>ML675622.1:18452262-18475868 GCA_007922155.1 Mesoclemmys tuberculata
ATGATGTTCTGCAATCGTTCACTCCTGAATCAGAATTGAAAGTGGTATAGACCAGACAAAACCATTCCAGGTTGTTTGAGAAATCCTGAACCAGTGTTGGATGAAAGGTTTGTTCCATCTACACTAACACTTAAAGCTCCATCTACTCTAGCAATCTTCTTAAAATTTTCCACCATTGTGTTATGTCCAGTTCAGCTTCACTGATGGTGATGCATGATAATGATGCAATGGCTATAGTAGAGTGGCTTTTGGCAACTTTGTGCACTGTCACCTAATGATGATCTGAGCATGACTAGATGACATGGTGATTTAAAATTGCTTGTGCTCATGCCCAGTTGATGCCAGTGCATCCAGCACTGCTAGCACTGGTGGAGGACTGGTGCTAAATCAAAGGTGGGAGAGTTTCAGGAACAAAATCAATATAAACGAGGCTCAAATGTGGTCACTGTTGACTGGCAAAACTAGGCACATCATCACTGGTGGTAGCAACTTTGGAAGCTAGAGCATTGTCTAGAATCAGGCACTACACTGAGGCCAAATGGCTGAACCCACCTAAGGTCTGTCTATCCTATAGCTTCCACTGTTACAACCTCTGTGGAGCAGTGGTTGTAGAGAATTAGGTGGTCCATTTTTGCCAGTGTTGATGCAGCCTAGAGAGTTTACCCGAAATTTGACTTGGGTCATTGCATCCTGCCTCCCTAAATTTTCCTTTATAGTTTCAGTTGGAATTGGACTTCTTCGTAATTTTCTTACCTAAAACTGCATAGTGCTGCTGTACAATGTGAAATATTTGCTGTCATTTACCTAGAGGTGGTTGCACTGCAAAGTCTGATGAAGCGATTCCTGTGTGCATGTCTGATCAGTTGAATATGCATAGTGCTTTGAGATTAAGGGTGGGATTTTCAAAAGTGCCTAGGCGATTTAGGGGCACAAGTTTAATTAAAGATCAATGGGACCTGTGCTCCTAAATCACTTCAAGTGTTTTTGAAAACCTCACCTTAAATGTCATATTAAAAATAAGATATTCTGATTTTAATGTTTTTAAAGCATACATATAGTATAAATGGTCATTAGGCAATACAAATGTTGATTGGTTTAAGAGATGATTTGTGGGGAAAAAAATTCCTAAGTACATAATTCTCCAAAACATCTCTGATTTGTGGAGAAGCTGACTTGTTATCTGGAGTGTAGTTCAGCACATTGATATTCATAGAGCTCTAGAGAAAATCTACAGGACTAAGATTTCTGGGCAGAATTCTTTCATTCAATTGTTAGTTGAGAAAAAAATTCTATATATTCCTACTGAGACAGGAAAATATCCCCCGTTTCTACGAAATGTTCTCGTACACTGATTGTTAAATGTAAATGAGACCCTGTCATTAAAATCCATAGATTCACAGTGCTAAATGACAAATTGCATTTACCACATCACTTAATACTCCATTCTTTTATTTTAATATCTTGAAGATTTGTTAGTGCTCTGCAGTGTCGTTGAAGCTGCTTGGTGGTTTCAGCCACAGGCGTTTTTGTATGTCTTCAGTGAAAACTAGTTTGCTGCTGACCACTGAACCTCCTGAAAGAAGGAGATTGGCGATTACTGTTGAAATAGATTGTTCTCCCCTTTCTTCTGCATGGTCCCAAAACTGAATCTATGATGAGCTGCCACATGTTTTCAGAATGTACCCTGGCTGCCCACTGTCCTTATCAGAGCCTGACTGCACTTTAATATTGTATCCCATTAATCAGAATTTAATTTTCTGAAGTTTTTCCTTAAAGAGATGCTTATTTCTTCAGGAATTATCTTCTGATTTCTGTCTTCAATATCTAGGTTGCTAGTCTGCGGAATCCCTTTGTATTTGTGGCGCTAGTGTCTTCCATTAGTAATTGTAGTTACATACTTAAACAATTTCACATAAGTAATTATGTTTTATGGCCTGTAGCCAATTTGACTAATTCTGCTTCCTAGAAGCTCCAGAGAAAAATACATATTTAGAACTTGGCTGAAACCTCCCTTCAGCTACTTAATGAGGTTTCCCTAAGGTCAAGACTTTCTAACTGTGCAAATAAAGGTGTTTCAGCACAAACAAATTCTGTACCAGTTTTTTCCACCTGCCTTTCCAGATCTTTTCTTCTTGTCTTTCCAGTGGTGGCTCTCACAACATCTTCACTCCAGACGAAGAATGGAGTAAATGGCTAGTGTGATGATGTAGTGCTGTGCTTGATGAACCTTATATATATTGGTTGGTTGGTTTCTCTTTCAGATGCTTGACTGAGGTGTTTAGAGGATGATGGTCATAGCGGAAACTGCTCAGGTCCCTTTTTTTGTTGTTCCCTAGTACAAGAACAAGGTGTCCATTGACTACATTAATGGCAGCTTTAGAATAGATAAAAATATGGGAAAGTACCCTGTTTCCCCGAAAATAAGCCCTAGCATGATTTTTCAGGATTTTTGGAATATGCTTGAATATAAGCCCTACTCCAAAAATAAGCCCTAGTTACAGTTTACAAGCGGTTCACAAGTAAAGGTCCCCATACACTTTACACTCATGGAAAAAAATAAGACATCCCCTGAAAATAAGCCCTAACCCATCTTTCAGAGCAAAAAATAATATAAGACCCTGTCTTATTTTCGGAGAAACACTGTAACAGTGTGTGGTCAGACTCCGGAATTCAGTGCCACAAAGAATGAGTCAAATGCCGTGGCTGGATAATTATGCAACCAATCATATTTGTAATAATGCCATTTCTATATGGATAATTATATCTAAGGCTTTGGGGTGTTAGCTGATCACTACAGAAGGTCAGGAAGGAATTTCTCCTCATTTACAGCATTGCACAATTTCCTAGTTGCATTTTAGAGAGTTCCTCTCTTCTGCTGAAACATCCTGTATTGGCTGCTCTCAGAGGTGTGGGATATTGCATCAGTGGAATTAATGGTTAGATCCAATATGGCAACTCTTCTGTCCAGTGCACACAACTACTAACAAATCAAATTCATTCTTAGGTCCAGGCCTCCTCCCATTTAGCAGCCAAAGTGGTGTACTGCCTCTGCACCAATTTCATAGAATTCCCTGGATTTCATTTTATGGTGTTTGTTCTGATACCTTTCCTTTGTCGCAGATAGTCTTAGCAAACACAAAGACTGTGATTTGTTGTTTTTTTTGTGTACAGCTTAAGTTAAGCTAAAATGTGAAGCCATTAAACAATACAAGCAACACATATGCCTGCAGAGGTCAATTTAACTGGTATAGCAGCACAAAAATACACAAAGGACCTATGCAACAAAACCTAATCGGCTCTAGCTTGAGGGTTAGCAGAACCCGCATCATTCAGAATGTTGCTATCACTACATTTTTCCAGTTCAGCATTATTTATTTATTGCAATTGAAGCACAATATTTGTACCTATTAAGCCTTTTAGTTTCTTTTTTAACTTCCTCCATATAAAGTAAGCTGCAGCAATATTATTAAACTGTTCTTGGGGCTAAACATTCTGAATGTTATTCATGTCTGTGTTTATAACAAAGCAGGGGAGGGAGAAGGCTTAGCTGTGTCTGGCTTGCTTGACTTGCTTCAAGGATAACTTTGTAAAAGGAAAAGGTTTCAATGAACAGTTGAAATTGCATAATGAAAAGGATCTGGAAACGATTATAAAATCGGGATTAAATCATTTTTAGGATTGTTATTTATTTTTTATATTTTAAGTTGGCAATGAAGTATAATGAAGACAGTCAGAAATAACCCCAGACGCCTACGCAGGGTATATATAGAGATTGTATTTACTCTGCTGTGCAGGCATCTACTGCAAGATGGCACATTAAAATGTGAACAGAACAGCAGCACATCTACACTACTGGATGCCGCAGTGCTGCCACAATCTGATAAACAATGTTCGAGTGCGGCGTGCATGCTGTGTGCATGTATTATCTCCTCTTTGTAATGTTCTGTACTCCAGCCTTTAGTGTCCACTACCTTTGTCTTTATGAAACGCTGAAATGGCTAAAGACTGCAGTTAGACTTGAAGGTTGGAAATTCTCAGGCTACACTGGCAAAATTCCTGCAGGGATGAATACGTGTTAGCAAATAACAACCAGTTTGCTTCATAACATCCAAGTTACAAACTTTTACATGTCTAAACTTTGCCTTTCCATTTTTCATGTGTATAAGCAGAATGTTTATAGCAGTGATATTTGGCTATACGGTGGCGGGAAGCCACTTTGTCCTGCAACATTGCTGCTAGGAGTTGTGATGTTGGTATCATGGCATTGCATCGGCAGGACATTCTATCATTGTATATTGATTCATTGCAATGATCAAGGGTTATTTGAAGCAGCTATTTTGTGGCTCTCCATATAAGCAATTTTCCAGTGACCCTGTCAGTTTCTTCAGGATTTAATATTTGTTTTAAAATAGAATTAAATTTATAGCTTCTATGGCTGTGAACATGACCTTCAAAATGTGAAATAAATTGTAAATCCATTTTGTATCTGAATCTACGGATAGACTGTGACAGTAACTTTGAGAGCTTCTTGCCAACTGTGTGATAACTCTGAAACCTAATTATGACAGATTATGGTCCAAATTTTTAAATAGCAGAAGAGAAGCCACTTAGAAGCAAAACAAAAAATGAATGTTACAATACTTGCCTAGTTCTGCATGCCCAAGTGCAACGATTTAACAATAATTGAGTGTATGAAGCAGCTCTCTTAAATGGACTCCCTGACATCAGAGTGGCCATTTGCTTTTACAATCAACTGATTTCAGTGTGTATGCCTGGTGAGAAAATGTGGGTGCACAATTGTGCAATATATCCTGTATGCTTAAGCTTCTTAACTTCTTTTTAAAAATTTAGTCTTAAAAATCAAATTTAACTAATTATCTGATAAATATTTTAGCAGAAACATCCATCTGGGATTATGAGGGAGTTTGGGATTGTTTGTGGAGTCGGAATGGAGTTACTTTAGTTTTTTCACACCCTCCCACCCTGAAGCAATGCAATATGAAGGCAACATACTATGTCATTTCTGTTGCTGTGATGATTCCAGTTGACACACTTTTCTCCCCTATCCTCTTCTCTGCATGCTAGGCAAAAAGGGTGATATTTCCTGTTAGAATGAAAGAATCAGTCCTTCTGTGGTCTGCAAAAAAGCTGCACACAGCCACAGTTTTGGTGGTCTTTAGGACATGGTATCATGCCCATTTATATAATCTATTTTTGTACTAATCTGAGTGGGTATTTATTGTAAACTGAGGCAAGTATGTGGTAATGGAAAGAAAATAGTTAGCAGCAAATACTGTTTTTAAAGGGACAGTTACCTTCAAAATTACACTTCTGCAAACTATTTTTACTTACCAATGTTAACATGGAATTCCTAAAATAAGGTTAAACAATCTTTCTTTTTTCAGGGTATTTTTGTGCATTTGAAAATACCTGTACAGTTAATTTCCATGTGTCCTATGTATAGTTCATCCTCTCTTGTGTAGGTTTTTCACACAATGGTAGAGGAAAAAACCCTTTTTTAAATTTGTAAAACTACATAAATTCTCACGGTGAGTTGGGGCAGATGTACTGTCTGAAACGCCTTTTTTAAACTGGCTGGATTTCAAGATGTGGATGTATGTTTTATTTGGAAAACTTGCCCAGATGTTATCATGATGAATGAAATATAAACTGTTAATGTATATAAGTCTATTGTTTTAAGTCAACAATGAATTTCTAAAGTGAAAATCCTCCGAATGGTAAGCTTTCAAGTGTTCAATACCATGCAGTAAGGTGGGGCATGAATATTTATTGGTGCTTTTTTATTTTAATCTGTGCTTTTTTTTCTTCTGTTTCAATATGTTTTTACTGCTCTACTAGTACACTATCTTACTAGTAGTGAGCTTTTTTGTTTAATGGCTGTTTATTGGCCTTATTTAATGTGGACTGAATTCTACCTTGAATAAAAACAGGGCAGCCAAGAAATAAATTATAGCATCCTTGATACCTACAGGTTTTGGCTGCAAATTTAAAAGGAGTATTGGACATTACCAGTCACAGTTGACTGATGTGTATAGTGACTCCAGTCAGTGTAAAATCACCAGTAAAAAATAACAATGTTCACTAAAAGTGTGTCTACACAGGGGGGAAAAAAGGTGTTTTCTTACTATATGTTCACTAGAGTTAGCAACTGTGTGGAAAAATTCTAGTGAAGGTAAGGCAATTTGTCGTTATCACACATTATCAGGTAGAGTTAAACACTAAGGTGTGGGAATGATATGGGTTTACCTCTATCTGCTAATGTGTTAAAACTTTAAACTGCCTTGTCTTTGCTAGGATTTTACCTCATGTTAGCTACCACATGCTAGGTAACTTAGTGAAAACGTGTCTCTTTTTTTCCCAGTGAAGACTAAACTTTAGAGTCCAATCTTATTCCTATTGAATTGGATGGGAGCTTTTATTTTGACTATTGTAATGGTAGGAGACGTAGGCTCTTACATAACACCTCTCATTCCTGAATCTTAAAACTCTTTTAAAAACTCTACTGCTGCTTCATGGCACCACTATGAGATAGAGAAACTGAGACTTGGAAGGCCAAGAGACTTCATTAAAGGGATTAAAAGAGTTAGTGGTCAGATCCAGGAGTAAAATTCAGTAATCTCAACTGCTAGACACCTGCTTGATCCACCTGACACTACTTTTTTTAAAATTCAGACACTGTCTTAAATACTGAAAAGGAAGGAAGTTCTGCAATGAAGGTGGAATTCCATCCTCTGCTCACCCTGTGTGTGTTGTTACGAGCAATTACAGAGCATATGGTATGTAAGAATTACCCGCTCTTTGGTGAGATCCCAGCAAAATCTCAGCATAACAGGGTGACTTGCATTCAGAGATTGTTAACTCTTCTATTGCCGAGTTTCCACTCTTAAGATTACTTGAACACATATGGTTCTTTTCCCCCTTGATAGCATATTTTTTGAGAGAGCGATAGAGATGCAGAGAGAGAGAGAACTTTAAAAATGTGGATTGTTTTCTTAGTCTCTTTGAGAGCCGTATCATTCAATCTTTTAAGAGCTTTAACACTAATTTTAAATGTCTGGTAGAGGAGCTAAAGCATCAAATACTGAATTTTATGCATGCCAAACTGGCCCTCAGCATGCACTGGGGATCGTCTGTCCCCTTGTCAAGAATATAGAAAACTGAGCTTTGGAAGATACGAGCTGTGCTGGCCATCATGTATCTTCACAATGCGTTTTTAAAAGTGAGACCTGTTAACCCATTTCTGACTTTTGTGTTTTTGGAGCTGTTATGCTGATCTTGGACATTCTATTTATTTGCACATATTCCTTAGCATGGGATTCGTGTATACTTCAAAGATAGAAAAAGGGAACAAAAATAGTTGCTGTACATGCATGTTAGCCAGGTCTCAAATATTCATGACTAATCTAAAAACGAAAAGGGCTATCCAGTAGAGCCCTGCAGCGGGACTAGGATTCTGTGGGTCCCACAGGACCCGCTGCCATAATAATGGGAGCAGGTAAAATGTACTTTGTTGCCAGTGGGCTTAAGCAAAGAAACCAGGCTGCAGTAATTTACGGCAAAACACTACATTTCTCTGTCAAATAGAATTTCAGCAATGTAAAGCAAACTTTTTTTTAAGTAAAGATTTTAATACTTAAATTTAACTGAGGGATAGAAATAGATTTGGTGTCTATTACAACAGGAGTTAAACAATTTTTACATGGTTTAAGCAAGATTTGTTTTATTCTTTAAGTGGTTAAAAATTGTGTCTGAATTCTGTTAATGTATAAAATATATTAACTGACAGATGTTTTTAGTAGAATGGGGGAATCTCCCTCTCTTGCGGGATTTACGAGAGCTAAAGTTTTTGTGGGTGGGAGTGGGATAAAAATGAAAAAAACCAGGTGGGAACAGGTGGGGGTGAGACTCGGTATTGCGGGACGGTGCAGGAGAAAAATATAGTCCTGTCCCGCACAGGGCTCTACTTTCTGTGAAAAGGAGACCAATTCAGACTAAGCTGTAGATCACATTATTAATAAAATGAAAAAATGTTAAAAACCAAGCCCCCCATGTTATGGGCACAACAAAAGGATATAAAATCTATCCAATAAATGCAAATATTCTTGGTACTTAAAATTTGTCAAATCAATTATGAATGTTTGTCTACAGTTTTCTCTCCTATTCAAACTCTGTCCCCACCCAGTATCCCCTAAACCAACCAACACACACTCAAAGGACACCTACGACAGCAAGACAAAGACACATTTAGGGGTTATAAACACACCAAAACCTGCTTGGAATGATAGTCGGGATTTTTTCTGCAGTTGCTTAATGTAAAAATAATTTAATTCCTGCTTAGAAATTTTTTGTAATCACAATATATAGTCCAGGTCTTTCAATTTCCATGCCACATTTCAGTTCCAGGCAAATGTCCACAGCAGATTTATGACCTTTGTGAAAATAGGGTTTTATAGAGAAATGCTATGACAGACTTATAATAGTGATGCCCATTAACATTATTTATAAATCAGAGACCGTAGACAATGATTTATTTTTAATTCTGTCCCCTTTTAAAAAAAATCCAGCCATCTGATTCTGAATATTGATTTAATAACTTCCTGTGTGTAAAATGTGCCTCCCCTCTTCTGTATATGTTTTTTTTTCATGATTTGTATTATCATTTGCTATTGCAAAACACTAATTTCCTCCCTCTGCAATTTTAAAAGCTTTGGCTTTTTTCTGTCTTGGATTTTCACATCTGAATCACTGGTGATTAATATAAATCTGCCACTGGTGTAACCAGGCACAATGCTTTTGTCTGTAATGGAATTGTGTCTGCATCTGCCAGAAGTGTACTTGGCCCCTTTTCTGTAACTAGAAAATGGTCAGTGAAGCAGTAAGACATTCAGGAGCTGGAACTAACTGCTACCCTCCAGAATTCTAGTTTTCAGGAGTGTTTTGAGTAAAGTTTCAATGGGTACATTATCTAAAACTATAACAATTCTCAGATCCTATTAATGTTTTTTTAAATAGCAGTTGAGTGATACTATACAAACACTTTGGTGTTAAAACTGTTAGCAGTAGATGACACATTTGTAATGTTTTCTCTGCCCAAAAGAACCTTTCAAGCTTAAACCTAGAAGCAGACAACACTTAGGGATCAATCCACAACTGAAATGCAGCCACCTCTGAGGTGAATCAAATCAACTGTTTAACTGCACAGAAATGCAGCTCAACAATTTAGGACATGATGAAGTGAAGAATAATAGTATCCAACTGAAACTGTAGGGTGCATTGAGGCATTGTCTACACTTACAGCAGCATGTAGGGTACATGTACATACGATAGGGTACGGCTGGCTCTGTCCATACTTCGATGTGTAGCTAGCTACATTGGGCAGTGAAAGGTCCTGGGATGGGGTAGGCAGCAGGGAAAGGCTCTGGTAGAAGGGAGCTGCTGGAGTCTTTTTCTACTGTCTTCTGTCTGACAGAGTCTTTCCCCACTGCTAGTCTTTCATTGCTCCTGCCATGGGTAAAGGCTCTAGCAGTGAGTTATTTCTGGAGCCTTTTGCTGCAGTGTGGAAAGCAGGATGTTACACTGCTAAAAATACCAGTGTAGACATGGGCGGCATTGCTTGGGTATGTAGAAAGCCATGTAGACACACAAGCTATGGTTCTGATGTGTTTGTACTCTACTCGTCTAAGCAATGCCTTGCCATCTACACTGCTGTTTATACCCGTGCTAATTGAGTGTCTACATGCTGCCACCAGTGTAGACATGTCTTTTTTCATGGGGAATGTAGCCACTCAGTTACAAATTGGAATGTAGCCAGAACACCAGGATTGATACCCATATACCTCATTAAAGTTACATGGGATGTTTAATGAATGCAAGTTGTCTGGACCTGTCTTTTATGTTTCATCTGAAAGATGGCACACCTATTAGCATAGGACCTCTTAGCATCATGCAGTGGCATTGGTTCAAGGTTGACTGGGGATACTACCTTTTAAAAATAAATATATATTGTACTTTTCAGTATAGTCTTCACTTCATGGAGTCACTTGATACTCTACTCTGCTGTATTCAATTACAAATGTGAGGAGCACTGTTTAAGGAATAATGCTTAGATGGAATACATACTGCCATCTGGTGACTGTGAATGATGCCCAATTGTGTCTAATTTTTCTTTTTAGACTCTGATCCCTGTGTCGTCTTCAGTATTCAAGTGATAATCTCTCAGGCTCTTCTAATTTTCACTGACTAATAATGGTGATTAACCTTTTCAATTTTGACATTACAGATAATAAATCAAGCCTATTGGTATCATATATGCAATGGTACAGGTTTTTAAATTATAACAAAACAAGGGCTAAAAATACAGCACTGATGATATCCAGTGGCCGTCTTGGAACATCGTGTAAATCAGCACTAATTACTATGCAGTTCAGAGAATTTTAAAAGGTACTGATGTAAGCCTCCGAATAGCATCTCAGTGCAAACATGAAGCTTGTACCTAGATACTAGAAATGGTTTTAATAATCTGTTTATAGTATTGGATCTTTTGCTGTTGCATTGATATTTTCCTTTCTCACTGCTTTCTTTTTTTTCTGAAGAAACAAATCCCTTTCTAATGGAAGCTTCAGAAGGTTGTGGGGGGGAGGGTGTGGTGATGGTGGAAAGAACAGAAAAATCCACACTCCTGACTTCTCTTCTCCATTGCTATGACAGATGGGACTTCCAGAGCTGCACATTGTGGCTTTCTATTTCTGGCATCATTTAGTCATGATGGTGCAGTGCCTCTCCTGAGGGGCAAGCGAGTTCCCATTTACATAGCCATCCCTGTATATTCAAGAGCAAAGGGCTCATATCTGCAATTTCTGCTGTTTCTAAAATATAATTTTTATGAAGATCAACTGGAATCATGGTTTGTTATGTACTTGCTTTGTGGCATAGCCTCTTGATCACAGATAGAAATGTATAGCCACCAGAAGTGGCACGTAGGAAAACAACTTGTCGCTGCCAGGCTAGGATGCAGGCATCTCTCGATCCGTTTGTGTGTGTTTCTTGTTACATTCCGCCTCCTCCCCAAGAATCTACCAGACGGTAATGCACAGGCTGCCAAACATGCGACAGGTATCATTTGCTTAGGTTTAATTTGTCACACTGCATCAAAGTGCTGGGAGTCACATGATATCTGGAGACCTAACTGTGGTTTCTTTCTTGGAGATATTGTTAATTAAATTTTTTATGAAGGAGCTGAGGCACACCAGCAGCGATCTCCTTTCAAGCAGAAATGTAGCAGGCAGTTCCCAAAGAGACCTCATCTGCTCTCTTCTCTATGAAAATCAATTAGTGTTATGAATGTGTTATAGCTTCTTAAAAAAGATCTGTCATGATGGAGAAGTTGTTACACCTTCGGATAGTAAAGGGAAAGCGATCTTTCCGTCCCCCACCCCCAATCTTCTCTCCTGTTTTGAAGGCTGCTTGTTCCTGAGGGTGTCCATTTGAACTTTAGTTTTGGTCAGTTTATTTTTACACCTAGGGGAAAAAACCAAACCAAGCCCCCATGTGCCATTTGCTTTGTGGTAACAGCCTGTGAATGCATTGGAGGGCACTGCTCTGATTCTTAATGTTCCAGAAACATGCTCATGTCTGGGGTGGGAGTCACAAAAGTTCCAGTTCTTCTTCGAGTGCTTGCTCATGTCAACTTCATGTTAGGTGTGTGCACGCATTCGTGCGTGACTATCGGAGTTTGTTTGCCTTCGTGGTATCCGTAGGGCCAGCTTTGGCACCCGCTGGAGCCCCGCACTCATGCCATAGTATCTGATGCTCCACTGGCCCTGTGCCCCCTCTGTTCCTTCATTCCGCCTGTGACGTTGTTGGAACGGCTGTCTCTCACATTTGCAAGTGTCCAGTGGATGTTTCATTGCTAGTGATTGATGGTTCTTAAAAATAGTTTGTTAGTTAATTTGTAAGTTAGAGATGTTTGCCCAGCGATGGGGCATGCCCCGGTCCCTGGGCTTCAAACTGTGTTCTGTTTGCCACAAGCCCTTCCCACTTAATGACCCTCATGGAAGTTGCTTAACATATTTAGGGGAAACACGTGAGAGATAAGTGCAAGATTTGCAAGGGCTTCTGGCCACGGACTAAGAAAGAGGGACATTTGCCTGAAAGCCCTATTAGTGGCGGTGGCTCTCCGACTAGCCTCAGAACCTTTCTACTTGGACTTCGCACCGAGTACTTCAGCGTCAGTGTGGAGCGCCCCACTGGCACTGAGCCCTCCTTAATGCCATTCATCTTTGCCGGTGCCAAAGAAGCGGCAAAAGAAACAGCATGATTGAGGCCATTCCCCTGTGTTGAAGAAGGATAAGAAGGCAGGGTTGGGCAAAGGACCCACGTTGGGCCAGTCACCTACCTTGGAGCAGCTAGAGGCAGCTTCTCCTCCCAGGTTGGAAAGCCCCCTGAGGGAGCCACCCCAGATTCCTGAGAGTGGAAGGGGGCCCCTCTGCCTAACGGCGCACTTGACGCCAGAGGCCTTTCAAGCAGCTAGGGACTGAATGGCTCTCCCAGTGTTTCTCACTCCACTGACCTTATCCTTGGCACTGTGGCTGGTAAAGACACCAGTTTCCAGAGGTAAACCCACCATGGGGTCACTGCAATGGTCAGTCATTGGTGCCATTCCTTATCTTGGCACCGGTCCACAACACCTTGGCCAAGATCTCCAGTGCCATGGAGAATGTCTCTGCTGTCTGACCCTGGTCCCCGGCACCACACTCCTGTTCTCTGGCCCAGAGGAGAGATCAGTGGCTACGTATAGCTGATCTTGGTCTCCCTGGGAGTGGTCATAGCCCTCGCCGCAACTGTCACTGGACCTCCAGCATTGATCCCTGGCACTACTCCCCTCCAACACGGCATCACTCAGGAGAATCCCATTTCTGGTCACCATCTTCCCAGCACCACTCCCAGATTCTGCACTGCAGCTGACAGAAAGAGCCACTGTCAGCTCCACCTTGATCCCCTGGGGGGAATTGTCTTCCTCAGAGTTGGAGGGAGAGACCAGTCACCAGGCTCAAAAATGCAGGTCAGTGGACGTAGCACCATTTGGTGCTGGCCCAGCAGTGGGTGCCTGGCCTTAAGGACAATGGCCTGTCCAGTATCTGTACTGGAACCCATAGTGGATCCTGGTGGCACGGGGAGTCTGTTAGCTCTAGTCCTCCAAAGCCACATCTGGAAAATGCTCTGCATCACTGACCAAACCAGTGTGGTACCCGGATTTGAGGTCCGATACTGGCAGCGAACCACAGGACCCAGGAGGGAAAGATAACTCCCCTTGAAGAGGAGAAAACGCCACTCCCTCCCCCAGCATTACAATCTTCCTCCTCGACCCTGGACTAGGCGGTGGCTGGCTCGGCTCTCCCAATGGCACCAGATAATTTCTGGGTCCAACTAGAACTCCTTAAAAGGATCACATCCAACTTGGGCATGGAGGCTGAGGAGCTCACAGAGCCTATGGATGGCCTCTTTGACATCCTGGAGGCTGTGGCACTGGCTAAAGTAGCATTTTTGGTGCATGAAGGGCTGCTGAAAGTTGTCAAAGCTCTTTGGCAGACCCCATCCACCCTGCTGCCAATATCCAAAAGGGCTGGGAAGAAATGTGTTCCAGCCAAGGGATATGAATACCTGTTCCCTATCGCCCCTCCAGATCACTGGTTTGGAAGAAAGATTTATTCCACAGTCACTGTTCAATTTAGAATCTCCAACCAGCAACCATTTCTGGGGAGATACAATTACAACATTTGAGACTTCGTAGCTAAATTCAAGGACTCTCTGCCACAGGACACCAGACAGGAGTTTGTGTCCATCTTGGAGGAGGGTGAGGTGGTGGCTATAGCTTCCCTCCAGATGGCACTGGACGCTGCCAATTCCACAGCCAGGTCAATGGCTTTGGCGGTATTCATGTGACGGCATTCCTGGCTGTAATCCTGAGGATTGTCTCAGGAGGTGCAGCAACCTATGCAGGATCTCCCATTCGAGGGCAGTGCCCTATTTTTGGAACAGACTGATACCAGCCTTCACGGCCTGAAAGATTCCAGGGCCATTCTACAATCCCTTGTCCTGTAAGCACTGCAAGGGTCTAGGAGACAGTGCTGGTTGACATAGCCACCACCTAGATATTCAGGTCAGTTGCAGCAAGGAAACTATACGAGAAAGGACAAAGCTCAAGAGTTTAAGTGCTCCCGTTCTGCTTCTTCCTTCTCTGCCACCCAATCGCACCATCAAGGTGGCCTGTGGCAGGTGTTTTGAGGATGTGCCAGACTGGCCTCTGGATCCATCCCCCTGTTTATTTTTGAATTGACAGTTCCCCTTTCTTTCCACATGGGCCCCAGATTACATCGGACCATTGGGTCCTTAACACCATATCAGATGGCTACACCTTGCAGTTTTCTTAAGTTCCTCGCTCCCACCATCCCTCCCCGTTCCTCTTCAGAGACCCTTCTCACAAGCAACTTCTTGTTCAAGAGGTGGAAATCCTTCTATGGGTAGGGGCTGTGGAGGAAGTTCCTCAAGACATGAGAGGGAAAGGGTTTTACTTCCGATACTTTTTTATGCCAAAGGGGCCTCAGACCCATCCTGGACCTGTCACCTCAACAGATATCTCAAGAAATTGAAGTTCTGCATGTCTCCCTAGCCTCAATCATCCCTTCTCTGCATCCAGGGAACTGATACACTGCCCTTGATCTAAAAGATGCATATTTCCATGTTCCAAGGCCACAGGAGACCTCCGGTTTATGGTGGACCAACAGCACTACCAGTTCACAGCGCTACCCTTTGGCCTTTCTTCTTCCCCAGGAGTCTTCACAAAATGTATGGCAGTAGTGGCCGCCTACCTGAGGCATCAAGGAGTGCCAATTTACCCATACCTCAACAACTAACTCATCAAGAGCAAGTCGCAATATCAGGTCCAGCACAGCCTCAGGCCCAGTCTACACTTTCCTTTGGGATTTGGCGGCAGTCGACGGGAGATACGCAAGTGACATAAATCACTTGTGTATATCCCGTCGACTTCGCTGCGTCTGCTCCGTGCCCCGTCCACACTGTGCTGTACCACTTACCAAGCTGGTTTTCCTGCATCGATTGCTGGATCGATTGAGCAGGTCTACACAGACCGCTCAGTTGATCCAGAGCAATCTATCTGATGGCAGCGAATTTGCCACTGTCAGTGTAGACCCAGCCTATGTCTTGTGAGAGCCACCTGTCAAAATCTGGGCCTGCTTGTGAATGAGCAAAAATTAACTGTCCCCTGTTGAAAGGATAGAGTTCATAGGTGTGATTCTCAACTCCCCACAGACCAGGACCTTCCTTTTTGGGTCTCAGTTCCAAGTCATGTTGGGTCTCATTGCAGACATACAATCCCACCTGATCACAACTGCTTGATTGTGCCTCAGATTGCTTGGACATACGGCAGCATGCACATACGTGGTCCGGCATGCTTGTCTACATCTCGGACCCCTGCAATCATGGCTAACGTCGGTCCCAGCAGGCACAGTCTGGACATTGTGGTCACAGTACCACTGCACATCCAGTTATCCCTAACTTGGTGGACAAACTCTCACTCAGCATTACAGGGAGTGCCCTTTGCAGGGCTTTCCCCATCAGTGACACTGGTCTCTGATGCTTGGGAGCTGCGGGGAGAGACCACTTCAACTACCTCAGTACACAGGGACTCTGGACACAGAAAGATCGCTTCCTCCACATAAACATCATGGAGCTCAGGGCGGTATGCCTAGCTTGTCAGGCATGCCTTCCCTGCCTGGCTGTCAAGGTTGTCCAGATTCTGATAGATGATACCACCGTGATGTTTTACATCAACAAGCAAGGCACTGCTCGGTCATCACCCTTGTGCCAAGAGGGTATCCATTTATGAAATTTCTGCATGCAAAATGCCATTCACATTGTAGCTTCACACTTACTGGGCACCAGAAATATGCTAGCGGACCTCCTCAGCAGGTCCTTTTCATCTCATCATGAGTGGTCACTCCACCCAGAGATTGCCAGCATGGTTTTCCATAGGTGGGGGAACTCCCCAAGGGGACTTGTTTGTGTCGAGACAGAACAGGAAGTGCCACCAATTCTGCTCCATGTGCGGGCTCATCAGAGGCTCTCTGTCTGATTTCTTCCTGCTCTCCTGAGCAGGGGTGCTGCTGCACGCCTTCCCACCGGCACCACTGGGCCGTAGGGGCCTGTTGAAGATCAAGTGGAACAAGGCAGAAGTGATACTGATAGCCCCGGCGTGGCTGCGACAGCACTGGTTCAGCACCCTGCTGGAGTTCTCCACAGCACCTCCGCTGGAGCTGCCACTTTGGCTGGACCTTCCATTCCAGGACCACGGTCATCTGTTGCATCTGGGCCTAGCATCCCTGCACCTGACAGCAGAAAGCCTTCTACCAGGGCAACACACCTGGCCAAATGGAGGAAGTTTTCCTGTTGGGCCTCAGGCTGGAACCTTTCTACTCACCAACCCTCCGTATAGTCCATGTTGGACTACCTGTTACATTTCAAGCATCAAGGCCTACCGCTTTCATTGCTTAAGGTTCACCTGGCGGCTATCTCGGCCTTATATCTTCTGGTCCAGGGTAGATCAGTTTTCTCCCATCAGGTTCTTAAAAGGCCTGGAGAAACTTTACCCACAAGTCAGAGATCCTATTCGTCCCAGGGACCTGAATCTTATCTTTTCAAGGCCTCCCCCTTCGAGCCGTTAGCTTCATATTCTCTGCTGCTCCTTTCTTGGAAGGCTTCCTCCCTGATGGCGATCACCTCAGCATGAAGGGTTTCTGAGATCAGAGTGCTCACCTCAGAACCCCTGTACACAGTGTCTTATAAAGACCAAAGTCCAGCTGGACCCCATTCAGACTTCTTACCAAAGGTGGTGTCACAGTTCACAGTAACCAGGATATATTCCTGCCTCTGTTCTTCCCCAAACTGATCCAATGAGGAGAGTAGGTTGCACACCCTAGATGTTAGACGGGCTTGGCCTTCTACATAGAAAGGTCTTAAACCATTCTGAAGGTTGACGCAGCTCTTCGTCACAGTAGCAGTAAGGATGAAAGGTCTGCTGGGCTCCTCCCAGAGGATCCTCCTCATGGATAACTGCCTGCATGAAGCTCTTTTATGAACAAGCAAAAGTGCCTCCGCCAGCGATTGTAACAGCTCACTTGACCAGGGCGCAAGCCCCATCAGCAGCTTTCCTGGAGTGGATGCCAATCCAAGACATCTGTGGAGCTGCTACATGGCCTTCAGTTCATACTTTTGTGCCCCATTATATCCTATCATCCAGCTGGCCCGGGACGATGCCAACTTCAGTAGAGCACTATTACAAGCGATATATCCATGAACTCTGAGCCCACCTCCAGGGATGCAACTTGTGAGTCACCTAACATGGAATTGATGTGATCAAGCACCTGAAGAAGAAAAAATGGTTACTAACCTTCCGTAACTGTTCTTCGAGATGTTGCTCATGTCCATTCCGTGACCTGCCCTCCGTCCACGCCATTGGAGTTGATGGCAAGAAGAAACTGAAGGGGCATAGGGCTGGCAGCGTCTCATGTACCGTGGCACGAGCGCAGGGCACCAGAGGGTGCCAGAGCCAACCTTGTGAATACCCCTAAGGCAAAAAATCTCCAACAGCCGTGCAGGAGGGCGTGCACACACCTAACATGGAATGGATGTGAGCAGCACATCTAGAAAAACAAGTCACGGAAGGCTAGTAACAGTTTTTTTCTTTCATTTACCAAATAACTCTCATGGTTCAGTAACTAACCCAGAGTACATACCTGGAAATGGTGTTTTAATGGATTTTATAATGGGGTGACAGTTTGTGCTTTTGCTTAAATTTTTTTTATTCTCTCTCTCTTTCATCTCTGCAATGTAAACACTACCTCACAGTTAACAATTGTTTTCTGTATGTATCTTGAGGGTTGGTGGAAATATTTGAACCTCTCATACAAGCACAAGAGGATTTCTTCCTGCGTTTCTGGCTAAGCAGAACAGGGCATCTATAGACCTTAAATATACACTACGTATGTTTGATAATTCTATATTGCTTACAGAGAAAAGATCATGTTCTCAGCATGACAGCATTACTAGAGTAAATGACTTCAAGCAATCAAAAGTGGTGACAATTTTAGTATATATGTTTTTATATATTTATTAGTTATTAATCTGTAACCATGTAAAAAGTTGCTGTAGATACAAAACAAAACCCGTAACTCAAAAAGTGTGCTGAACTTGCCTCTTTGCATTTGGTACTGGAATTTTGCTACATATGTTGTTGTACAGTCGAGTCACTTCTTCCATTGTTTACCATGTCACAGGAATCACTTTCTCCTGTGCAAAATGTGTCATTGCACAGCCAGTGACCTTTTTAAACATGCAATGTTGTTTTTTTCCAATCAGTACTTTTGAAATTAATGCAGGTTTTTAGCCATTTATTGTTTCCCAAATTGAGATTTTGAAAGCAAGACCACCATCCCCCACTGCATTAACAACAAAAAAATTAACCTCTTGAGGTTGTCAGTCACCTGACAGAGGCCTTTATAAGCGGACATGAAGAAAGAAACTAGCTTTGCTCATGATTCACAAAGTCAATCCATCACAAGTGTCTAGCATGCAGGATGAGGCAGGCTGCTCCATGGCAGGTAGACAGCTTTACAAATTGCAGACTGAAACTTAAGTATATAGGCTCTGAAATCATCCCCATCTTGACCAGAAATAAAGCATTGAACAGAACAGGACTGGGATCTTTATTCAGTTGCTCTAGTAATTCACAATCAAGTTGGATTGAAAAGAGAAATGCAGTATTCCAGGCGGTAAACAAAGCTATTCCTGCACTGTCCTGCAGCTGGTAGTAAAGCTAGGAGAAAGGGCGAAGGCATGTTAAAGAAATTGGCCACCAGATGCCTTTGCTTCAGAAATATCCAGTGTTTGGTAGTTGTAGGTGCCGAACTCTTGTTAGGTGGGGAAGATACAGGAAGAGGCTATAGTTCAGCACAGTTGCCAGATAGATCTATTCAGGTTGTGTGTGCGTGTGTGGTTTTTTTTAAAACAGCAAATTAAACAAAAACCTTGCTAATAGCCTATCAAGTCTATTATAATCTAGGCATGTGGGCACTGGAAACTTCTGACAGTGAAAAAGAGAAGTGTGCTGTCAGCATAGGATTTAGGAACAAGGAATACCTGAAGTCTAATCCCAGTTTGGATCCTCTTTAAGTTAGAATTTCAGACATGCTGAACAGTCACAACTCCATGATGCAGGTAGTTGGCACTTCTGTATTGGGCCCTATCTCTTAGTGTCCTTTCTGTCAAATGAGGCTAATAACCCTTACCAATCTTAAAGGAGTATTGTGAGAATAAATCAATGTTTGGGAAATACTTTGAGAAGTGCTACTGTGTATAAGAGCTTTTCATTAAGTACAGTAGAACTTTTCTTTTTCAATCTCATAACTGGAAGACACATTCTGAATGTGTGTATTTTGCAAATTAGGGAGTAAGGCCCTTAGACATGTGTTTAAGTGCTGTGCTGAACCAGGGCCTAAAGGAGCAAGTAAAAGATTAACTGTATTTTAATTTCTGTGGGATAGGGACCCTTAATTAAGAGCCAGCAAGGTGCTCAATGCTGTACAAAACACAGGAATTAATCAAGAGGAGCCATCAGTGTTGCACCATGAAGGAAAAAACACACAAACATAAGCAGAAAAATTAAAAAGGAACAGTCATATGGAGGAAACTGTTCCTTAAAAGGACGTTGTTTTTATTTTGCATTTTTTGTTAATCATCTGAAGTTTGAAAAATGGTACTCTTCTGAATTTCACTCTGTAGCATACACTGTGTTTTGCAGTTTTTCTAATTCAGCAAAAGGCGGCATGTCTGCTTTTTCCTGTTTGTTTCACTGTCTGGGCATAAACTTCATTGAAACTGTTAGAACATGTACCACAGTATATTGTAGCTGCTAGCAGCTGGTCTTGCAAAACAGTTTGAAGAGTTTACTGCCTATGTCCAACACCCAAATGGTGGTGACTGTTCTTGTTATCAGTTCTTCAGTGCATTTTAAACATTTACATTAAAAAAGAAATAGACTATTGAGGATCCAGGAGATGTTCCAGACTGGATTATAATAAATTGCATTATACTACAGACTATTACATTTTGCTTGTTGGCAGGTTGAGCTTGTCTTTAACTGAGCTGGTAAGAAGAAATGGGGCAATAATATAGTTTGCAGATTTCCAAAGATACTACTCTGCAGTTTTGCGTCTGTACTGAATGGAACTACAGTGGCCATCCAGATCTTTCCAGTGTTAGTTATTACACAGGAAGCAATTGAGGAGCTACATCAACTAGTGGGCAAAGTACGGTATCTTTATCTACTACACATGGCTATGCAGACTCAAAAGGTTATAACATATTTAAAGATCTATTTACTTTTGTGTGAGGGAATAAATAGGACCAAAATTTACAAAATGTGACCATGCATACATATATGTAAATATGCTGCAAAAGTGGCATGCTCCGATATCCTCTCTGAGATTAGTCCTATGCAAGTCCTCTCACAGATGCCATTTCTGCCAAGAGTAGGAATAATTTGTGCATAAGTCCGTATCATGACTTTCAAGCCCTGTCTACCCATGAAATCTCTCTCTCTCCTTGTGCAGTTTTATCATTTGAGACTGGGTTATTTTTGCTCTCAGTCATCTTACTTGATCTTTTGGAGATGAGAAGCTTTGACATTCATTTCCTCTCTCTGTCCTGGGCCTGAGTGTGTTGACTTCCCCAGATAAGAAGGGGATGATGGAAAAGAATATCTGTGCCTTTACCTGGGAAATGGCTATCTAGGGCTGATATGGTTCATCATGTTGTGTATTCTGTTCCTAAATAGTTGAAATGTAACTCTATCCAAGGAATATTATATGGGTGCTTTCTATACTTTTAATGATATGTTCTGTTTTAAAAAAAACAAAACAAAAACAGAACACCCAACGTTAAGAGCATTTATGTTGCTTAACCTAGTCAGGTTGCTTCCCCTTACAATATAGTCTTTAATTGCATTATCACAAACCATTTGAACAGTGTTCAAATTTATTTCTAGCCTTGCTGTTCATTGACTACTGGACTCCAGCCTCATTCATTGCAAACTATCCAAACTGCAAACTGAATGAGACAGGGGTCCCCGGAACCCTGCCTAATTTACAACATATCCTCCATCCTGTCCATTGAGGGCCCAGATGATGATGTGTTTGTAACATCCGTGTAAATTCAGAATTTGCCATATCATCATTGCAAATAGAATTAAGCACCAAGTAAGATCTTTCTCATTCTTTATGTATCCCTGCTTCACTCCCTGCTCGCCATCCAACACGCGCACTGAAGGAGGCAGTGGTCCTGTAGAAAAGGACATGTGTTCATGTAAAGATTGTATTGTAATGCATGTAAAGAAGCAGACAGAATTAAGATTACACAGATGGCCTTAATTTTGACACCTTCAGAGTCTGAATGCTTTACAGTCTTAATGTTCTTTAAACATAGATTTTTTTGGTGCATGGGATTTTGGGGGGTTTTAAAAAAGAAAATTGACACATAAATTCCATCCTGCAAAATTTTGCTAGGCTGCAGTAGAGAGCTGTGTTTTCACAAGAATCTATTCCCTCTCTCTGCTGCCTAGGAATTCTGTGCTGCCTTGCCTCATTTGAGTGGGTACTTCTGTGTTGAATGAGACAGGGCTCCCTTCTGGATTTTCGCTGTGCAGTCCCATTTCACAGGAATAATTTTGAGAGTCCTGTTTTTACCCCCACAACCACTCACCTTTGTCTGTAGTCCATAGCATGGTGAATATTGCCTATAACCAGGGGCAGACTGACCTGGGTCACATGCTAGTTTATAGGCCTTGATGGACATGCAAGAGTATAATCCAGTTTATGGGATATATGCATCTTGAATTTTAACAAACTCTCAAAGTTATTGTATTACAACATGGGAAAGTCAAAATTCCCAATTTTTCAATGATGTACTGCATGAGTTTCCAGGCATAATGGTTTACAGGGTACCAGACCTTGAAATGGGTATCCATCAAAAATATAGGCAGGCTATTGGAGGCTGTTTTATCAGAAAGACCAGGGTTTTTTCAGCAGCCCAAGCATCTTGGGCCATTTGGCCTCAGCCTTTAATGTATACGAGTCATCTTAAGTGAAGGGTGAATGAATCAGTGAATTATTTTTCTTGTTCAATTGAACTCCATTCCACTGCATAGCTATGTGGATGCTTATGAGAATGGATTGGAAAATAGAGTGCAGGTGAGAATTCTTGTAGCATGATGGAGCTGTTCATTTTGCTGACATAATATGCATTTAAAAACAAAGACTGGTATCACTAAATTTCAAGCATTGCTGCATAATCTTTTCATCATTGACTTTAATTGCTCCTGTGGACCCTAATGGGAGTTGTGTGGCTGAATCTCCTGCGCGAGTCTTTGATGAACACATAGGGGTTAATATTAAAGCAGAGCACACAGCTTTTGGGGGGAAGGGAAGTAGATGCAAATTACTGTGAATGCTAATTGTTTCTATTTGAAAATTCTTGTAGTGTTTTTCCGAAAACACTTCCATTAAGTAAGCATTAGGTGGATAGCTAAACTGTTTGCAGAAAATCTCCTCAGTTGTGTGTAGAAAGGCACAGTTGCATAAGAAAATGAATATGGAGCCTTCTGTTCTATTATATACTACTTCTTTGGGAGCTAATAATTATATGTGCTGTAAAGAGAGAGCGAGAGATTACAATGGATTTCAGGGGAGTCTGTAACCAGGGTTTACAGCCTCGGATTAGGAGAGTTGCTTGAAAAGGAAAACCTTTGGTGTGGAGAGTGCTGCAATTTGAATTATGTTTTATGTGGGGAGGTGCTTTTGAATTCCCTCTATTCTGGGGGGAAGTAGCCCCCCTCTGAAATTCTTTTTATATATGAGAGGCTGAAATGTACCTTTCTCTGAGGCCTGGCTTCATAATGCCTGTCCTACCCGACTTGAAGGCATCTTTTCGTTTCTTTGCACCATGAGGGCCTGAACCAATGCCCGTTAAATTTTTTCGCTGACTTTAGCAGGTCCTGGTTCAGACCCTAAGAGACAAACATTGGACATGCAGCTATGGACTTTTAGTAATGGTTGGCTGGATGTTTATGGTGAGAAGCAATGAAAATCATATATTTGGGCTCTCAGAGCTGCACTTACACAGGACCTGAAGCGTGGTTCCCATTGAATTAAGTGGGAACTGCAACAGTTTCTGCACCCTTCCAGGTCCCCCTTTCCCTCTGTGCACTCAGGTGAATTCAACAATGATTGAAACTGAAATGAAGTGGATGTTATTGTATCATGTTTGAAGTCTTTTATCAGGATTCAGTCTTTGGCAACCTTATTGAACATACAAAAAAGCAAAGGAGCTGCTGGCAAATGTTCCTGTGAAACAGAAAAAGGAGCCTAAAACTATACATTTCCTTTCCCCCTTCCCTCCATTTCCCTCCTCTGTGTGTGTGTGTGTGTGTGTGTGTGTGTGTGTGTGTGTGTGTGTGT
>ML675622.1:18475878-18532481 GCA_007922155.1 Mesoclemmys tuberculata
GTGTGTGTGTGTGTGTGTGTGTGTGTGTGTGTGTGTGTGTGTGTGTGGAGAGAATGGGATGTGAGAACATTTCAGATCTCTTTCTCCGTAAAATGTAAGTGCTAAATATTTTCATTTTAAAGACACAATAAAACTCTAATATTGTTACATTGTTATCCTTTTGCTGAGGGTTTCTATAACTATCATGCATGTGCTTAGTGAAAACATGTAAGTTTAATGTGTGTGGGAGTGAATAAGGCCAGTTTTAGCCTTGAGTCACTACCCTCTAGCCATGCCTCCCCCCAAGGTCCCCTGAGGTGATGGGGACAAGTACAGTTTTTCAACAGTTCTGGTCTACTATTGTGGTACATTTCAGATGTGATCTTAAACACATACTTTGTTTTAAAGCAAGAATTTGACATTCAATAACTTGTTATTTGATGCTGAGACTCTTTAATATCCTTGCCATAGCTTGATTTTAAATGCACAAGAATTATATTTCAGAGACCAATGGTTTTGCTTGTATTTATCTTTTTGTTTGTGCTGACAGATAATCCCATTACTGCTCTTCTTAGTAGATTGTTGGCTGTGATTGCTTTTATTAAAGATGTCTTGCTTTAAAATTCCTAAACCCATCTGATTATCTGTTTGGTGCTGAACACTGACCCCATAAATGGAGGACAGAATTATGATTCATAGATTACAAGGCCAGAAGGGACCATTATGATCATCTGGTCTGATATTCTTGATTTATACTTAAGATCTTTTTTTAGGAGAGACTTTTGCTTTAGCATCTATACATCTTATCAGTTAAAACTGACCCGACATAAAGTGGTCTTTGTCACAGGCCATTTTGTGTAGGTTAATAAACCAGTTTATTTTGACACCTAAGGTTGGCAGTGTGGTCTAGTATAGGGCACAGGACTGGGACTCAGGAGGCCTGGGTTCTAGTCTTCGCTCTGAATATGGCCTGTTGGGTGACTGGACAAGTCAGTTTAGCTCTCTGCCTCAGTTTCCCTATCTGTAAAATGGCAATAATGATACTTGCCTCCTTTGTAAAGTGCTTTGAAACCTATTGATAAAAAGCAGTGCATAAGAGCTGTGTTGTTGTTAATAACCAGTGGCTTGTGTCCGTAAATATGACTTGTATTGAGTTCTAAAGATTGTCAAAGTATGGCTGTGATCTGCTTGACAGACAGGAGCTTTCCACTGAGAATGCCCTGATACCCTAAGGACTGTTAACAAGAGCAATCCAGCAGATTTTAACCCTCATGTTGGGGTACAGAGATGCGATTGCGCGAATAACTGAGTCATTCCCTCTGAATTTCTTCCCCTTCGTACTCTGCAGTGGACACTTTGTTGGTCTTACCCTCTTTTGGTGTTAAATATGTGCATGTGCCTAGAGGTCTCACAGGCCCAATTTATTAATTGTAAACCAGTAAACCAACCCCATGAATTGCACCTTAAAGGGAATTGGTTGCATGGGGCACCAGTGTAAGGTTGTCCCTAGGACTGAGTTAAGGCCATGGGGCCCTGCCCCTACACTTTGGCTCTGCCACTGTTTGGGGAGGTGATGGCGTCAGCTGCCCCAATAAAAGCTATTTGCGGGGTTGGTGGGGGGCATATCACTGCAGCTCTAGGATCTTTGGCCAGGCTAAGGCCTCTCTTCAGGTGGGCTGGGGTCCATTCAGAAAGAGAGGTCTCATTCCCCACCCACTTGATCAGAGTGCCCTTCGCTGTCATTCCAGCTGCGTGTTCTGTAGCTGCCCCAGTGGGAAGGCCTCGCTCCTGGCGGGGATGTTGGGACCTACTCCTAGATACTAGAAGAACATCCAGGGCCCCCATCCTTGGCTGCTGGAAGACTGGCAGCAGCTGACTCCCCGTCCCCCACTACTGACAGATCATAGGAGTTGACCATGAAAGTAGCAGTGGTAGGAGGCACTCTTGTGGTGTATGGCAGTGTATAAACGTTCACTCTGGTGTGTGGCGGCATGTTAGCAAACCAAAGCAGGCACTTGTGTTCAATTCAGTCAGTAACAAAACAAAGTACTCAACATAAGTTCATAGAATCATAAAAGATTAGGGATGGAAGGGACCAGGAGGTCATCTAATCCAACCCTCTGCTCAAAGCAGGACCAACTTGAGCTAAACCATCCCAGCCAGGGATTTGTCAAGCCACAACTTAAAAACCTCTAAGGTTAGAGATTCTACCACCTCCATAGATAGCCCATTCCAGTGCTTCACCACCCTCCTAGTGACAGTTTACAAATATTTGTCAGCAAAAATGAAAATTATCTAATTAATAACTAAACCTTTAATATTGTTGAAAATTGAATCCACTTAATTCTGCTGAGCCAAACCAAATATATTGAAATGTGTCTGAGGGTGTCTCAAAATGGTCCTGTAAGTGAAAGGGATATTCTGTGGCATATATTTTATTTTGGTGTGTAAAATAGCCAAGTATGGTCATCTTTTAATAGGCCTTTTACATGTTTAGTGTAACATTTGGTCTGAGCTGTGATAGACTCTTCATGCACTGTTGGGTATATATAACATGCTATAGAGCCAAAGAATAAAAATACAGCTAAAAGGAATTGTAGATAATTGGGAATTGAGGCTTTTTAAGATGTGACCAAAGGAAAAAGAAAAAGCCTTAGTCTTGTCTTTACTTAGGTATGTTGGGTATGTGCATTGTGCTGCTGCTCAGTGCTTCTTGCCAGGAGATTTTCACCATTGAAACAGTGGGGAGTGTGGGAGAGGGAGGATGTGTGTGAAATGTTTAAACATTAAAACTTCATTTGGATGGTATAATAGGATGAAATGCCTGAGAGAACTTTGAGAATAAGTAGGTTGTGTTTCATTATATTCTGTCCTCTTGGGAACTTTAAAAAATAAAAACAACAAAACCCTGAACTTAACTTGGTGAAGCACATACAAGAGAAAAGCTGTTTGTCACACCAAGGCTTTTCACCATGTTAATTGTGGCAATTTTTGTTTCCCCCAGCCTGCTTTAGCTTTGTTCTGAAAATCAAAGCTTGTACCATAGAGAGGGAGTTTAATTCCAGTTGATGTTACTGTTAACTTCTGCTCTGGTTTAAACTTTGTGTTACAGATTGAGGAGAAGAGTGCAGGGAAACTGCTGCAGGATAATTCCGTATTTAAAGCGTTTATAATCACAAAATTGTCTTACGTGGTTCCCCCCCTTAGCCTGCTGAAAGTCTTTACTGGGCTCCCTAGCTTGTTGTTATGTAGCCTCAATACTTGCACTTCTTTTGGAATCAGTTTCCTTTGACTTGCTTTTCTGTCTCTGATTCACTACCAACTCTCTGCTTAATGGTGAACCACAAAGCTGAAAGCAAACATTTTATTTTGCTTTTGCCCTTTGCTGCTCCTTCATGCTGCATCATGGTGGCTACAAACTTTCTTCTACAGGTTTTTTTTCTCTCTGCCTGTTTCTTCCTGGTCTACACTGAAAAGTTAGGTCGACCCAGCTATGTCACATGGGGGTGTGAAAAATACACACCCATGAGCGAAGAAGTTCAGCGCACTTAACTCCTGGTGTAGACCATGCTAGATCAGTCTTCGGGCTCGGGGAGGTGGATTAACTACAGCGACTGGAGAACTGCTCCTGTATGCACGGAAATGCTACAGTGGCGCAGCTGCAGTGCTTCAACCGAGCTGCTGTAGTGTTTTGAGTGTAGACATAGCCTTATGTTTGGTCTTTGCTTCCTAAAGAGTGGGATCATGCAGAATCTCTCATTGCAGGAGGGATTGCTGCAGTTTAGGGTATGTCTGTATTGCAGCTGGGAGTGTGCCTCCCAACCAGGATAGACGGACAAATGCTATCTCTGTTTGAGCTAGTGCACTAAAAATAGCAATGTGGATGCTAACGACATGGGCTAACCACTAGATTACAAGCTTACCTGATCTCCTAGGTCCAAGCTGGAGTGGCTAGTCCATGCTAATACCTGAGCCATAATGTCTACACTGCTATTTTTCATGCACATCTTGAGTGGAGCGTGTCTGTCTACCTGGGGTGGGAGGCACGTTCCCAGCTGCAGTATAGACATACCTTGGGTTAAAGCTTCATGTTGATATCTTTATTCAGGTTCTCCAGGATCTTCCAGCAAAGAGAGGGAAAACAAAGGCCTGCTATTCCAATGTCAGAGCAAGAGGAAAAGATGTTTTGTTTTTTTTTCTTGAGAAATAGAAGAAACAAGAAGTTTCAGTTAGTCCATGTCTACACTACAAATCTTACAACAACCCAGATGCACTGCAGCAGATTCACCATTGTAAGGTCTCCTCTGTAGCTGTTCTATGCCGGTGGGAAAAAGCTCTCCTGCCATAATTAAACCACCCCCAATGAGAGGCAGGAGAGTGTCGCCTGCCAACATAGTGCTCTCCACACCAGCGCTTTTGTCAGTGAAACCTATCTTAGTCAGGCGTGTGTTTTTTCACACCCCTGACCAACAAAAGCTTTAGGGACAAAAGTGCTAATGAGGACAAAGCCTTAGAGATAAGGAGGGTTAAGTATCTTATTGGACCAACTTCAGCAGGTGTCTCATATCCTGGGACCTACAAAGCTACAAACAACGCTTTCATTATCCTCCTTCCCACACTCGTGTCTTGTCTCAGATGAAAAGATAAACTCTTTGGGGCAGGAATCACATCTGCCTAAATCTCGCATATTGGTACCTCCAATTTTGAATGGGAGCTGTAGGTGTTACTGCAGTACAAATACAAGAACAATAAAACAAATTCTGAAGCATTGTTACATACAGGGGGACACTATCAACATGGGTTTGTTCCCCCTCCCATCTTTTTTAACTGAATAATATGGGTTGGGATTTTCAAAAAGAAGTTGGCACCCAAAATGAGCTCCCTTAGCCTCCCCTGAAATCCCAGCATTTAAAAAATCCAGCTCCTGTTGAGAATCCTTCTAACTAGTAAACCCTGAATTTTTGTTTAAATCCTCAAAAATGTGTATGAGTCCTTTCAGAAGGGAGAAAATGACTGATTATACAGGAAACCACAAAAAGCTGCCAAAAGCACAAATTAAAAGTAGACTAAAAAACTGCTTATTTCTTTTGATCACAATAATTTCAGGTGTTGGAAATAACTATAGTAGGTAAAAAACTTTTAGGCAAAAAGTGATTTGCAGGTTGATGTCTTTTTAACCCCCTTCTGAGTGAAATGGACAAAGATGAAGGAGAAGTCACACATGTTAAGCAGAGAGAGTGCATTTATGCATGCTTATCATGAAGTAATACCTTTATGAAAGTCCCTGAAAATATTGCTTTAAAGATGGAATGCAAAGCAAAAACAGAAGCAAGTTCTGTCCTTTGCTAGCTCTTTCTGTAGTAACAAGATTAAGGCCTTGTCTACACTAGAAAGTTTTGTGGACACAAGTTACAGTGATGATCAAAAAGTGCTGTGATTACAACACTTGTGCCTGTCCACACAGCAGTTGTGTTGCTGAAGCGCATCCATGGTAGGTGATCTAGCATTGACAGTGAGAGCAGGGCACTGTGGGCAGCTATCCCACTGTGCAGCTTGCCACCTTGTGCCCCTACGAGTTGTGGGAAGGCAGAGAAGATGGCAGAGCATTATGGGTGCAGATTCAACATCCCCATGGTTCAGTGATTTCCGTCCTGTCATTCAATGAGTTTCTGACTGTTTTGCGGCATTTTTTCAATGGCCCCAGTTTTGTGAGTGTCCGTCATCTCTGTCTGAAAGGATGAACCCTGCACTGCTTTCCACTGTTGTAGTAAGGTGTTCTGAACACAGCACAGCGGTCATGCAGTATATCATAAGCTCCCAATGGGAACAAACAATGCCGGATTACCGTTTGCATTCATGGAGCATCTGCACGTGATGCATCGCTGCTTTTGGATATGGGAAACAAGCACTGAGTGGTGGGATCGCATCATTATGCAGGTCTGGGGTGACAAAGCAGGGGCTGCATAACTTTTGAATGCACAAAGCCACCTACATTAAACTCTGTGCAGAGCTTGCCTCTGCCATTGGGTGCAAGGACACCAGAATGAAAGCTGTCCTTGTGCTTCTCCACCAAGCGTCAGCCACTGGGTGGAAGATGGCAGCTCCAGACTGCTACCAGTTGGTCTCTGATCAGTCTGGAGTTGGGAAGTCCACGGATGGAGCAGCTATGAAGGGCCGAGGGTCTTGGAAATATCCACGAAATAGTGGGTGGCTTCACAGTGATGGGATTCCCTAACTGTGACGAGGTGATAGATGGCTCACATATCCCAGCTTTGGCCCCGGACCATCTTGCAATGGAGTACATCAATAGAAAGGGGTACTTCTCTATGGTGCTGCAGGTTCTTGTAGATCACCGTGGGCATTTCACTGACATCAACGTGGATTGGTCAGAGAAGGTGCATAACACACACATCTTCAGGAACACTGGCCCGTACAGAAAACTGTACAGGGACTTTCTGTCTAGACCAAAAGATTCCAATGAGGAATGTTGAAATGCCCATACTGATCCTGGGAGACCCAGCCTACCCCTTACTACCATGGCTCATGAAGCCTTATATGGGCAACCTGAAACAGTGCTTCAATAACATGCTGAGCCAAATGACCGTTGAATGTGTGTTTAGCAGATGAAAAGATTGCTGGTGATGCCTTTATGGCAGGTTAGTCCTAAATGAGGAAAGTATTCCCATATTTATAGCCTCCTGCTGTATGAGCCATAATATTTCTGAAGGGTGAAAAGAATCCCTTAGGATGGAGCACAAAGGCAGATCACCTTGTGGCTGAATATGAGCAACCAGATGTCAGGGCTATTAGACGGGCACAACAGGGGCCATTTGAATCAGAGAGGTCTTGAAGAACTGTTTTGACAATGAGCACCAATAAGGTGTCTTTGTAAACAGTGCTATGCCATGTTATGACTACTATCCAGCGTGCACTATGTATCAATATGAGGTGCAACCCCTATGTGCAAGAGACAAATAAAGATTGCTTATTCTACAGAGTATGTCTTTATTAAATAACAATTACTCTCAACACACATGAAAAGCTGGGCTAGAGGGGGGAAAGTAGTAGGGAGCCATGTGAGCATGGATTTACAGCTGGGTGTAAGTCTAGCTATTGTTCTGGAACCTGTTTGGAGGAGTGGAGTGAATGGGGTACTGAGATGGGTTGGGAATTTGGTTGGAATGTGTGCATGGAGTTCGGGAAGGGCATGGAAAGTAGTTCTGTTTTGGCTGCAACAAGGCAAACACGCATGAATTCAGTCTGCAGTGTTATGAGTGACTTTAGCAGCTCCGTTTGCTCCTCCATGTGTTTTATCATGTGCTTGTAATCTATCACTCGCTCCTAGTTTTCCCTCCTCTCCTGCCTATCAGTTTTCTGATTTTTGGATACAAATGTGTCTCTATGCCCTTTTTTCTTTTTTTCCCATCTCAGAGGACTGGAGGAGTTCTTGGAACATCTCCTCTTTGTTTCTCCAGGGTCGTTTTCTTATCAGCTGAAGGTGCTTGGCAGGTCTGGAGGGGTTTCCCCTCAAGGGCACATCTGCAGAAGCACAATAAACAAGCAATAACAGCATTGATGCATTACTGCAAAAAACACCTCTTTCTCACTGTCCCCTCGCAAGCGCACAGCTTGATGATCAACTAGGGGATAGTGAGTTGTGCCCAGGGGCAGGAGGCATTCAAACTAGGGAAAAGGTTCCGGGTGGTTCTTTGGGGTATTGATACAGATAGATAGGGATAAAAATTCAAATTGTGCCACCATTTTCCATAGATGGGGACTATAGATGCTGATATCTCACTCCTGAAAGTAAGCAAGGATGGTAGGGTGCATCTCCTTCATGTGAGCAGCTTCAAACTGGGTCCCTGCCGATTAGTGTGGGAAAGTTTCCTACAGTGGGGGAAGAAACAAAGCAGCTCTGCTGAGGAATCTCCAGCAGAAGATTGGCAAGTACTTCCAGGAAAGTTTCCTAGAGATCTCTCTGGATGATTCCCGTGAAATCTCGGTGTGCATTAACACATTTTTTCACTGCACTGCCTAATTGAACAGGGGAATGGGAAGCACATGCAAACACAGCTACTCTTGTGCATTTCTGTCCCTTCAACTAGCTCTGTAATGCTACAAAGCAAAAGACAGCTGTACCTCATGTACCTGAGCAGCATCAATTCAAAAAAATCTCTTACCCAAGCTTCCCTCTCCTGCATCCTGCACGCCTGAGTTGGAGGGCTGTGACTGGCTTGAACCCTCTTGGGTAGAGAAGAGGTCTTGGCTCCCCATGTCAGCTAACGACCTGGTCCCCTGCTCTGCATCATCCCACAACTCAAGTTCCTCATCTACGACTTCTTTGTTGGGATTGACTCCAGTTTCCGCTGCCTATGGCCAACAGAAGTATCCATGAGTCTCTTGATGGTAGAGGTGAGGGTCATAGCTGAGGATAGCTTCCAGCTCCTAATAGAAGCGACAGGTCTTTGGCGCTACACCAAAGCGATGGTTTCACTCCCTAGCCTTTTGGTATCCCTGCTGCAGCTTCTTGATTGTCACATGGCACTATAGTGTATCCCGTTCATAGCCCTTCTCCTCTATGAAATGAGAAATTTTTATAGGAATATGTATCGAAGTTCAGCAGGAGCAGAGCTGGGACTGTACAGCCTCCTCTCTCCAAATGTCAATCAGATCCAGAAGTTCTGGTGTGCTCCAAGCGGGAGAGTGTTCGGTTCATGGAGCTGCCATGGTCAGCTGGGAAGATGAGATGTGAGCTCTTCCTTGCTGACCAGGCAGGAAGTGGAATTTCAAAAATTCCCAGGACTTTGAAGGGGGAGGGGTAGATGGCTGCAGGTCAAACAGAGGGCCAGAGCAGTCAGAATGGGCATTGTGAGACACTTCCTGAAGGCCATTTACAACGACATAACCGAGCATGGTGTCTACACTGACGCTTTGTCACTAAAAGTTTGGTGCAAAAAGCTCTACGCCTCTCATTGAGGTGGTTTTATTTTGTCGTGAAATCGGGGGAGTTGGGTTGGCGGAGAGGTGATTTTAGTGTACACCACTGTTCTTTTGGTGCAAAAAGGTGACTTTGGTTAACAGAAGTCTCTCTTGTAGACCAAGCCTCAGAGTATCACAGCTGAATAGGAAATAGAACAGATAAAGAGTTAACTTACGTTGCTAGAGACCATTTAAGGAGAAGAGGGTCGTTAACCCCTCCACAGTCATAGGACAAAGAACGATTAGTGGGTTACAGATTGTTGTAATAAGCTGTAAATCTGGTGTCTGTATTCAGTCCATGATTTTTGGTGTCTAGCATAGTTATGAATTTAAGTTCCCTGGCTTGAACATGTTGTGCAGGTTTCCTTTGACGAGGAGGACTGAGAGGTCACATGTGAAGTGATCATTTTGTGAAAAGTGTTTGCCTATGGGTGACACAGTTACCACCTTTCATGGAGGCAGGAGTTATTGCGCCTATGTGAGAGTTCCTGCCCATCAGCTGCGTTAGAGCCTCTTCACCAGAAGCGCTAAAGCGGTGCAGCTGCACCTGATGCTATAGCAGTATTGTTAGAAGTCTCATGATAATTGTTTTCTTTAAAGTCCTAGCCTCTGGTTTCAAGTGGAGATGTGATGATTTCAGCCTTCATTCTTAGGGAAAAAGTCAGGTTCTGGTATTTGTGGCTGTGAAGAAAGCTTCAAAATGTGACTCCAGTGCACCCTAAAGGCTCAGAAAGCCAAAGGCACATAAAAATGGATTACTTTTATGTAATCTCATGATTTTTAAACCAATTTCATGATTTTTAGTGAGCCTGATTCATGAGTTTTGAACACTTTGATGTTGGCAGTACTGGTGCAGCTGTTGTAGTGTAGACATAGCCTAAGATAAGTTACCTGTCTCCACTAGGCTTTTACATTAAAATAGCTGTTTTTAGCTCCACATTCACTTTTTGCAGTGATGATGCAGCCTTGGAATGTGAAGAATATCTGTTATTTATTAGGTGTTAACCTCCTTGGAATTCAGCATTTATCACCTTTCTTCTCCTCCTCCTTTGCTCTGGGGCACCAATTTTGGGAAACACTTCATGCATGTGAGTAATCCCATCCCAGTTCAGGAAAGTATTTTGATCATGTGCATAAATCCCATTGCCTTCAATGGATTTACACATGTGCTTAAAGGCTTACCGAATAAGGAGTGTGTTAAACATGTGCTTAAAAATGCTCCGCTAACCTGGAGCCTTACTCAGCAGAGGAGAGAATGAAAGTTTCTCCAGGCGGAAGAGGAGGCAGGCAGGCCAGTCATCTTATAGCTGTCTCCCACTGCAAGTAAACATGGTCTTAGAGGTGCCCTGGCAACTGAACCTTAGTACCCCCTTGCAGTTGCATGGAGTGGAATGAAGCCCTATTACCATTCCCCAAGTTGACAAGGAGTGGACTAATTTGCCAGTTTCCTCTAGTGAAATTCTTCCCTTTAGTGGGTACTTGTGGATGAAAAGCCATTTCAAAATACAGTGGAGCTGTCTTCTTTTGGAGGGGCATAGAAGAATCCATGGTGCTGTATTTTGATTTTACACAATCTCCCTACACTTGAACAGAATATGATTATCTAGCCATGTGAAACCAATGTACTTCCTAGCTAATGAAACAAGACAGTTTGTTTATAAGAACAACGATGAATTCTACACTCTTCGCTAAACTCGCTGCCTAAATCACTGATGTGTACAATTTCCAGTTTTTTTTCCTTTGCAATAATTCTATAGTGGGACCCTTTTAGCATTTTTTTAAAAATCGACTGTGTAAAAGAGAGGAGCCAGTGAACAGGAACAGCAAACAGGAGAGTTTTGCGAGGGAGTTTAGAGAGGGAGCATGAGAGCCAAATATACCTAATTAACGTTCTCTAATTTAGGCCAATAACACCCTTCTCTTCCTCCCCCCCCTCAGCCCCCCCCCAAAAAACAAAACACCACCCAAAGAACAAAGAAACAAACAAAAAAGTCCCTGCAAGAGCAAAAATAATGCAGGCAGAAGTCCAGCAGCAGAAGGGGGGCTGGCCAGTTCAGTGCACTGAATGTGGTATGTGTGCCTTGTGGGCAGGTGCCCTGTGTGCATTTGGTGCATGTGTCTCATGGCCCTCAGAGACAGAGAACAGGCTCTTGAGACAAGAGTGGCTGAACTGGAGGGGCTAAGGGAGATAGAGAGATACCTAGGAAAAACTTCCTGGGATGCAGTAAGTGGTTCCATCCTCAGTCTGATAGCTGTGTGCTCTAAAAGATTATGAAAGTCTTGGGGAAAGTGAAAATCAAACTGGAGGGAAGGGAAACAATCCCATTGTTAGGCCCCTTCTTCCAGATGGCATCATTATATTGTCTGGCACTGAGGATACACCTCCAGGGGAGGAGACAAGTAATTCAATTATTAGAAATATAGATTCAATTATTAGAAAAAATTACAGGGGATTCAATTATTAGAAATATAGATACTTGGGTTTGTGATGACTGGGAGAACTGCATGGTGAATTGCCTGCTGGATGCAAAGGTTGCAGACCTCTTGAGAGATCTAGGCAGACTTGCGTGCAGTGATGGGGAGGAGAAAGTAGTTGGTATATGTATGTACCAGTGACATAGGGAAAGATAGCAGAGAGGTCCTGGAGGCTAAATTTAGACTGCTAGGTGAGAGAATAAAGCCGAGGACCTCTCTGAAATTCTTCCAGTTCCATGCGGAGAGCCAGTTAGACAAGCAGAACTGTAGGGTCTCAATGCATGGATGGGACAATGGTGTTCAAAGAGAGGGATTTAGGTTTATTGGGAACTTTTTGGAAAAGGAGGAGCCTACATGAGAAAAGATGGGCTTCACCTAAATGAAAACGGAATCAGATTGCTGGCATGTAAAATTAAAAAGATTGTGGAGCAATTTTTAAACATAAGTGCTGGGGGAAAGGTGACTGGTGTGGTGGAGCACATGGTTTAGACAGACATATCCCCTGGGGCAGTGGTTCTCAACCTTTCTAATGCCGTGACCCCGCAATACAGTTCCTCATATTGCGGTGACCCCAAACCAAAAAATAATTTTGGTGGCTATTTCAAAACTGTAATTTTGCTACAGTTATGATTCGGAATGTAAATACCTGATATGCATTATGTATTCTCATTGCTACAAATCAAACATAATTTAAACATAGTGATTAATCACAAAAACAATATTTAATTATATGTTGAGAAATATTTATTACTAATTCCGGTAAATAACATTTCACCATGGCATAGCATAGGTTTAAATATAACAAAAATTCCAAATAAATAACATTTCACCATGGCATAGCATGGTATGTGTATGGTGTGTGTACTGTTTTTACATTATTAACCTTTTTTACACCAGCAGGCTGTCACGCAGGCTCTCTTGGCTCTCCGCCTCTTGGCTCTCCGCCTCCTAGGCTTCTGTCCTCCGGCGCTTGCTGCGTCCGCCCACTGATGACGTCAGCAAGCGCCGGACACACGTAATGCGCTGCTATGGACTGTGGAGCGTTCCCCCCGCTTCCCCCGCCCCTTAGGCCCCGGACGGATGATGCAATCACGTCTGCGCATGCACGCAGGCATTCAGTTTGGAACGCGCATCCATAACGGTGTGCGTTCCAGCTGAATAGCGCTGCTACAGATGGTAGCGCGACTTCTCAGCGGCTAAAGCCATCGGAAATATGTATTTTCCGATGGCTTTAGGCGACCCCTGTGTTTTGGTCGTTCGACCCCCGCCGGGGTCGTGACCCACAGGTTGAGAACCGCTGCCCTGGGGGATCCTTTTTTAAAAGGATATACTCTATTTCCTAGTAAAGGGGGGAAGATAGAAGTGGATAAAGTACAAGAAAGAACTGAAGAGAAGCAGTCAAACAAAAAAGAGTCACATTCAGTTATATCACATAAAGATAGACAATTAAAAAGTGACAAATTTCAGAAGTGCTTGTATACAAATGTAAGAAGTCTAAATATTAAAATGGGTGAACTTGAGTGACTGGTATTAAATGAGGCTATTGATATAATAGGCATCACAGAAACTTGGTTGAACAATGATAATCAATGGGATATGGTAATATCAGGGTACAAAATATATAGGAAAGACAGTAGGTAGCAGTGGTGGTGGAATGGCACTATATGTGAAAGAGAACATAGAGTAAAATATAGTTAAAAATTTATATGAATCAAATAGTACCATCAAATCTCTGTGGATAGAAATTCCATGCTTGGACAGTAAGAGTATAGCAGTAGGAATATACCACCAATCATCTGACCAGGTTGGTGACGGTGATTGTGATCAGGGAGATTAGAGAAGCTACAAAAATAGAAAACTGAAATCCCCCATTGTTATTGGGTTATATCCATACTGACTAGGAACATAACACCTCAGGATGGGATGTAGAGATAACATTTCTAGATGCCTTTAATGACTGCTTCTTGGAGCAGCTAGTCCTGGAACCCACAAGAGGAGAGAGAATTCTTGTTTTAGTTCTAAGTGCTGCACAGGAACTGGTCCAAGAGGTGAATATAACTGAGCCGCTTGGTAATAGCGACCATAATGTAATTAAATTTGTTATCCTTGTAAGGGGGAATATACCCTAGAAACCCACCACAGTAGCATTTAACTTCAAAAAGGGGAACTAACAAAAAATGAGTAGGCTTGTTAAACAGACATTAAAAGGAACAGTCACGAGTGAAATCCCTGCAAGCGGATATAAACTTTTTAAAATACCATAACAGAGGCCAAATTATATATATAAAATAATTAAAAACAAAACAGTGAGAGGACTAAAAAATGCCACTATGGCTAAACAACAGAGTAGAAGGGTGGTTAGACACAAGAAGACATATTTTAAAAATCAGAAGTCAAATCCTACTGAGGAAAATAGAAAGGAACATAAAATCTGGCAAGTGAACTGTAAAAGTATAATTAGGCAGGACAAGAAGAATTTGAAGAGCAGCTAGCAAATGACACAGAAACTAACAACACCAGAAGGAGGAAGCCAAACAATCAGTAGGGCCACTGGATGATTGAGGTGTTAAAGAAGCACTCAAGGAAGAAAAGGTCTTTGCAGAGAAGCTAACTGAATTCTTTGCATCAGTCTTTACTGCAGAAGATGTGAGGGAGATTCCTACACCTGAGCCATTCTTTTTAGGTGACAAATCTGAGGAATTGTGCCACACGGAGGTGTTAATAGAGGAGGTTTTGAAACAAATTAGTAAATTAAACAGTAATAAGTGACCAAGACCAGATGGTATTCACACAGGAGTTCTGAAGGAACTCAGATATGAAATTGAAGAACTACTAACTATGATATATAACCTATTGCTTAAATCAACCTCTGTACCAGATGACAGATGGAAAGCTAATTGAACACTGTTTTGTAAAAAAGGCTCCAGAGGCAAACCTGTCAATTATAGGCTAGTAAACTTAACTTCAGTACCAGACAACGTAGTTGAAACCAAAGTAAAGAACAGAATTATCAGACACACAGGTGAAAACAATATGTTGGGAAAGAGTCAACATGGCTTTTGTAAAGGGAAATCATGCCTCACCAATCTATTAGAATTCTTTGAGGGGGTAAAATGTGGAAAAGGGTGATCCAGTGGATATAGTGTACTTGAACTTTCAAGTAGCCTTTGACAAAATTGCTCACCAAAGGCTTTTAAGCCAAGTGGGTAGTTATGGTATAAAAGGGAAGGTCTTCTCATGGATCAATAACTGGCTAAAAGAAAGGAATCAAATGATAGGAATAAATAGTCAGTTTCCACAGTGGAGAGAAGTAAATAGCAGGATCTCCCAAAGCTCTACTGAGACCTGTGCTATTCAATATATTCATAAATGATCTGAAAAGGGGGGTGAACAGTGAGGTGGCAGTTTGCAGATGATACAAAATTACTCAAGATAAGGAAGTCCAAAGGGAAGAGTTCCAAAGGGATCTCAGAAAACTGGGTGACAGGACAGATAAATGGCAGATGAAATTCAGTGTTGATAAATGCAAAGTAATGTGCAGTGGCAAATATAATCCCAGCTATACAAACAAAATGACCCATCTAAATTAGCTGTTACCACTCAAGAAAGAGATCTTGGAGTCATTGTGGATAGATAGTTCTCTGAAAACATCAACTCGATGTGCAGCAACAGTCAAACTGCTGACAGGATGTTAAGAACTATTCTGAAAGGGGTACATACTAAGACAAAAAATACAATGCCACTATATAAATCCGTGATATGCCCACACTTTGTATGCTGCATTAGTTCTGGTCACCATATCTGAAAAAACATATATCAGAACTTGAAATAGTACAGAAAAGGGCAACAAAAATGATTAGGGGTATGGAACAGCTTCTGTATGAGGAGATATTAAAAAAGGCTGGGAGATTCATTTTAGAAAAGAGAAGACTAAGGGGGAAATATGATAGAGTTCTATAAAACAATGAATGCTGTGGAGAAAATTAATAAACTGTAGCCCTTCACATAACACAAGAACCAGGAGTCAGGCAGCAGGTTTACAACATATATAAGTAAGTAATTCTTTATACAATGCATGGTCAGCCTGTGGAACTCATTGATAGAGGATGTTGTGAAGGCCAAAAGTATAACTGGGTTTACAAAAATTAGAATAAATTCTTGGAGGATAGGTCCATCGATGGCTATTAGCAAAGATGGACAGGGATGCAATGGCTGGCTGACAGGAGATGGATTGCTCAATAAACTGCCCTGTTCTGTTCATTCCCTCTGAAGCATCTGGCACCAGCCAGTGTCAGAAGACAGGATGCTAAGCTAGATGGAGTATTGGTCTGACCTAGTATGGCCATTTTTATGTTCTTCTATTCTAAACATTTGGGTGGGGGGAACATAGTGCCATATGTGGTTTAAAGAAAATCTCAGATTTAATGTATTTTGCTAAATACAAATAAAGAAGGAAATACACGTTAGGTTTTCGTCTGGCATGCAAGCAAAACAAAAAACTGGCAAAATCTTGACCTTTCTCTGGACATCTCAGACTTTGTGGGTGAAGTCAGATCACAATCCAAACTTTGTGGCTTAGGACTGTCTCTACAGCAAATATTCAGAGGCAATGTGGTTATCATGTCCTTAGGTTCTGCTCCTTTGCAACCTACTATAAACCCTTGTAGGCATAACAACACCTTTCATTTTACTGGGGCTTTGCGTGGGTTTGATGGCCTTAAAAACAATTTTAAAGAATGAGCTATCTAGATTTAAAAGGGGGGGGGGGAATAAAACCTCCTCAGAACAACATCAGAAATCCTGATCTCTAATTTTCTTTTCTCTTCCTAGTTCCATCCTGTTCCTGGGAATAGCATTTAAAATATCACTCCTAGTTCAGCTATAAATGTATACTGCGTATTTGGGCCTTAGCTAATGCAAGTGTAAAATTACTTTAAAGGGATCTGTCAACTTAAAAATCACAACTTATTTTTGACTTTGTTTGTTTACCTTCTGTTGTTATAAGTAACACCTGCAGTTACTATCATGGAAATGGCTTAGAGGGGGAGAAATTCTTTTTTTCATATTCATTTTGTGCATTTGTATACCGTCAGTTTCACAGCTTCCAGTCCATTATGATAATAAATTTCCCTTTTATTTCTGTGGGTCATTCACACGCAACAGGGAGAAACATTTGAAAAATAGAAAAGGTGATTCTGAAAGTACAAAAATTGGTAAGGTGACTTGAGGCAGAAACTACATTTAACTCTTTCTGTTTAAAAGAAGAAAATAGACTAGATTTCAAGTTGATGATGTCCCTTTATCTTAAATGTTTCGTAAATCGTAATGCTCTGTATGGAATTTGGGCGTGTACAGTGAGATCCTCAATTGTACTGTACACCAGGTAAAAGGATCCAGCTGGAAGAGGCTACAGGTTTCTCCACAGGCTGCTGATTGAAGCTGGGTCACTGTGGCAAGCCCTGCTATAAGGAGTATCTTGGAGATGGGAGGGGCCTTTTGTGGGTGGGGCTACAGCATGCAATTTTGCAGGAATTCTAAGCATAGGATAGGGTAGGGAGGCTGCTGTAATTTAAACATCCCTACAGGGCTGGCTGTCCAATCATTCCAGGTGCTGCTCCAGTCCCGGATAGCCTGGTATTGGGAGGCTGCAAACACATTAAGCTGTTTTAGCTCCCTCCTGGGCTGAGAGAGACAAGACAGAAACTAACTCTGGAATTTACAGTTGTTGAGATAGACTGGTCCTGCATCATAAGGAGTTGATATCCCTTTGTTACGTTGCTTGGATTTGCACATTTCCCTTAGATTTGGCGTACCTTCTGGATGTTGTGTTGTTAATAATTTTCATACAGGTGATATATAAACAAATAGAAATCTTTATTTCTTTGTTAAAACTGTATTAATTTACAAGGTTAAACTGAATTAGAACTTGTTCATTTCTAGATTTTAAATTGACTACACTGAATATTGGTTAGTAAGATATGTATGCCGAAAATGCACCAGTTCTCAAAACAGGGAATAGCTGTAATCTTTTTTTGTATAAATCTTCATTATCTTTGAGACAAGTCATTTAATAAAAAGTGGCTAATATCAAAATAAAATGACAAATTGAGGGTGTTAGGCCATCAAAGCTTTCTTAATCATTGTAGATTACCCTTTTCTTTTTCGAATTGAGGGAAAGCTAAAGTCTTATTTTTCTTTCATGCAAGTTACATACTTTTCAAGTTTTGAAGATTGTTAGGATTAAATGTTGAGATTTAATTTTAAAGTTTTAATTAAGATACCCACTATGTAAGTCTTTACAGTAGTGTCCAAAAGGGTCAGACTTACAAAAGTGAGTGTTTAGCTTCACCTTAAAACAATTTTTGTGTTGTTTGTAAATTTGGTTTGAATAATAAAAATAACATTTCATGTTGTTGAAGTTAAAGTGAGAGAAGAATCCCATTAGGTCAGAGTCCATTCATCTTCAAAGAGAGAATATATTTTCCCTCGCTGACCAGACCAATATTGGGCATTTTAGATGATGACTTACCATTGGCATTAAATAAATAACAGCACTGTGCTGTAAAGATGGTCCTTGTCACAAGGTGCACAATCTATTAGGCTGGTTTTGTTAACTTTTAAAATAAAATGGTTTGGGTTTTTTTTGTGAGACCATAATCCTTTCTTTTATATAGTTTGATGCTAGCCACTTCTTACTTTGTGAGGCAGACCCATTAGACATCTAAAAGGGTTCCTGATATGACTGCTTTTTGGTAGCCCATACCTTTAACATTTTGAGACTGCATGACTTTTTTCTTTATATAAAATATTATTTTGTAGGATTGTATCTTCTAGATGCTGTAGATAACAATTCATTGCTTTGCAGGTTAGTGTTATACTGTATAGAGAGGTGGAGCTTCCAGGTTAGGGTTTGTTAATTAATATTTAGCTTCCAGTCAGATAGTCTAAGTTTTGGGTGAGACACAGATTAGAATGGCCAATCTGGTATTTGCTAGTATACAGTAATTTTGGAATACACAGATACTGAAATATGCCATACTTTTTATAAGCATATTGATTGGTTCCATTCTTGCTTCCAGACCTAAATGCTCTGAATGTATTCTTTATAGGCAGGTGTAGAGTTGTGGGTCTCTTTAATTTTAGATGCGCAATAATAATAATAAAAAAATCCTCCCAATACACTATACAGTGCTGTTTTATTGCTCACATATTTACAGAGCTACTAAAGAGAAAGATGAGAAAGTGGAAGGATTTGAGAAGCTTTAGTTTACAAGTGGTTGCTACTTTCTTTTTTTGAAGGTTAGAACTATAAAATCCTAAATACATCAACATTTCCTCCAATAATATGAATCTGCTTTTTCTGTTCTGCTGGAATTGAGAGTGTCTGTTTCCATGGAGAACTGTATTTATTAAAAGGGCCAGCTATTTTTGCAGATTATTTTGTAACATATTTGAACCTGCATTTTTTTCCCTTTTATATTCTCCTTGTCCTGGTTTCCGAGTGACACAGCAGTGCAGTGAAATACTGCCACACCTGGAGAGAGAGCAGGTGTAGGCCCAGATTGCATCCTTGAGATTTTGGAGAGTTGGGGAAACTGCCTTTGTGATATCCTCTAGTTTTACCTCCGTTCCATGAAGAATCAACCACACAGGTGTGAGAGGTGAGGTTTCTCTTGGTTTGTGCTTTACACTACCAAAGGGATACATTTGAGATCACATGAAGCTTTGCCTAAAAAAAGATAATTTGGTTGCTGCTATAAAATCTGATGATTTACATTGAATTTTATGCATGCAGTGTTGTAACCGTGTTGGTCCCGGGACCTGAAGAAGAGCTGTCTGTAAGCTTGCTTGTCTTCTCACCAACAGAAGTTGGTCCAATAAAAGATATTACCTTATCTCACTGAATTTTGTGTGGACTGAATTTAAACTATATTTTGTTAACTGATGGCTGAGCTCTCTCTGCTGGTATCTAAGCTTTCTCTATTTTCATAATAATATACAAAGCTTTGTCGGATAAAAACACCATTTTTTCCCCTAATTGTCTAATTAGAATTTAAATTGCACTCTTGTTGCACAACTCCTCTGCTGCTTTCTTGTCATGGCTGCAAAAGGAGAAACCTCAGTAAGACAGGAATAAAAAATATATTCGTTTTAGAGCTTTTGTCTCATTGCTGCAGTGTTGTCCAGTACAAGTTTAATTACTGTGTGAGAGATACTTTTTTCAAGTGGAGCCAAAATCTAGGATTTGAGCCAAAATAAATTAACAGTTCTCAGAGAACCTGGAGTCCCAAAGCCAAGAATTTCAAGGCTTTTAGGCATCTCCTTGTTATTGGCAGGCATCTTGTGATGTCATGTGGTAGAACAAATAGGCACCAAAAAGCTTTATTCAACTTTATGCCGGGTTAGTAGGGAAGATTAGAAACGATTAACTGAGAGAGAGGCCAAACTGGAAATAATTAATATGATCAAAAGCTATGGAGATATCACATATGATAAGCTATTGTATGCTTTCTTTTTTATTAGCGATAGGGTTCCAAGCTTCATTCTCAATTGCTTAACTATGTACTCTGGTTTTTATTTTGGGGGTGTAGGAGCTAATTATTTCACTTGGAAAGGTTTGGTTGTTGAATTGTATTTTAAATTATGTGATTCTTTTTATTAGTTTTCATAACCTGCTACACCTCTCAATTTAAACATTGAATTTGGCATAAAATAATTGGCATTCAACTATTAAACCGTGAAATTCCACGAAGCAACAATTTAAAGCAGATATACAAATTTCCTTGTTGATAAAAATTATAACTATGCTTAAAAATGCTGTTTATGTGCAACTGAGAAAATTGTGCATGTGTAAAACACCAGTGAGTGTATGTTAGAGGTCCCCCTATGTGCCTGAGCTGCAAATGGTATCAGTTATTACAACAGCAACAGAGAGTCCTGGCACTAGCTCAAACTGTAGCTTTCGAAGTGCCCTGTTCATCTCCCAGTACATTGGCCAAGATGGTATCTGACATCCATGTGCAGTGAGTAAGGCAAGATTAGTTGCTACTTACTGAGGGCGTCCCTGAAAACCAGGAGGACGTATTGTGGGTCTCTCCTGGTTTTATAAAAAATCTGCCCAGGTTTGTAATCATCTGAAGGAGCCATCAGCCAGTTGAACTAGTAAAATTGCCAGCAGGTCTGGCAGACACATATATGTTACATAAGGCCCTCTGCCACCAGGTTTGTCATATGTTGGCATCTTGCCCTTCTTTCCAGTCCTTTCATGTGGTTGTGATATTTGAACTAGCATCTTCTTCTCAAGTGGAGTCTGATCTACCATGTGGCAGTGAAGGACAGAGGGGAGTGATGCACCCTTCTCTCTCTTGCTCTCCCCAGCATCCACCAAAACTGTTGCTTGTGTTTCACCTTGTAGCAGTTTGCTATTTAATACTGACATGTTCTCTGTGCTGAAGTCACAATCTGAATGTAAAGTTGTAGCAAGTTATACACAACCACTCAGTGGTTATTGTACAATAAAGGATATAGGGTTGTCTAATGCACTGTATAGTTACTTCACTTGCTGTAAAGGAGAGAAGGGAGCTTTTATGTGAAGTAGTTGTTATCTGTCAGGGTGCATAACTTTTTTTTTTTTTTTTTTTTTAAATGAGGAACCAATCCAGTTTTGCTTCTGAAATTCTGGGATTGTTTAGCAAAGCCATCTAGACAGATAGTAAATGTCCATTTTAGGATTTTTTTTCTTTAAAAACACAAAGAAAACGTTATAAAAAAAACTTGATAAGAAAATCTTAAACTGACAAAGTTAAGGGCTTAAGTCAGGAAATGCCAAAGTTAAGGTTAAACATACAATCTCAACTCCACCCCCTTGAAAACATGTATTGTGATACAGTTTGTAATTACACAGTCACATATGTTGTTTCTGCAGGACCTTTGCCTCATTCAGTGGGCAGATTGGATGGTGTGAAATGAACCGAAAGAGGATATAACATTTGTTTTGAATAACTTATTAGAACAGCAGCGAAGAAGGCGGCTGCATACACTATAATAGCTATTTGCCAATGTTTAAAAATAACTTTTCTCTATAAATTTAAATGAAATATGTATTTTTAAATCAAGTCTTCAATTACTTTGTTACTGATTTATGTACACATTACAATGTAGGGAGTAATCTTGTAATGGAAAGTGAGACAGTGAGAAAATATAAAATGTGCGTATGTATTTGTGTATATATAACAACATGAAAGATGCCATTGAAGGAATTGACTGGTAGAATTTATGACAACTTCTCTTCTTTCTGTAGATTCTGTGTATTACAACAGATGTGAATGACTGGATTCCTTGTTTTGATGTTTACAGAGGGTGTCAAGGATGTATAAACATGAACAGCACATTCATGAATTATTTCCAGTTGCTAGTAGGTTTCTAAAGAAAATCATTTTTAATAAACTTTATTTGTGCACTGGAAATAAAGATGGGATTAGAAGAATATTGAACTGTAAATGCACTAGTGATTTTGGCTTTTGTATATAGCACAGTGAATCTTACCATTTATCTCTATACTAATCTTGAATAATCTTGATTTGTGCTTTGTGCAGCAGTCATTTTAGTTTGCAGTAGTCTGGCCTTGAATCTGTAATGCATACCTGTAAAGGAGGAATATCTCTTTAAGGCTTGTCCTGTGATCCTGGAACCTCTCCATCCGTTCTTAGCGTGATGCATTATTAGTATCCAAGGCTGTCCTCTCTTGCCTTGTCACTGATGCTCAGCTTTTCATACAAATGCCCAACATTTTTGGTCTGTGTTACACACATTCCCACTGACGTACAAAGTATGTGACTGTATTTTCCAGCTTCTGTGACAGAGCACTCCTTCAGGCAGAAGGGACAACATGGCCAGTTTTAAGTACTTCCATAAAAGAATTGGGCTAGAAATTACTAAGACCTCCTAAATTCACAAAGCCTTGCTGCAGGAGAGGGAGGGATATCATGTCTTGAGATGTCCATTTACAGATACGCTGGAGTTGTGTGAGGACTCAGCTGTTACTGAGAATACTTTGAGGCTTTTGGCTTACAATTGTATTTTAAGGCTGAAGCTGTTAGGCAAACTGATTTTTGAGGGAATGATGTAGCAAGTGAGCTCTGGAACCATTTTAGTTAAAGTTCTAGTTGCACTTTTTCATTTTAATGGGACCATTGGCTATCCTCCAGCACTTAATATGCAAGTTACTACCTCTTGCTATAGATGAGTATGCTAAGAGCATTTGCACTCTCCATTTCAGGATTCACATAGGTGTAGACTGCAGCTATATCTTATCTTAAGCTATTTTGGATTGCATAAATTTTAGAATAATACACGTTTTATCTACACCTGTGTGTATATCGTACTTGCTTTTGGCAACATTGTGATCTGTTATACAACTGATCTTTGTGTTTCCTGTTGATAAAATTGGTGCTGACCTACTGTATCTCTCAGCAAGATCTGTGCACAATTGTGCTAATGTCGCCATCACAATTCTTTTCGGCAGATTCACTGAAATGGCTTCATTATATCGTCAGAGTTTAAGAAATAGCTTCTTTAATGTTGTCTGTAACCTCACTCTTGAAATATTTGTCTTGAATGAATCTGATTCAAGCAGCTGAGTTTTGTTTTCCCATGTCTAGTGTAATCTTTCCACCTCCAATATTTCCAGTGACATTCTGTTGCCGCATGATTTTTTTTTTAAGCTAACGCTTTAGCTTGAAGGTCTGCTTCATCTTATTTAGCCTTTTAGATTTTGCAAAACAACCTTCCCCCTCATCGTAGGGTTGGTGGGAATTTTACTTTCACTTTAATTTAATCACCTTGAAAGAATTCTGCCAAAAACAAAGGAAGAATTCAGTGATACGGATCAGCTTACACCAAATCAGCATTCTTGCCTGAGAATATCTCTGAAAGAAAAGCTTGAAACCTGCAGGGTGTCTTTTTATGAAAAAAGCAAAATATGTACTTATTTATATGCATAGACCACCTAGGGGAGTTTCTTTTGAATTTTGCACTGTTTTAAACACTCGTTGCTATGAGTGCTTATTCGAGAAGCAAGGACAAATAAGATGTACAGTTGCTGAAGGGCCATTTCTGTCTGGAGGTGTACACAACTGGAGTAAACAAGGTTCATTAGAATAAGAGCGAGTAGGAATAACTGAAGACACGTACCCACTTGTACAATGCTGCAACACTCCAGAAATAAGATCTGTGTTATTTTATTGCTTCTAATTGAGGACACTTCTGTTCCCATAAGTTAGTTTCTCCCTTTAGTCTGTTGAGGGTTTTTTGTGTAAGTTTATGTGCATTATTTATATTCATAATAAAAAAATGTCTAGGAGTCTTCTGGGTTTTTTTTTCCTTTGTCCAGGTTCTAATCTAATCTGTTATCTGCTGAGCCCTACAAAAGAACTCAATCAAAATTCCCTCTGGATGGCAAAAAGAGAGATTCTTGATATAACCTTGTTGGTATTAGGCCTTTTTTTTCGGGTGTGGGTGTATGTGTCACTCAGTCATAGTATCTATCATTGCTAACATTCTCCTCTCACCATCTTTATGCTGTGAATTCTGCTGCTTTCTACATTATGTTTACAAAATGCAAACATAATTTTAACAAATGGAGAGTATTTAAATCTGGACCTGGATGCATTTTATCCCAGGGTGAAACATTTGCGTTCTAGCTTTCCATTTAAAGTTTTATAGTTCAAGTTGAGTATAAAAACACAATTATTTTACTGAAATGTGTCACTTTGACAAAGCCAAGCTGGAATAATTTCTAGAGCAGAACTACAGGATATAAACCATAGAAATGAGGAGGGAAGAATTTATGGTACAGTGCTTTTAGGAAAGCTTTCTTCCTTTTCACTGCTAGTATATTAATATCTTACATGTATAGGAAGTGCTTTTCATCTGGAAGTCTCACAAAGTACTTTACAAGCTATGTACAGATAGTTTTACCCAGTACACTGAAATGCAGCCTCCTCTGGGGTGGATTTCAACAACTTTTTAAGATTATGCAGCAGCACAACAACTGTGACTAGAAATTAGACGAAGGTTTCTAACCATTAGGGGAGTGAAGTTCTGGAATAGCCTTCCGAGGGAAGTAGTGGGGGCAAATGACTTATCTGGCTTTAAAACTAAGCTTGATAAGTATATGGAGGGGATGTTATGATGGGATAGTTTAATTTGAGCAATTGATTTTGGATTATCGGCAGATAAGTCTGCTCAATGGTCTGTGGGAATGCTGGATGGGATGGGAACTGAGTTACTGCAGAGAAATCTTTTTTGGGTGCTGGCTGGTGAGTCTTGCCCACATGCTCAGGGTTTAGCTGATCGCCATATTTGGGGTCGGGAAGGAATTTTCCTCCGGGGCGGATTGGCAGGGGCCATGGAGGTTTTTCGCCTTCCTCTGCAGCATGGGGCATGGGTCGCTTGCTGGTGGATTCCCTGCAGCTTGAGGTCTTCAAATCTCACTTTTGAGGATTTCAATAACTCAGTCATGGGTTCGGGGTTGTTATAAATGTGTATGGGTAGGGTTTTGTGGCCTGCCTTGTGCGGGAGGTCAGACTAGATGATCATATTGGTCCCTTCTGACCTATGAGTCTATGAGTTTGCTGTTTCCAATTGCAGTAGCAGGAAGTGTTAGCTAAACAAATTATGATTACTACCACTGTGTGAAAGACTTGCTTAAAATCTTTTACTCACCCAAATATAATCATAGATGATAAATATTTCTTAGAAACTACAAAGGTAGGTTGAAAGTTATGCCAAATTTAGGAATGGCCTCTGCAAAAAATCTAACTATATAAGTTGAGGAAGGAATAATGCTGTATTCTTAGGAGTCTCAGGTAACCAGAAAGCTTTGCCTTTGACTTTAGTGTTAAAGAATTTTATCATTTCCAGTTATGCATTTCTGTCAGCCAGCCTTAACAGCATCTGGTCATAAAAACTGATCCTACGTGAAAGTTCCCCTCTTTTGCTTCCCTTCCAAGTAATTCAAAGTCTCAGAATTGAAATACTTTGACGCTTCTTGTGACTATGGAAAGGGTGGGTTGGGACAAGTTGTGCTTGTGTAGCATTTACGTATAGGGAAGGTGTGTAGGTCGGTATTTTTGCTTAACTACTTCAGCTCCCAGCCATCGTCTTCCTTGCTCCCTGGAATAGAAATATCTTCTTATCCTTTCAGACCAATACTTGCAGGATTGGCAACGGCCAATTAGCTAGTGCAATGACACGTTCTTTCTAGTGGTACAGCTGTCCAGAGGGAGCTGCACTTTCAGGAGTGATGCAGAACTCTGGCAGCAGCAGCCATTGCTTCAGAGTGCCCATGGGTACGTGGCAGGTTGGGCATTGGTGTTAGGGTGATACCAAATTTGGTGTAGCACAAAAGATCTGCTGCTGTGCTTTTGAAATGTTTTAAACTTGAGAGTTTCTTCCCACTACCCCCCAGTTTATCAGGGATTTTTTTTGGCGTTGTTTTTTTACTGAGTCAATCATCACAGTGTGTATAAAAAAGAAAATTAATTCCTTCCCTTTTTTTTCCCAGAAGGTACCATTACACTTGAATAGACATTTCAAACACAGCTTCATTGAAAATGGTGGAATTAGTCTGTGCAGTCCATTTCTCTTAAGGAAATCAATCTCTTTGAATGCCTCCATGCTTTTCAGAGCGGCAAAGTTTGATAGAGGGAACTACCTGTCTGTGGTATAGAATTTCACTGGAGGCCTTAGATCTAGGTAGAGGGGCCCCTGAAGTGGCTGGATGTCAGTACAGTATTTGAGAGAGATTTGCTGAGATTTTTAAGGTGGCTTTGCGAATTGCATTTGTTTGAGTAGTAGCTCCATGCTGCTGCGGTTTGCTGTCAATGGTTTTCTCTTTCTCCTCTTACTTTATGCCATTTTTAATGAGTTATGCTTTCCCTGCTTAATGTGTGTTGCTAGCCTAGGTGGTGAACACCAGGTCAAGGACAGGCAGTTATGTACTCCCAGCTTTATCTCTGCTTGTGTACTTCTGGAGGCTGCTCAGCTTAACCAACAGCTTGTGTGTCTCAAAAACAGCTCTCTTCACTACCTTTCCTCTGTCAGAAAAGGCAGCTAGTTGTCTTTATTCATTCCAGATAGTGCTGCTGCTGCTGTTGTTTCCTCTTAGGTTGATTAGTAACAGAATTCTCTGGACCTGTTCATTCTCTGCTTTCTCTCATTGGATACTGAGTTACCTTGACATACCATATGCTCCACTGACTAGAAGCCAGGGATTTCCTGTTGATATTCTAAGTACTGTAGCTCTATATTGTGCTGGCTACATCCCCTCCCTTTCTCTTTTCCTGTCCTCTTTTCATATGTTTTAACATTATTAACAGGTAAATTTCTTTAGAAAATAAACCATTGTTGAATTGAGGGGAAAGTGAGACTCAATTGGCAGCTTTACAAAAGGGCTGATGCCTTTGATGGATTAGTTGTCAAAGAAATGTGATAGACCAAACATCAGGAAGATTAAAGATGTTAAGATGGTTAAAAATCAATTTTCATAAATGTTTGGTGGGAACATTAAAGCAACTATCAGCATTTTAATTTTGAAATGGCAAAGAAACTTTTTGTTTTGTTTAGGAACCAACATCAAAAGATACTTTGCAATTTTTTAAAATTTGAATCAGTTTTGAAAGTATTTGGATTTAATTCATAAACTCTGAATACCAGGCAAATTATTTCTGGTGACTAAAAGCAAACAAAGTATCTTCTGAGATGCATTGGACCCTATTTGCAGAAACTGAGCATCAGAAATTATGGTAGTATTATTACCGACCCTCATAATTCCTCAGAGGTCCCAGTTTTACAATATATCTAATGTTCACTAATAATAGAAGTATATTTTTCAGTAGATGATTATTTAGGTAGCTATACAGCAGGGGAAAGGATTACTTGAAACAAATAATTGCTTTTATTAGGGCTAGAAGTTCTCCCACCTTTCCATCACTCATGTACTTCAGTTTGTATCAACACCCACATCTCTTCTATGCTTTTCTTTTCATCTCGAAGTCAAAGGTTTATGGGAAGTAGGAAAAATGGCATTTCCCTCTGCCTCCCTCAGAAAGCTACGATCCATGGCACACATCCAGTCTCCTTTGATAGAGCTTCTCACTGGAAACTCAGCCAAACTAAAAGTGCAGATAGTTTAGCATGATCCAAATTAAGGGCCTGCCCCCTGCATGTGCTAGCACATGGAACCCCCTACTGAGGTCTCCCCTTTGTTCTGCATGACTAACTTCCCCTTGCAAGCCTTTCTCTCACTCTGATCTCTGTGACTTCTCTTATGCTGCCTCACCACTGGAACCTGCTCTCTGAGCGGCTCCTTCAGGCTTCCACCCTCTCTACTGTCCCTCTGTATAGAGAAGACTAGGGCTTACTGGCCTTAAGGAAGAGGTCTCTGTCATACACTTATTAATCCAGCAGATGAGCAAAAAGAACTCTAAATGCAACTGAGAAACTATCAGAACACTTGCTCAGTGTCACTCAATCACTTTGCTTTGATGTCCTGTTCTTTTTGTGTTGTGCATTTAAAATATAAGGGTCTGTCTTCATTAGGAACAGAGGTGTGTTCTTAGCTTGTATTAGCAAACATATGGGAAGCTCAATTATGGTAACATTCTGCTTTCTGGCGAATGCATCTCTCTTGCCAAATGCAATCCTGCCCCCTCATGCAGAATGCTGCTGCAAATACCATTTTCCTAGCCTATTGCTTTGGTCATGTCATCTCTCCACAGCCTCCCTTTCTCTATTGCATCAAACATAAGCTACATGCCTTCACTTGCGCAAGGCTTTTCATGGCCTATTCCCACCCTACCTATCACGACTCATTCATCTGTTTCTGTCTCAGATTACCCCATGATGTCATATTCCATCACCTGCTTGTTAAATTTTCAAATAAACATGTTAGTGCTTTCCCACAGGCTGCCGCTCACGTTTGAGGGGAGCTTCCTGTAAACATCTGCACAGCCACCGCATCATTCACCTTCAAATCGCTCCCCAAAGCTCTCCATGGTGATGAAATTTAACATCGGTTAAGCTGCTGGTGTGCAGAGACCACTGCCTGTCAGGCTGCCTATTATTGTCCCGTTGTTTCCTTGGACTCCCCCGTTTCTCTGTGTCCATCTGTCGTCTCTTGTCTTACACTTGGATTGTAAGTCAGGGACCATCCTTTTGTTCTGTGTATACAGTGCCTGGCACGGTGGGGTCCTGGGCCATGATTGGGGATTCTACTATTAATAATAACTAACACGAGATAAAATCTTAATGATGACAAGGGAATTTGTAGTTTTAACACTTATTAGCAGGTTGTGGCGAAGGTAATGGGAACCCTAGGATTTACCTTGAGTTGCTAACCTGTATTTACAGTTACAACCTTCATCAGGATTTTACCTCACGCTAGTTACCACGTATTGGCTTACATGAGGTAAGAACACACTGTTTTCCTGGCGAAGACAAGGTCCACTTTTTTCAGGGCAAGGACCTTGTTTGTATAGTACCTAGCACTTAAGACACTAGTAATTATTTAAGCCAAAGGCTCTGTGCTCGGAGTGCTCGCAAGATGAGGCCTCAGATTTGCAGACAGTTAGTGTTGTGTTACTTTATCTTCAGCACGTTCAGTGTGATGACTTACTTATAAAGTAGCCTCATGTCCCACTTAAGGTATTTGAAATATTGTACAAGCAGGGTATAGTTATGGGGACTGTCTAAAAATTACAAGCAAAAAAGACAGGCAGTGTGATTCCATGGTTTAGGGTACTTGACTGAGAGTCCGGAGACCGAGGGTCTGCCATTCACCTGCTGTGTAAGATTAGGTTAGTCATTTCCCTTCTGTGTGCCTGTGTTTTCCCTTCCCACCTTTGTCTGTGTTCTCTGTTTAGATTATGGGCTCTTTGGGGCAGTGATCGTCTCTCACTATAGCGTGGTCTACAGTGAGAAGTGGTATCAGCATAGCTACATCGGCGAGGAGTGTGAAAACACCACATCCTTTACCAATGGAGCAACATGACATAACAAGTGTAGACACAGCTATGTCAGTGGAAGAGGGCATCCATTAACATAGCTAGTTTTGTTTGGGGGAGGTGCTGTTAAAACCAAACAACTGACTGAAAAACCCCTTCTGTTGGCGTGGGCTGCATCTGCACACCACAGGCCAATGCTAGCATAGGTATAGGCTCTTTAATGTGGACATATCCTAGATGTTTGTGCAGTGCCGAGCACAATGGAGCTCCAGCTGAGACTGGGGCCTCTAGGTGCTCTATTATAAATAACAACACCTTCTCACTCATCTGCTCTGCTCTCTGTATGTGCTGAGTCTTATCTATGTACTTCGTTGACAACAATTTTTTACTCCTATTAGCCCTGCTGAAGACAAAAAGATTGCTTTGAACTGTTAAAGTGGAGAGGCACAGGCTGAGGTGGATTCAACTGGGCACCTTGGTGCAACCACTCAAGAATCAGTGAAGTCAGAGGGTAGATCTTCCTCATTGTTCACTAACTACTGTCTTATGAATCTCCCTTAATCAACAGTCTCGTGGGTGAAATGGTTCAGATGACATCAAACTTATTCCTCCCTTCCTCCCCACAACTGCTTAGAGACCTGCATCTACTCTGTAAACAGAAGCGGTGCAGAGCTCTGCAATGGATATATTGAGAAAAAGGTGTTCAAGTGCTAGGCAGAAGCAATTAGTGCTAAAATGGTTAATGAATGGGTAAAACACCTGTCCTTGGCAACGTGTCAATGGAAGTTCATTCTACAGCTTACCGTTTTAAAAAATCCTCAGTAATGGGGTGGTTTGGGAATGTAATGGCCCCAGAAGTTCAAGAAAATGAGGCTCCTTATGGTCAGTTTCTTTGAAGGTTCTATCTATCTTAGGCCCTCACTGGGTGTAATATTTTACAGGTGTTCCATAGTTAAAAGTGAAATCATAAATTGGTTGCAGATTGTGTGTATTAATCATGCTTAGCACTAAGAGAACTCTTTTAGTTTCCAAGTACTTTTCAAACAATCCTCTCTAAAGCCCAGCAGGCTGCGTAGGTAAGTATGTATAACAGATAAAGGTAGCCTGAGTGTTCAAGGTTGATGAAGATCTAATTCCCATTTAAGACAAATAATAGTGAATCCAGTCTGAGGCATTAAAAACAAACCAGTTAAGGACACTATATTAAGAATTTATTGTAGGCAGTGTGGTTGGTCTCTCTCACTGAAGTCTTCCATGCATTTGGGGAAGTGCGGGGGAGGGAAGGCTCTTTTTCCATCTAATCAAAGAATGGTACAAACAGATCTTTTATTACCCTGCCATTTTCAAATACAACTCTACTTCCTTTGCATTAGATGTCTGCTGTTGTAGCTTCCTCCAGCCAGTACTTTGCTTGCTTTGCATTCAAGCAAAAAAAGATTAGGCAGCCATACTCTTTTCACCCCTACTCTGGAGTCCTGGTAAGTAATGTGGCACCGAAGTTCCACAGCAACAATCCTGAGGTTGCTTCTGAACCCGTCTCCCCCAGGCTTGTTCTGTCCATAGCCATGTCAGTATCTGATTTCATAAATACCTGATTTCTAATAGCAGCCCTGAGGCCAGAAGTCACTCACTTAAGTTACATGCTTAAGTTTCTCCATCAGAGGTGTCGAGAATATTAACTAATGGTTGTAAAACACACTTTCTTTTTTTCTTATACTGAGCTCAGATACCAGGGTGATGAACATAGTATAAATGCCCAGAGAGAGATAAGTGCTGAGTATAATTATAAGTATTGATCTTAGAAGGATTGGCCAGGCCAGATAAAGGACCATTTATAAAACTGCCTGTGAATCTCATCACTTTTTTTTTCTTGTTTGTTTGGCATAAAATTGCCTATTTAGTTACATGAAATATTGGTCTTTCTGTCAATCATTATTTTTGTCATCGGAAGAGTTGGAAGGAGAAAGGGGGTTATCATTTCAGTATAACAGAATATAATCCATGAAAGAAGAGTTAATTATCTCGGACTGCTATGTTTAAGATGAAAACAAATGGTGGATTGTTTTGGGTAGGATTAACACTTTGAATATGCTTGTGTCACATGGCTGTATTGGAACAGTGGTTTACATACTAATACTTTGTTTTATTTATGGTAAACAGCTACTTGAAAGGCTTCTTAAAATTCCTTAAATCTGATATTAAAAATTAAAATAAACTAAAAAGGGCTCTTGCCCTTGAGACGAGCAGTCTGACTGATTTTTCTAGACCCCAAAAAAAAAAATCCTACTTACAAAGGATTGCATTTTCTAGTGGTGTTGGTATGATTTAGTTTGCCCCTTGCAATCATTATCTGAGTCACTTTTTAACCCAATATTTCTTTTAAAAAAGGCTGCAGCAAGACTGATATTCGTTTGTTACAATATAATAGTAACATATTGCAGACTGCCTTATTGGTACATGAAGAAACCCCTTACTTAGATGTGTAAAAGCAATACTACAGTTATACATTTTTTGCCATCCTTCTAATTATTTTCTAAGAGTGAATAATTTTTTACAAATATATTTTGAAATGTTTAAATCTAATGCTTTTTCCGTTTTAAAAACACATTTTTGTTTGGTATTTGTAAAGGTATTCCCACACCTTCCCAAGAAATGATGTGGAATAGGAGTAATAATTTCCTAAAACAGTGTGTTAATATAATCCCATGGGTGGAAAATATACACTTACTGAGGAGGTTCCCATTAAATATCTTATAAACACTGATTTATAGTTAGATGCTACTCATACAGACATTTTGTCTTGTGCTGCAAGAGTAATTGTTGAGCAGCTGTGCTTGAATTCTTTTCAACACAGTTGTTTCTTGGTTCTGCCTGCGGCAAACGGATGATGCTCCAGTGCTTGACAAGGCCCTGTCCCAGAGGAACAGAACCATATAAGTGCAGGGACAGAGGTTCTAGTTCACAAAATGGACTAGAATTATTAATTTTATCATGGTGAAATACTAAACTGATGGCTGCATTAAAGAGGGGCACTTAGTTCAGCAGGCACAGTCCATTCAACACTGAATCCAAAAGAAGTAATGAGTTTTCTTTATATATAAATAAAAGATGTAAAACCAAAATGTTGCACATGGAAAAAAGTCACAATTAAAACATTAATTATTAGCTCTGAGAGTGATTTTAGTCACTTTTGTATTCAATCTGCTGTTATTAAATACTCAGTGAACATAAAATTAGGTCATACATTATGTAAATAGGATGAGACGTCCACTAGTTCTATGTACAAATGCTTTAAAGTCCTTAAGGGTATAACTGAAGATTGGACTCTCAGAACCTAATTGGTTCTGTCTGACCCTGATTTCTTACTGTGCCACATGCTTACTTGAATGCAAAGTAAATATCAAGGACAGCACTGGATGAGACCATTGATAGGTCATATGCTGCCTCCAGCAATGGCTAGTATCTGATGCTTCAGAGAGGAGGGAAGAAACCTTCCCCTCATCTAGTGTACTCAGCCAATTTTGCAATGCTGTATGTGTGGGAAAATTTCTTTCCTAACCCCTGTGGACCTCTGTTTGGGCTTGATCCTAAAGAGTGGTTAGCTGTCTGTCCCTGATCATGCCAGTGACTTAAGCACATGCTTAACTTTAAGCACAAGTGTAGCCTCTTCGGAGTGAGTTGGACTATTTACATGCTTAAAAGTAAGTCCATGCTTGAGTGCTTTGTTAAATCTGGGCTAGAATACCTGTACCTTGCAGGATAGAGCCCTTGACTCTCTAGGCATGAGATTTGTTTGCTTGCTTCTGCCTGAGTGTGCACAACTACAAATTCTGAGCCTGATTTTACTCCTCTAACCTTTTAAAAAAAATCAAGCTCTTTGACTCTGCCTTGTTCTGTTTCATGCTCAGTGTGTTTACTGTGTGAAATAGTATTTCCTTGTATTTGGTCATTATTTTGCCTGCCATTAATTTCTTAAGGGACTTATGGGACAAGGTTAGAAACAAGGGTCTGATCAGTATGGATAGTTCCCTTCAGAGTTATGGATACCTAGGCCTGAGTTCCTTTTTCACGCTTGTGTTTTTTCAGGCCCAGTAATCCTTTTTAAAATCTTTCTGCCAGGATCTAATTGGAACGTTAATGGTGGAGTAGAATTTTCAGAAGTGTCTAAGAGTCTTAGGGTCACAAGTCGCTTTGAAAGATAAGCCATAACCTAGAAATATAATGGGACTCCTTCTCCTACGGCATTTAGGCGATTTGGAAAATCCCACCTGAAGGGTCACTTTGGTGTCATGTCCTCCACTCATTTCAGAATCATTGTTCCATTTTCTAGAAGTGGCTCTTGAAGAGCATGCTTCTTCCCCTGTTTTCCTTTTTCCAACCCTAGTATTTATTTTTAAATCTGTTTCCTGTCTTGTTCGCCCACAGGGCATTTTTGGAGAGACAGAACATTTGGGGGTAGCAGGAAGACGCTTTAAGAGAACCAAGGTGGTTAAGTTTCCAGCTTTCCCCCCTCCCCACCACACATTCTGTTCCCACCTCAACCTTTTGTTTTGCTTTGAGCAGGGACAGTGATTTAGAACCCAGCCAACTTCGTCAGCAGACAATGGATAGGATGTGGTATTTTTATCTCTCCTTAAATACTCACTGAGGTTTTCCAGAATATGTGTAATTTCTGTGTGACTTGTATTCTTAAGCTGATGTAAGAAACATATTTTACTCCAATATATTGTTAATTTTTAAAAGACAGTGTTTCTCTCTCACCCCCTACCCCCTTCAAAAAAATAAAACAAACAAAAAAAACCTACCACCTGTTTTAAGGGTGATATCATTTTACTCCAGAGACAAAAAAGGTTGGTTTCTAACCATTCACTGACAAATTACTGTGTAGCTTTAAAACAATAAGAAGAGATCAATACTACCACTGGGGCTGAGGATAATGTGTGGAGAGAAATGTCAAGGAAAACTATTCCACTGAGATGTCACCATTCCTGCACCCAAGGGTGGTGGAAAAGGGTTTTTCATTAAAAAGGAAACCGGTGAACATATTACCATGAGGAAAATAGCACGTGTGTGTTTATATCCAGGCATTTATTTTCTAATTGAATATGATTTATGAAGACATCTGCTGGCATGAAATATATATATATTTATATACTTTGAATCTACATGACTGAAGGCTCTGGGAAGTGATGGTAATAGTTTGGTTCTTTAAACAATTGAAAGCACAGCAGGAAACAGTCCTGTATCATCAGACTCTTTCCTGACCTCTGATAGCTCGGGAAGCCAAAAAGATTATATTGTTCTCTCAGTTTGTCTTGCTACATTATATCTGGAATTGGAATATAATATTTGGCACTTGTACTGGAGACCCCAAAAACTCAATCTGGCTTGACTGCAACTAAATTATGTATCTTAAAAAAGGTTGGTTGGATGGGTTATGATGGTGGACAGCTTTTAGGGGTGTGCAGTTCCTAACGCTCACTTTTATCCTTGTAATTTGATGGTTTTAGTTACTGCTTGTTTTCAATAATAGCTGCTGGAGAAAAAAACTGAGTAAAACTGGAGGCACTGTAGATTTGATATTTCACTTTCAAGCTTCCCCTCGCTGGGAGGGTCAGGCTTGACTGCTTTCAGTTTCAGACCATCAGGAGGCATGAATTTGGCTTATCAAGCAATGCTGGACTTGCTAAGAACTTGGCAGGCATTACAGAAAAGCAAGATGCCATTCATGCTGCAGTGGATAAGAAGTTGGAAAGCATTGGTTTAAGATTGTAAGAGGCTAAGAGGAAAATTGAAGTCGTAGAGATAACGATCAGCGGACCCAATGCTGTTCTTGCTCAGAATGCCAAAAACCTGTGATGTAAGCTATGCAGAAATTCAAATGATGATCTTGGAAATAAATTCAGTTTGAGATTTATCACACTGGTGGTGGGGACCTTGAAAATGTAGAGCTGGGGACACTAAAGAGATTCATTTACCAGTTGTGAAGTGCTGGTGGGGCTGGATAAACTCTGGGACAAAAGACTTATCGAGAGAGACAAATTCAGTGTGCCACAGTACATTATGTTCCTGCGTTATCCAATCAAATTACACCTTCATGGTACCTATAGATTGTTCATAGTTTAGTATATAGGACATTGTTTTGAAACAGGTCCCTGTCATAGAGATACTGTTGGTGTGCCATAGTTAAGGTTGTGCTCTGAAATGGACTTAAAATGGGAAATATATTTCTGATTTTTCTTTAAATGTATGTGGACTTTCAGCATTGAACTTCACACAGATAGTTTTCATGCCCTGTGAATTTTCTCTGTAGTTTTGGTTTGATTTCTGTTAATAAATTTTCATAAGGAAATGCTGAAATTGGGCTCTGGATGAAATTCGTCCGTGGCAGTCTCAAATTTTTTTGGGGGTCAACTGATATCTTTTAATAAAACATTTTCTATTTATGGAAAAATTGTCAGAGAGATGAATCTTGGGTAGGTCTTGTGTAGTGGATAGGATTTTTTAAAGAAGGAAGTAAATTGATTTAAGTTTACTTTTAGCCTACTTGTCGCAACTGAAAGTTGTGTGCCAATAGGTAGCTGTTGGATAAAATCTTCTCTGTTGTACACACTCAGTCTTTGTCAAGGAGCTGCACTTTTCTGTCAGATGTTGTCGTCCAACAATGAAGGTTTTATGTGCAGCTATTGACAGAAGATTTTATTTGCCTGACAAAGGCAGCTGTTGATGGATAAAATCGTTTCTATCAGCAGCTGCACATCTATGGAAGAGTTCCAGAACCACTCCCCCAATTGGGTACACCAACCTTTCCCAACCCTTCCTGACATTTAAATATTAAAACCACCCCAGGGAAATTTCTGCCCTCCTCTTGAAACAAGGGATACCAGAATTTCAGTTGCTCCATTTATCAAATGTCTTCCTCTCCACATGCCCATTTACAGCAAACATCCATAGCTAGTAGTCTTAGGAAGCAGTAGTTTCCCAAGGGTTGGGAGGGCAGAGTTAAGGTTGTAATTTGTGGTCAGTGGAGATACAGAGTACAATGTTTGTTTGTGGTGGAGGAATGGATAGGGTGCATACTGTAAGTGGTTTAATTTTTCATTGTCTTGCATTTGTGGTTTTTGTGCCAAGTACGTTTTGTGTTGAGCGGTCTTGACTGTTGCACAAAAGAGATCTTTGTGTGTTGATACTGCCGGGTTCCAGAACGTCCAAATTGTAGTCCTGGAGTTTGGAAAGGAAAGGGACAAATTGTTTTGCTTCCCTTTGCTGTCCAGCTAATTTAGGTCTCAAACAATGGCAATAATGGATTGTAAGCAGGTTGTGCTAATCAAGCCCATCTTCTGGGATTGTCTAGGGACTTTCAGCCTGACTTTTTACTACTAGGCTGAGTTCCACTTAGCCATTGGGCCTTTATTTCTCTTTAGTCTGCTGCTATCTGCACTAGTAGAGAATATGACTGACTGCATTGTACTCAAGCAGAAGAACAGCAACTCAGAGTTTGCACATTTAAGAGAGTCCATCTTGTCTTACATTAATTATATTTACTTCTTCAATTTCTCTAAAAGTTACAGTAAGTGAAATGAATGGAGTTATATGGTGTCAGTGGTATAATTATTGTGAGGCTCCTTTTTGATTAATTGGTCTTGGCAGAAAGTTTTATATGAATATGACTTCATTTTGCTATCCTTGACATAGGATAACGCGCCTTATTTTTGTACTTGTGCTAATAGAGATAATTGCCAATGTCATTGTACGGTTGTTTACTTTTTGTATTAAGATGGCAGCTGGAGGCCCCTACCAGGATCAGGCCTTGTTGCGCTAGGCAATGTGCAAACACAAAGTGAAAAAGATGATGCAAGAGAGGAACAGAGGCAAATTACCTTTAGCTATACCTTGCTGTATTGATCTCATTAGATTTCACAAGTTAAACAAGGTCTGAACTGCAAATTAGATTGGAAGCTCTTTGGTGTAATGACCATGTTTGTCGCTTGTGCTGCAAGGCCTCTAACATACTTTCGGACATTGTGAAATACGGATGCTAACATTGGAGGTGCTGTGTTTTGCTTAGATGTAAATCAGAGTTATGGGACCACTTACAGTCATTAAAGACTCCATGGCATTTTTTGCAAGTTACTGAGTGTGATCTTGGATCCTGGTGTGCTTGATTTATTTTTGCTGACTTAAATGTCTGCTGCAATTTCAGTTGCATGTGGCACAGGTGTGTGCAGGAAGCTGACTTGTCAAATGGTGCTGGCCCTCCTCTTTGCTCACAGTGAAGAGAAACTAAACATATGGGAAGGGGAGATGAAGTACAAGGTAAAAGGAGACAGCATGATTTCCTTTTTTCCAGAAAGGAGAAAAAACATTACACTGAAAATACATAAATGTGTTCCTGATAGTATTGTTCATGTGAGTGATGTCACAAGGATATTACAAGATTGTGAATGGGAAAGGCGCCTGTGTTGTGTTAGGAAGAGGTCCATATATGTGGTTTGAGAAATTCAGGCATATAGTGATAAACTCACTTCCTGTCCTAATCTGCTACACAGTTACTGTGCTCTGTTGAGCAGCTGCCATCTTCTATCCTAGAGGTGGCTACCTTCCAGTGGTGGATACAGCATAAACATTTGGATAGCGCTTACAAGCCCAAATGAAAAAGACTATAACGAATGTTCAGTAGGCATGGGGATGCACAGTGTTCCTAGCGACACATCAGCCCAAGATTAGTGGGATGACATTTAACTCCTGAATAGATTTCTGCTCAGAGCCTAACAGGTTAGAAGTGGAACATGCTGTGTACAGAGTCTGCTCGCCTGGCTCCGGAGTCTGTCTGAAGCATGCCTCCTTCCAACCTGCAGAGCCCCAACTATGGCAGCCTGGTGCAGAGTAGCTCCTGTGAGCTCAGGGCAAGAGGGGGAGCATGCAGTATAGCTGCTGCCCTCCGTTTCTGTGCCTCACCACCTGGTTCTGCCAGCTTTATCTCTCTTCCACCAGCAAAAAGCAGAGGGGAGCGTCCAGACCTATGTCTTTTCTGCTGTATGTGGCTTTCAGTGAATTCCTTTGATTTTGTGTGGTGCACCAGCAAGTGTATAAATACATTTATATTTGCCTTTTCAAATGGAGACGGTCTCTTTGATTACCTGAGAGATTGCTTTGGAATTCTATATGATGGTTGTGTTGTACATGCTTGCAGTACATTTACAAACAAGCCACTCGCTGTGACAAAACTAGGTCACTGTTCAGACACCTTCCTGGACAGATGTTTAATTTTCCTAGTCTGTATTATTTTTTTCTTTATCTTTATTAAACTGCATCAAGTCGTGAAATCGTGAGTAGCTGAACTCCCATTCCTTGCAGCAGCTAATTTTTATTGTGGTTCAGTCAGATCATTAAATTTTGGGGACACAAAATGTGTGGTAGTTGTAAATGGGAGAAAAAGGGATATTTTGTCTTTGACTGTCAGTGGGAGGTTAGAGTCTTTTTTGTTTGCAGCTCTGAAACCAGCACAAACTGGGGTGATTAGCTCCCTTTTCTAATGAGTACACAAAGCTGATTGTGAATGAGCCAGTGGGCTCATTGTGAAACCTTGGCCTTCATTTAATCCTTTATGAGAGACCCCTTTTTACACAGAGATAGCGATTTGAATCCAATTTACACTAGTCTGGGTATTAAATCTCCTTACACTGACAATACTACTAATCAATGAAATTGAAATTCAGTTGCAGTTAGGAGTCTCTTCCTTTCACTTGTGCCACTCAGCTTCTGCTACATTGCACATTTAAAGAGAGACTAAATCTTTAAGTGGGAAACACTTTGTCTTCCTAATTCAAGAATAAACAATGTTTCATTTCTTGGCAAAACACACGATTCAGTGTACTGTGTAACAAACAGAGATAACTTAAAAGTCCATCAAGAGACATTATGGTAATTTTGCCAAAAGACCACCTTGCTTTTAACAAGAATTATCTAAATATGAAGATAAAAGGAAAAACAGGGATCCTGACATGTAGAGAGACACATGAAACAATTTCTGCAGCATCTTCCTTTGCTATACAGATCTATTAACGATTGAGTTTTCTGGCAAGTGCCCTAATAGCAGGGTTGTTTCCTGTCAGGATTTTACCTTGGTAGTTGGGACTTCTTAAAATGATGTTAGGGTGCAGGTGGGGTCAACGAATGACAGATTTTGAAATCTGGTAGGTTTTATATATTGCACTTTCCCCTTCAAATGACTTAGGAAACATTAACTAACCAATCATCTCATAACATCCCTATGCACTACAGAACAGAACTTAAGGAAACCTCTCTATTTTATACTTGGGAACCCATGGACACTGAAAGCTGAAGTCCCAGATTTTCAAAAGTAACTAGTGATTCTGGCTGTCTGTTTTTGAGTATCCAGCTTGAGACAGGAGGGGCTTGATTTCATAAAATGCTGAATGCCCTTTCTCTAGAAATCAGGTGGTTGAGGTCTCATGTTGGGTACCTAGAAATTGAGGCACCCAGAATCACTTATCACTTCTGAAAAAATTAGGCCAAAGTGATTTGCCAAAGACCACACATATTGTGCCACTCTGAGTTAAGGTAAGTATCCAGGAATTCCTGGCCTGCTCAGGCCACTAGACATGTACCTGAAAGCTCTTTTGTCCTACCCCTTTATCCCTTTAATACCACTACATTTCTCAGGTGCAATAATGGTCTGGAATGTCTGTATCTTACCACTGATCGGTTATCCAGAAATTTAATACTGGGCTGCAAAATGAAATTTGGTAGTTTCCCAGTGTAACCAATATTAACACATTTTCAGAAATCATGAGTCAGACCTCCAAACTCATGAGATTTCTACAATATTAATAAAAGTTGGTTGCTTTTTATTTACGGTGCACTTGGTGTCTCATTCTCAAGAATTTTTGTGCAACCATGAAGCTTAGAAACTTAACTTTTTTTTTTAATAATGAAAGAGTTTCTATTTATTCACATAGATCTGGGAACTGGGACTTTAAGACAAACAACAAATATCATGGGACTCCTAGTAGAACGAGAGAACTGGTGACACTGCGTAGTACTAAACTGAACAGCATTTGTAACTATCTTTATTCAGTGTCATCATCTTGGATTTGTTGTTATAATGGCAACACTATGAATAAGGCTGCTGATCTTATATTTATATAGCACTTTCTGTTCTGAAGAACTCTAACACTGAATTGAGTAGAGTTAAAAACTCTACATAGGGGACATTCCAGCCCCTCAAAGTGCAATCCTCTAAACCATGGTAGAGTGTGAGAGCTGTTTAACCAAATTCTCTAGTACTATTCCATTTAGGACCAGAAGTGAAGGAGGACAAGGATGAGGGAGCTTCAGAAGCAGAACATTACCCGTTTTGGAATTTAGCCAGGACTCTGGAATTAAGAAGATGAACTGAACCTTAGAACGTTAGAATTGTTCTAACTGCCCACCAAAACTACTAGATGTTTTGGTGTCCGAAAGATTAACAATTAAAAGGCTTCTGGACCCCCATCTGTCCTTGTGTCATTAGCTGGCACTGGTGGTGCCAAATGCCATTTTTGCCTGATTAGCTACTGCTGATCTTTTTCCCTTTGGGTCTGGACCTTGCTGCTCTAATCCAAGTCTATGTGACATCTAGACTGGATTATTGCAATGTATTCTACATAAGGCAACGCTGGATGGCCAATTCAAAGCTACAGCTAGTAGAGAATGTAGCTCCCTTGTTTTTTGATGGTGTCAGCTGCAGGGAACAAAAATTAGACTTGTTTTTCGATACCTTATTTTTCATTGCTGGATACAATTCAAGGTGTTGACTTTGAGCCGCTGTTTGCACCCTGGTGCTTAGACGCCACTATTCCGAACCTTAGCCACTGTAGCAGATGAGAGAGATTAGCAGGGATGCTCAAGATAACAGTCCCTAGGTTTAATCATCTGGCTGTTGGGAGCAAGGCATTCTCATTGAAGGGCCCTTGACTTTGGAGTTGACTGCCAGATCAAGTCTGTTGACCTTTGAGTACGGTGCAAGGTCCATTTGTTAGGCTTTTACCTCAGGGTGGGATCTGTGTTAGTTTGAGTTAGGGATTTTCTTTTTTTTTTTTTTTTTGGTACAAATATTGGAGATTTGAATTAAATACAAGTGCCCTGAGATATGCCACTGAGCAAATTTTACAAAAGAAACATTTTTTGTGTGCTCTGGTGCTGTTTGATTTTGTGACCTGTTCTGCTGCATGCAAGTTGAACCTGAACACTTTGTAGGGAGCATTATTTTGTGAAGAGAGGACATTGATCTTATATGGCAGGAAATAAATGGATGTTTGTGTTATGACACCTTCTCGGCTATTTGCCTTTGCATGTCTGCAGGATACATTCTGTCTTACAATCAGATATTGTGTAAGGACTACACATTTTAAACAGGGGATAGTTCTGACCTTTTCACAACTTTTAAATGTGAATGTGTTAATATTTCACCCAGAACATTAATTCTAATAGGATGAACTTTCATTGTGTTTTTGTAGTTTGGTTTTATGATTAACTTGAGGGTTTAATAGTTATTTAATCCTTTGTAATTCTGCTGCTTGCTGTCCTTACAGCTGCCCCAAGACTGTAGAAAAAACCCAACCTTTCCCCTGGTTTTATTTTCTGAAAGATCTTTTTTCCTTTCCCCAACCTCCTTCCCCCCAAATCTGGGCCCCAGGGGAATCAGGAAGTTGCTTCCTCAGACCTGTCAACTCTTATGCTTTCAAAATGAGCCTAATGATGTTGAGCCGTATCTGATTCTTTCACACTTGTCTACTTCAATCTCACACCATGAGACAAGTAGGATCTGTGAGGAGAGAGGGATGAAACACATGCTATGGTAGAGTTCTGTAAAACATACACATTTGGTGCAAAGGAAATTTCAGTTCAAAACGTAAGTTTCTGTATGTCTAAGCGCTGTGACTGGTTTGTGTTTTCTGTGCACATTATATTTTTGGCTTGATGCTCAGTAAATAAATAAATAAATCAGTTTGGGGGTACATAAGAGAAAAAAGAGGGAAGAATTAGGCTGAATGCTTCTCACTCACCTCATCATAGATAACTGGAAGTACACAATGGGTCTTTGGTCATAGATGGAGGAGAAGTAGCACCGGAGTCCTTATGCAAAGGTGATGGAACGCTCGTGGCTGTAAGCCTAAACTTTCAAAGAAGTCCGCACGTTTCCTTTTTTGTGAATGTCTCCTTTTCCCTCCTACACTGAAGACTATTTGCATATGGCAGGATTCCATGTGGGTGAACGAGCCCTGTGTCAGGACTGTACCAAGACCCTTTGCCCAGCAGTCGAATGCAACTTCCCATGAGCTCCTGTCTTGGAAAAAAAGCCAAGCACAGGCAGAAACTATACCACAATGTATGAAAAAAGAACTCCTCCCTAGAGAAGGAAAGGAAGGGTTTGGGGTCATAGAATCATCTGACTGGAAGGGACCTCAAGAGGTCTTTTTGTCCAGTCCCCTGCACTCAAGACAGGACTAACTATTAGTCAAGGCACAGGATTGAGTTACGGTGGCTGTGCCATATTCTCAGGTGTGACTTTGATCAGATCACTTAATCCCTTGACGTCTCAGTTTACCCAAGTGTAAAATGGGGAAAATAATTCATAGCAGACTTGGTCAATGTTGGTAAAGCATGTCTAGGAGCTAAGGCTGAAGGTTCTATAAAATTGAAAACTGTTGTGGTTATGACAATAAGGACAGCTCTCGTTTATACTTGTGTGTTTGTGTGTGCGTGCGTGCGCATGTGTGTGTGTATGATAGGGCTGCTTTGGCTTCTTCTTCTCCTGCTATCCTTGCACTCCTACATTTAGTTAATTATAACTGGGATGATATAAAAGAGATTTCTTCCAACAGAAGATAGAAACAAATTGCAAAAACATGGGGTATGCCTTAAAAATACCTTGCGCTTTTCACAATCAAGAGAATAAAACACAGATCCTGGTCAGAAGACTGGTATGAACTTCTTAAACAATAAATCACTTCTCCAATAATCAGAGCAGACTATTAGTCGAACCTTGCTAACTTTCCCATCTCCAACACTTTGTTTGCAGAAAAATGGATGGTGTCTTTCAACAGCTCAACAAATATTTAGTAATAGAGGCAGAAAAGAGTTCTCATGTTATTCAAATGTGATGTATAAATAGAGGTATACAATGAGCTAGCTGCTCAGTTGTGTGTGTCAGAGACTTTAGCATCAAGAGAAGACTCCTTTAGCTCAGACATACTTTTGGAGTGGGAGGATCTGAGTTCTAACCCAGCTGTAACTGTGAACTTCTGAAAGGCCCTGTTATGTAGCATAATGAGAACCGTGATGTTTCTAACTCATCATTGGTTTGTTAATCAAACTGCAGTGTATTGGCTGGCACATCATGACATTTTAACATAAATTATGAAAATGAAACTATTATACTCAGTTCTAAAGAACCAACCAGTGCAGTGTGTGGATAATTGTACATATATTTGCTTAGGACAATGTTTGCTCCTCTAATTGAAGCATAGCGCTCCATGCTTTCTTCTCCTGCGCTGCTCCTAATCAGAAGGAGCTAACGCCAAGTAGACTCACAAGAACCTGCTCATCCACTAGGGAAGCACCTATGTCAAATAATAAGGTTTGCATTGTTAAACAATGATCCATGTAAATGACTGTTTTTAACATTTAAATTGTAGTAGCAACCAGGTTGGACCCGGTTATGACAAGTGCTGTAAAAAAAAAAAATACAGTAAACGACTGTCCCTGCTCCAAAGAGCTTGCTTTGTAAAAGACAGGATGTAACAGGTAGATGAAACAAAAAAGACAGCTAGGGTCAGAGGAATTGGAGTAATAAAAATAATAGCATGTGCACAATGCTCAATAAATGCTGTGGTGCGGTGTCCTTGCTTTTTATTTTTAAATAAATCCAGGGCTTGTTCTCTTACTAGCTAATTCGTACAATTCAGTGACTCACAATGGGTCTCCCAGTCAAAGTTTGAATCCTCAATGTTCCACTGAATTTAAACCTCTCCAGATATGTGTGCAGCTGCACACTCCAGGTACTCGGATCTTCTCAGTGAATATTGTGCCAGCAAGTGGTGACGTCAAAGCTCTGTTCGGTTAAAAAGCAAATTGAAGCAGCGCTTTGTGAATAATTTGAAAAAGTATCGCCTCTAGCCAGGTTCCCAGTGAATGCTGGCACTTGCCCAGTGGTCAAATGGGTGATTTACTATGTGTTTTTTCCCATTGCTATGCAGCAGGCCTGAGTTGTTGTGGTTTTTTTACCTCCTTTATTGGATTTGTGAGCTCTCTTTGTGGTTTGCCAAATGAGCGGCATTAAAAATGACATTCTTTGGCTGTAGGTCTAAAGGTTGTGATGGCAAATCAGAATTTCAGCATTAGAAATTGGGCCTTGTTAGAAGCAGACACATAAATCAAGGCTGTGCTGATTAAATGTGCTCTTTCATGAAGCTTTGTTGAGGGGCTAAATGCATTCCACTTCTCAACAAAAGTTCCTGAGGGGTCAGAAATTGTCTGCAGGGAGGGAGGAAAGCGTGTACTTAGAAATGGTGTTAAAATGTGATTTGTCATTTGTATGGGTGAAATTGTATGATGCAGACCATGAAAAATCCACTAAGGATAATACCAGTGACCTGCTGAACCCCCTGATAAGATGACAAGTCTCCTAGCTGTAATCAGGACCAATAGGTCTTTAAGTCAGAGGCAATCAGAGTACTTATAATGTTTTAGCACTAGCCTCCTAAGATATTTTACATTTGTATTGCAAGAATGTAAGTCTGCCATTTACAATATGTAAACAATCATAACTTGCGCTTGAGAACATCTCACTGTAGGAAGCACATATTTATGCAGCATAGTGGGTCCATCTGAGTTATGCCTGTCTCTCTTATATCAGCCATAGTGCAAATACATGTTTATAAGCCTTGGACACTACTATGTCCAACCTGCATAGTAAGGGCTTGGTTGGAACCTTAGTTCTCACCTAACAGTATGCCTTGGCAAGGCTGTGAACCTGTTATCCAAGATCATTTTTTTCTCTCACCAGTCTCCTAGCTATGTTTTTCTCCACAGTTATAGACAGTCTGCCAGGGTCTACCCATCTCAGTGGCGGTTCTCAGTGGCTCTCTGGTAACAAGGCTGACTTCAGAATTTCTAACTAAAATTAAAATTGCTTTACTGACAGAAATGAATTTATCCAGTCAACACGCCTGTAGGGTATTACCCATTTTGTAGGTAGGGACACTAAGATGCAGAGAGGCTGAAAGGTATATTTGCAGCCCTAATTGTGTCCTCACATACATATACCAAACTTTGCTTGTGTAAACACTTTCATTTTTTAAAAGTCTAATGTCCGGTGGGAGCACAGGAGTTACATTGTATCTGCAAAGCTGAAGGAATTGATGCAAGTATTTTAGCTAAAAAGGGTGGGTCACAGCTATGTGTGTGTGCAAATAAAGGGTAGGTAGAAAATTACCTGAGCAGTTTTCCTAGAGTCTTACAGAAAATCAGTGTCAGAGCCATAATTAGAACTGAGGTTCCCTTGACTCCTTGTCCTGTATCTTGGGCATAAAAACAAGGCTTTCAGATACCATGTTAAGTATAGTATAAAAATGCTAGACCATCCTTCCTCTCCAGTAACTGCAAATAATATTACCCCGTAGTTGTGTCCAAAGTTATTGGAGCTCTTTATGGCTTTCAAGGCAGGCCATAATGACAATCTTTATTGATCACATGTATGCATATAACACTGATTAATATACAAGATATTGGGCATAAAACCTAGAATGGAGTCTGGTGGCAGTCTCTCTTTTGACTATTCCAAAGCCCTGTTCAGGAATTGGGATGTGATATTCCAAATACATTACAACTGGTCATCCAGCAGCTGTTGCTTTTTCATGTCCATCAGCACACATTCAGAAGCAAACTTTTAAGATAACCTTTTCTAGCACTTCCCCTAAATATGTAGCATTATATAAGAAATAGGAGGGGCTGTTTGTTTCAAGCCTTCCTTCCATCCTGTTAAGTGTTATCCATTGTTTTTAACAAAACACTCAGCTTTTCAGATAATACAACAGAGAGCAAGATGCAGACACCACTCACTTATTGACATGTGTGGTATGACCTTGATCTTTGGCCCATTTGTCCTCCACATGCCCACAGTTCATAGTTGTCTGTGAACCCTGATAAGTTGGTTCATTATTGATTTTTTTTTCTTTTTGTATGTCTGGTGAAAATCTGATTCACAGCTTGGTGGGACTGGGAAAGAGGTGGGATTGTAAGAAAGAGCACTGTATGCAAGCAGCTAGTGAGATGCAAGGAGTTGCAGTGAAAGTGAATGCTGGGAACAGAGATCTTGATGTCAGCTACCCTCAGGAGCATGTTTCATTTGATTCTGTGTAGCAGCCATGATAAAGCAACTGACTCTGTCATTATGATCATAGTTTACTCTTTCTGCTACAGCTGCATTCTTTGTGTTCTTTCTGAGAATTCTGTTTAAGTTGCAGGCATCCTTGCTTCATTAAAACTGTTGTCCCTATTTGCCCTGGTTAGTCACTATAAATGAGCTGGTGCCTTTGATAATAACGCTGTGCTGATTTATTGTTTGTGGTAACGATAATAATAAAGCAAGAGCTGTTAAAATACTTGCTTTTATAAATCTCCTCCTGCACATTTTTATCTTTTCTTTATATTTATTTGTGACTTTTCCCCCTTTTCCGCCATCTCCACTGCATACCCATTAAAAGATGGGGGAAGGGGGAAGATTTGTAACTGTAAAAGTGTAAAGAATGAAAAAGCTGAATAGGTTACATGGAGAAGAACACATGGCATCTCCGCTTTTGCTCAGTGATACCTGCCTCCTCATGTGCTTGTTTATTGACTAGTGATGAGCATAAAATGAAACCCTGGATAGGAGGTCTCCAGACTGTGTGGGCAGTTGGGAGCCAAAGGCAAATTGCATATGAAGTCTTTCTCTTTTTTGTCTCTTACCTGCCTGAGCTTCATAGTAACGAATTCATTACCTCATTCTATTTGACTTCTAAGGTTATTTTTGGTGAATCAGTGATGGCCAAAGGCACTAGTCTGACAGCCATGAAGAACAACCAAACCCCTCTGTTCACAAACCAAGAACAGGATGGCCCACATTTAAAACCATTTACACTAGTTTAAATCTGCAAGTGACCCATGCCCCATGCTGCAGAGGAAGGTAAAACGCTCCCAGCGTCTCTGCCAATCCGATCTGAGGGAAAACTTCTTCCTGACCCCGGATATGGTGATCGGTTAGATCCTGAGCATGTCTGCAAGACCCATCAGCTGGACACCTGGGAAAGAATTTTCTGTATTAACTCAGAGTCCTCCCCACCTCCCCACCTCTGGCCATTGGGGATATTTGCTACTGGCAGGCGCTGATTGGTTGTATACCATTATAGGTAGTCTCAACATACAGTCCCCTTCATAAACTTATCAAGTTCAGTCTTGAAACCAGTTAGATTTTTTGCCCCCCATCGCTCCCCCTTTAAACCTATTCCAGAACTTCACTCCTCTGATGGTTAGAAACCTTTATCTAATTTCAAGCCTAAACTTGTTGATGGCCAGTTTATATCTATTTGTTCTTGTCTTGACATTGGCATTTAACTTTAATAACTCCCCTCCCTCCCTGGTATTTATCCCTTTGATGTATTTATAGAAATCAAGCATATCTTCCCTCAGCCTTCATTTGCTTAGGCTAAACAAGTCAAGCTCTTTGAGTCTCCTATCATAAGGCAGGTTTTCCATTCCTCTGATCATGCTAATAACCCTTCTGTGCACCTGTTCCAATTTGAATTCATCTTTCTTAAACATGGGAGACAAGAATTGCACACAGTATTCCAGATGAGGTCTCACCAGTACCTGTCATGTGTTTGTTTTCTCGTCCTCTATCCAGGGAGAGAAATGTGTGTAGTAAAGTGTTGTCTTTTGGTCAGGGTTTGTTAGAGAAGGTTGTCAGGCTGTCCGGAGTGGCACAGGAGCATGGGCACCTAGCTCAGAGCAGACTGTTAAGAAGCAGGGAACAAACCCCAAACTGGTTGTGAGTTCTATTCTTAGATTTCACCAGACATGTGTCAAGTGTGAGCTTCTCAAGCACTGTAACAGCCAACTTGGAATTACAGATGGTCCCTTTGAGTATTTCAGTCTATCTTGCCACTCAAGCAAGCTTGCCTTTGTGATAGATGGTTCCTTACACCAGAAATCACAATAATCAGGTTACTTCCCGTCCCAAAGGACCAGTCATTTACCCCATGTCTATTGCATCTTAGATCTTATACCAAAGACAACACTTGTAGCCAATCTTGTAATTAACTAACTAAGGATTTATTAACCTTGTAAATAACCTTTTTTTTAAGTTAAAGTAGGAAGACATACACAAATGAGTTACAGTCCTACGTTAGAAAGGGCAGTAGAAACTTTTATAATGATCAAGCTCTGTAGGTCCTTTAGGACTAACCCAGGACAAGCAGCTGGGGATTGCTTGCTTATGCTGAGAGAAATCTTGCCCTTCCAAAATCTAAAAAGCATATAGATCCATTTTCTTCCAGTCAGGGATTTTTAATCCTTTCCCCAGAATTTAAGTTAGAGATGAGTCCTCATGCAGGTCTCCTCATGGGTGTGTGTCAAGGGGCAGTTAACAAAGTCTCTCTTCTGTTTTGTTTCACAATGGCTCATTTGGTTTCAATGGACCTTCTTGTGTACAGGACCTAACACCTTCTGTAGGAAGCTAGTCTTTATGTTAATTAATGCTTCTTTCCTGTTTGGTGAGTTGCACAATTACAAAGGGCAACAATGCAAAAACTTAATATAACTGTATAACATGGGTACAGATTTTATAGGTGAGATGAATACATGGAACATTCTACAAGCATTTCATAAACATAAACACATTTTAATAAATTTAATACCTGTTTTAATAATACTAACCCAAAGGTAAGTCAGACCGGTTTCCAGCTATACATTCATCAGTGTTCAGTTGGGGCTTGTGCATGAGCTGGCATCTGGTCTGCCAGTGTTACAAAGGCATGGTCAAAAATACGCCTTTCACTTGGAGTGGAAGGTGCTGAGGTTTTCCCTTATTTCCTAGAGGAGTTCATTCCACAGTCTTAGACCAATCCCTGAGAAAGTTCTGTTTTTTGCATAGGTTTGCTTTACCTTTATTGTGGAGAGTTCTGTTGTGCCAACGGAGCATAATTTTTTAGCATGGTCTTCATCCCAGAGTTTAAAGTGGTGCTTTAGATATCGTTGGGCATGAAGCACTTTGAAGTTAAGGACTGCGACCTTGAACTTGATTTGAAATTCTATGGGAAACCAGTATAGAGAGCGGAGGAAGGGTTTGATATGCCGTGTTATGTACTTCTTGCCAAGGCCATCTAGTTCTGCCTATTATTGTTAGTATGACTCATGGAATCTCCATTGTAGGTGATAGATCAGTGGTGGAATGGGTAACGTTGTTTCTGTTTAGGACCCAGTTTTAATTTCAGTTGCATGGGTTAGCTTTCGAGTACTTGTTCATGTCCATTCTGAATGAGGTGTGTGGGTGCCGCATGCACAGGTGCCGGAAATTTTTCCTCTAGTAATATCTGTAGGGCTGGCTCTAGCACCCTCTGCAGTGGCACGCATATGCGCTCATACATGGGGCGCTGCTGGCTCCCCTCCATCTCACTTCCTTCTTACTGCCCGTGACAGTGCTGGAACATTCTCTTGCTCCTGCAAGTGACCGTATATGTGAACCAGGACATATTCCTGTCACTCTTTTATCCAAAACCTCACAAATCCAATGAGGAAAGGCATCTTCACACTCTCGACATAAAGAGAGCATTGGCATTCTACATTGACAGGACCAGGACGTTCCGTTGCTGCACGCAGTTCTTTGTTGCAATCGAAGACTGCATGAAGGGATGTCCGGTGTTGTCCCAGTGGATCTCGTCCTGGATTACGGCCTGTATCTGGTCCTGCTATGAGCAAGCCGGGGTGCTTCCCTGTCTGCCCACTCCACAAGGATGCAGGTGTCTTCAGCAGCCTCCCTGGCTTGTGTGCCCATTTAGGACATCTGTAGAGCTGCTACATTGTCCTGGATACACACGTTTACATCCCACTATGTCATCACGCAGCAAGCATAGGACGACGTTGAGTTTGGCAGAGCGATATTGCAATCATCATATATATGAACTCCTGCCCATCTCCGGAGGCACTGCTGTTAAGTCGCCTAATTCAGAATGGACATGAGCAAGCACTTGAAGAAAGAACGGTTACTTACCTCGTAACTGTTCCTCTTCGAGATGTGTTGCTCATGTCCATTCCACAACCCGCCTTCCGTCCCCTCTGTCGGAGTTCCAGCAAGAAGGAACTGAGAGGGAGGGGAACCGGCAGCACCCTATATACGAGCGCACATGTGCGCCACTGCAGAGGGTGTTAGAGCAGGCCCTATGGATACCATTGGGGAAAATTTCTGGCATCAGTGCAAGCGACGCACACACACTTAATTCAGAATGGACATGAGCAATACATCTCGAAAAACAACAGTTATGAGGTAAGTAACCGTTCTTTCTTACACTTCTTTAAAAAACCTGCTAACTACTCAGGCAGAGTAGCATGGCTAATCTGAGATGATTAGAGGTAAATTAGTTTGGAGTAGTTAGACTACTAGTTAGGACTAGTTTGGAGTAGGTAGAAGTTTATAATTTGATATAGAAATGATGGAATGCCAGTTTTGCAAAGTTATGCTTTCACTAACAGATTTTAGTTTCTTGGAGACTAAATGGAGGGGCACCTTCTTACATATAGGATGTAAAGGAGAGAGAGAGAGAGAGTGTGTGTTTTGTTTTAGGACCTCAGGATGTTCCAAGTAGCATCGAAAAAGGTGGAGAAAAACGGGTATGAAATGACATGGAAAGTTTGATAAAGAGTGTGCTGCTGTGATCTATGCTTCCTCCCTATACTCTTACCGCAAATCCTACAAAAGACTACCAAAACACTAGATGAATTTGTGTGTCTAGGATTTGAAATCAAAGTGTGAACAAAAGTTGAAACATCTTCCTCTTTAGACAGATTTCATATGGTGCTTCAGGTGCTCAAATTAGACTGTAGAAATGAACAATGTCTAAATTCTGTAAACACTCACACTCACCCCCCCCCCAGGATTACAATTTTATACCATTTTAAATTAATACAAATAAATACATTTTAAAAATTGGCTTAGAACACTCTGGGTTTCTTTGGGCAAGACCATTACTGATGTAGTTCAGAAAGTCTTTTCAAGTTGTGACTCCACCAAAATCACAGACAAAATGCCAGCTTAATATTTCAAACAGGGTGCTCCTGCAGTGCTGTGTTAGCCCTGACTGTGCCGCAGGTCTCAACAGATATTCTGAGAAACTAACTGGCTGATGTGCAGAGCTGTGGGAGATCAGTGCTGGGGAAAGCCATGAACGCACTTCCATTTCTTGCATTTTTTTTCTATCAGGTGTACAGCCCGATCATCTGCTTAATTCCTTTTTCTGTTGAATAATAAATGGCTCTTTGTTGTGTTTTCTAACAGAAAGTGAAATTATATGAATGCTTAGCACTTTACATTTTCATGTTCCAAGCACTTTACCAGTGTTGCCATGATAATGCTCACAACTCCTCTGGAGTTCTCTCTCTCATGCCTCTTTATTCTGCATGGAATATAGGGACTTCACCACTGCCTTCCGTTTTTGCTGGTCCTCTGTTGCAGTATTAGCTTCTTCTATTGTGATTTTGATAGCTTTCAATTCACTTCTGCTGTGAATTTCCATGTTGTACTTGGTTTGCCTTGTCACTTGTTGACCTGGGGGTTCCATTCCAATGCCTGTCTCATGTTCTTTAGGTTTTTCCTCCATATATGTGTTAGCTATCTCCATTTTTGTTCCATAATTTCTTGGCCTATCAGTTTCTATTTTGTCCTCTTCCAGAATTCCTTTTCCCCCCCCCGACCATCTGATACTGAAGATTTGTCTAAGGCAGTTGTTTATGAAAACAGAGTTTAGATAGTAAGGTCTTAAGTCTCCAAGTTGCAGTGTCATATAGTATGACTGACTTTACAATGGTGTCAAATATTCAAAGTCTGAAGGGCAAAATTTCCATTTCTCTAAATGGGCTTTAGAGTTACAAAGATGTTTGGCTTTCACTATTCTGGCATTAATGTCTTCATCTGTTCCACCTGTTGTACTTACAATGCTGCCAAGATACGTGAAATATCAGACCTTGTCTATGTCTGACCCAGAAAGTGGTGTTGGTGTTTTTTGTTGTGCATTGATTCTTATGGTTTTAGTTTTCTCTGTTGATTTTTCAGCCTTATTAGTTGTGTATAGGTCTGGAGATCATTTGTTTTGGGGTGAATGTCTCTATGGGTATGGGATAGTAAGTTGATGTCATCTGCAAAGTCAAGGTCCTCTGATGTCTGTGTTAAATAAAGTCCATTGTATGCCTCTTGGTTGTTCTGTGGTCTTTCTCATTCCAGGAAAAAAGATTATGGGTGACATAAGACATCCCTGTCTGATGTCCCTAGTAACCTCCAATGGCTTACTCAGTTTGTTCTGTATTACTTGGCACGTTATATTTTCTTAGAGGGCTTGAATGATGTGCACTGTGTGGTTAGGTACTTTTTATTATATCTGTGTTTTACAGAAAAGGAAACTGAGGCAGAATAGTGAAGTTTCAGAAGCAGGTTTAGAACTCTGAAAATATTGATACTCCAATCATGTGATGAAATCATTAGACTGAGCCTCTCCTTAATTGAACTGCTGCTTTTTGGAGGAAAGGAAGGGTGGGGAAATGCCAAAAATCTAACCCAAATAAGTAAAAAGGAATAAAAAGTATACTGTGTAGATTAATATGTATGTTTTTAAAAGCATCCTGAATGGTGATACGTACGGTTATCCTCAGGAATTATTTTACATTGGAATATTAAATAAATAAATATGATTGTTACTTTTTTAAGGCCAATTTTATAATCCCAATCATACCTTTTGGGCGTTGTTTTAGTGCTGAATAGCCTCATAATGCTCCTGAAGTTTGTGTTAATCAGCACTCTACAGTTAGTGTATTGTTGCTTCATTAACCTACTTGTTTTTAAGTATCTCTAAATCACAAAGAAGAGAAATCATGCTGGTAACTGAAAAAGCAACCGTTTGTAGCATCTCTCTCCTCTGAATCACATTTCAAGTTAGCAGTTAGTCTCTCGTACCTGTAAAATGTGCAGCGTAACCCAGAAGGAGATTTTAAACATGTACATATGAAATTGAAGCATTTAGCAGGAAAGGTCCTCAGGGGCATTTGGTGATGGAATGCATCTATTCTCTCTGTTATTTCATGGCTTGCAACACACCCATTTATGGTCTACTGTTCAAAGGTAGATTTCATTTGTAAATATCTTATCTCCTCCTAAACAGCCAAAGAATTACAAGTGAAAATGATTTTTATTAGAGAATTGTTATTGGTATTCTTAAAGTATACTATGAAATAATTAATAAGATCATTTTTGTAAGATATAGAGGAGGAGGGGAAATTGGATGGGATCAGACCCGCTTCACAGTGTGCAATAGGGGACTGCATAAGCCTAATATTCCTACAGCAAATGGAGATTCTCCTTTAGTTCCAGTGGAGCTTTTGTGCTCTTTTGGAGTAGAAGGGCATGAGATTTATCCCTGCTGTCAACCACTCAAATGAGGATATTCATGACGTGTGGTTTAGTGTGGACTGTGATGGGTAGTTCAATGAACCCTGCTAGCCTTTTAAAAATATTTATTATATACTATTTATTATTTAATGGAGTTTAACTGGATTTCTTGTGTGGAACTTTAGAAAAACCACTGTCAAGAAAAACCACTGTCAGGAGGCAGCAGTGTGCGCTACAGAAATCTGCATCACACCCCCATCTTTTGGAGTTAGAAGTAAGCAACTCATTGGCTTTTATTGTTTTCCATTAGCTCTTGGAATTCCAGTGTCAGGATATAGGGAGAAGCCAATGTTTTCTGTCCTACAGCCTTTATCAAATATTCTTTTGGTGGTTTGTGTTTTGGTTTGTTTTTTAAGCCACTGATGAAAAGTGTATTGTCGAAACGTTGGCATCTCACATTTAGGGCATTAAAGCACCGACACTCAGTCAAAACTAAAACATGATTCACGTTGGTGATTTCTAATTACAGACACTGGATGTACAAAATGATTTCTCTTTGAAGCACAGTTTATTATGCAACATAAGCTGGCAAATATATTTCTGACTATTTGTCTGCATTTAAGCATCAGTTCTGAAAATTTGGAGGGCTTTTTTCATTGAGGGACTCTCTCCTGGAACATCAGACCAACATTAATAAAGTTTATTTTTTTGATCACACTGACAGCAATTCCGGGCCTCAGGGCAGAACAGTCAATGGCCCTCCTGGAAAGGAATGGCTCAGGTCTGAGTGGGCTTCTGCCAGAAGTTTTTAATTATTTGTTACGTGCCATGCACGTTCCTGGGCGGCTGAGGCGTTGGTATCTGCTACTCAGCTTCCCAGGTCTCTTGGACTCCCCAGGGAGATTATTGAGGAACCTAGGAAGCTGAGTAGCAGATACCACCACATCAACTGCCCAGGAACCTGCATGATAAATAAGCTCGACTCAGGAGAGGGGCGGGGAGCAGCGTATTTCAGGGGAAGGGCGGGTGTGGAGGAGAGGATACATATCTATCTTCCCATCTGTCTGGGCCCTTTCTAATCGCCAGGCCCCTGGACGATTGCCCCTTCTGTCCCACCATCAGCCGGCCTGCATACACCAGAATAAATGGCCGTGGACAATACCTGATTACATTTGGTGTGTTTGAGTACTAAAATATAATTCCTGTTACTGTTTATAGCTGGATCCAGTTGCAAACTTGAGTAAGCCAAGAAGCTTTACAGCTTCAATTTATGAAGTTGCTGACCACATTTTTAAAATTCTGAAGAGCACAACATGCTCCTTTTAACCTCAAAATCTGGCTCAGGAGTGAAATTTTTAAACATCGAAAATAAATAAAGATAATTTTTGAAAACTGAGCTCTAAGCATTTTTGTTCTTTCGTGTCCCTACTTCACTAGCCATGGTACCTAGGGGGAAAGAGCATGAGTATGTTTGTAGACAATTCACTGTGGGTGTCAGGAGGACATAAAGCATGCAACAACTCTCCTAAACTAGGACTACTCATATGTGTCAAGGATTTAGTAAATGAGGAAGATCTTTGAGGTGTTGGGTTTTGTTTTGCTTTTTCTGCCCAATTTATTAATCTTTAGCTCTAGTTTAAGGGTCAGTTCTACTAAAGGATCCACACAGGTGCAAAGGTCCTCCTGAATAGGGTTGGGCCCTGTTAGAGAAAATAATTCTTCATTTGTGAGTGAATGAATTTGTCATCTTACTTTTAGTTCATTAGTTTTGATATCTAGACCTGACAGTGCTTTCCACAAGAAAGCATCATTAACTCCCTTTTACAGAAGGGCAAACTGAATCATAGGTTGTGACTTGGCCTACTTCAAACAACGAGTTGGTGGCAGAATGAGGAATAGAACTCAGGGTTATTTCCAGGCAGAAGGGATAAGCAGGGAACTTGCTTCTTATTCCATATCACCAGTCTCCTACCCTACTATTATCAAATCTGATTTCAGAACTCACTTTTCTCAGACACTCTTCCCCCATCCTCCAGACTTTTCAACAGGCCCATCATCTGGATCCCCTAATGCAGTGCAGTGTGTGTGTCTGGATCACCTAATGCAGTGTGTGTGTTGTGGAGTGAGTGTAGGGGTGCTTGGAGCAGTGCTCCCCTTTTCTTTTATAAAGGAAATTGACCTCTCGTTGTAGAGAAGAACTGTTCCACCATAGTGAGTCTGCTGGTGACTACAGAGGAGATCCCGCACAGTGCTGGGTGCCCTCAGTCCCCCTGCAGCTCAAAATGCATATTTCTGGATCATAAAGAAATGATGACTTTTTCATTGTATATTAGCAAGCGACTGATTATCATAAGCCATGTTGCCTCCCGGAGAACTTGTATGTGGTACTCTGTGACAGCTGTGACAATCTATATGTCACCTTTTCCTGCTAAAACAACAAAACCCACCACCACCAAGATAGGGGAAAATAG
>ML675622.1:18532491-18573531 GCA_007922155.1 Mesoclemmys tuberculata
AGGGAACTTAAATTTTTTACTGTTTTCTTCATGCCCTCATGGCACACAGATTCCATAACCTGATTCCGTGCTGGGAGTACTTCATATAGAATGTTTCAAAATAACCCTGCCATTAGGAAGAGCGTAAAAGATTCCTCTCCGGAAGCAGAAGATTATGCACCTGTGGAAGTTTTTTCAGATATATATCAATAAATGAGCACAGTTTAACACCGATAACTGCCACCACCAACTACAACAACAACAGAAATCTCACTCTGTGAAGTCAGTCCCTGAGGAGAGCAGGCGAACTGTCATTGAAATATAGAATCGTCAGTTAGGAGTAGTTTTCTCTCTCTGGGAAGCTGTGGGCCAGTGGCTGGGTAGGTAGCATGGCAACATGAAGAAAAACTGTTCACTTCTTTTAATTTCCCAGTTAAGTTTTGCTTCAGCCTGCGTTGTTACCTCTTCATTTCCTTTGTAGTCTTGGTGATATTGCTAGAATTGTGCTCACTGACAAAATATCCTGGTGTAAAGAAAACCACTCAGAGCCTAATGCCATTAGGTTTGCAACAGCTGCAGCTGTGATATGTCAGCGAGCCATTTTGAAACTGTACCACCTATGATTTACACCGTACTTGACATACTAATTACTCAGGATGAATCAATTTATTTGTTGCTTTAGTGGTCCATGGGGCTAGCAAAATGCAAATTCTGGTGACTTCTGTACTGAGATCAGTGCAGAGATCTAGGGACTGTCACTATTGTGTCTCACACATTCTCATGTCTTTCCTCCAACATTTCTCCACCTCTTCATCCCCCCCTGCACCATCCCCTTCCCCCCATTCTTCTGTCTATTTCCTTCTTTCATATCTACCATATTAGCCAATTATCTGATTTTAAACTGTTTCATGCTAACATAGTCTGCCTGATGCTTCATTTTAAAACCTTGTTGTAGACTAGTTGCTGTATCTCAAGGGTCCGATCCTGGACATTGTCCACATGCTGAACTTCCGTTGACTACACTGGGAGTTCGGAGCATGGAGAGTATGCAGAGTTGGGCCCCTAATATAGAACACTGTTCATAATGGCCGAACACTACACTGCTGACCAGGCAAGCTGTTTTAGCCAGATAAAACTGCTGAATCTCCACTCTGGCTGGAGTCTGAGAGTCAGACCCATCAGCTATCGAAACAATCAAGTAGTGCTGTGCTCTTGTACTCAAATACTTTCCTTGGAACTTGCTGCAGAATGGAATTCTGTGATCCAGCTAGTTTCACTCGGCTGGTGGCACCTCTGCTAACGTGCCTCAGTGCCTAAACAGTGATAACTCAATTTTTGCTGCCAGCGCTGGTTGTAAGATAGATGTTGATTAAGCTGGAAAAAGGGGGTCATGCCTCTGGTCAGAGTATGTCCCTGTTCACTGCTGGTTTGTTGACCTGTTGTAGATTTATCCTATACAGCATAATCTGAGAGGGGCGCACTTTCTGTGGACTGAGGACCCGGTGGCTCCTATTCCATGCTTTAGGAATGCTTTGCTCATGAGTTAGAGATTGATCACAATATCCTCTGCCTTCCCTGGTGTTTTAAACTTACATTTTTTTGGTCAGATTTCCTTGTATTTTGAGGTGGAGTCTGACTGAGAATTCTATAGAAGAGTCCATTAGACAGGGAGTCACAGGGGTGGGGAAGGGAGGAAGGGTAGACAGCAGCAAAACATGATGCTATGGAGGTATCCATTTCTTTTTGGTATAAGTTTCAGGGAATGTTGTCCAGCGGTTAGAAAAGGATATTGAAAGTCAGGGCTGCTGATTTTGCCATTGACTCATTTCGTGTCCTTTAGCAAATCGCTTAACTTCTATTGCTTGGTATTTCCATTTGCAAAACAAAGCAGGTAATACTTAATTCACTTGGAAGTGGAAGGTTTAATTAACTCATGTTTGCAGTGAATTTTGAGATTTTCAGTTTGAAAAGTGCCAGATATAGACAGTGTTGTTATATCACAAATAGATTTCAATGTGTGTGAGCATACAATATAAAGTTAGCTATAGTGATAGTAAAAATTATAGGTAAAATTGCCATGCTATGCCATGCACCTTTCATAAGGTAGACATTTCTAGAAGAACCTTGAGTAAAAGCTATACAGCTGTTCTCTGTAAGCTGAGTTGGGGGAGGGAACAATATATTTTTCCAGTTACAAAGATCATGGCATTTTGCATATATCTTGAAAATGGCTATAATGTAAAACTTCAAACTGTATGTGTAGTTAATGCTCACTAAGGAATATTTTAAAAGTAATTTTATGCTTTAATCCTGTAGTGAGCTCTGCATGGATGCGTAGGTTTGCCTGCATGTGGTCATTGCAGGGTTGAAGCCCATGTTATAAGCAATTACAAATTTGCTTTAGCACATGCACAGTGGAAGATGTTCCATTAGATCTTTAGCCATGGCATTGCATGTGGTATTAAGGAGTGGCACAGCTCCTTAGCACTTCGATGACGCTTTTTTTGTCTTTATATTGCAGCATAATATTAAAACTAACGGTGTTGTAGGAGCGATGCAGACCCAGTGTACTGGAGGTAGGGTATATCTAGTCACACAGTTCATAATAAATTGTGTAAAATACAATTTAGCTCAGTAACTTATTTTTCAGCCTTTTGTGATAGAAAAACAAAAATACAAGAACATGTAAATGAAAAATTTACATTAATGGAACAAGAAGGCTGCAGTTTAAGGTTCTCAAAGCAGTGCTGGCTGTTCGATTGCCCCTGTATAGTATTTTAGATCATCAGTTAGGCTTTTAAATAATAAGTGTATACATTGGGGATGATAAAGTATTGCTACAAGAATCTTAATGCTTGCATTTCCTTAATATTCTGTGTGTTTTAAATATGCGGTTTTAGAGCTTGGTCCTTCCAGGTGCTGTGTGGAGGCATGTCAGTACCTGACAAAGGCCCTGATTAAGGAAAAGTCCCTAGGATTTACACACGTACTTAAGTGCTGTCCTAAATTGGGTCCAGAATCCTCTAATGCTGCCTTAACATTGGCGGTGGGGTTTTCCCCCCTTTGTTTAACCTAATCCCTTCATATTGGAGATGGGTTTAAACCAAAACTTTAGGTCTGAACAAACCCAGGAAGAATAAAGATCCATAGCCAAACTTTGCAGCTTGGGGCCATCTCTGATATAGACTGCATGCATTTAAATTGGTAAAAATCCCCATGCAGGGTTCATGTGATGCAGCTCAGCAGGATACAACAGGAGGAAAGAGGCGATGAGTGAGTTGGGAAGAATGCATGTTAGTTTTATTCTTTGTAATTTCAGACATGATCTTTAGCCATGTGTTAATCTTGGCTCTGCTAAATTTCACACCATTGCTCTTCTGCTATTACAGTGCAAGGTTACCTGTGCATTCCAATTGAAAATAAATCTCTTTATTACACATTTTTTTGACCTTGACACATTTGTAACTCCTGCAATTAGAGAGAAAAGGAGAGCTTCTGGGAATAATTACTTTTGTTTGTTCTTTATCTCTGAACATTGTTACCTGCAGTTCTATGCTGAGATAATTAAGTCTTAGAATCACAATCACTGCAAGAGAATCTCTCTGTTCCTACAAGCAACATTTTATTTTTCTGTGCATGTAAAAATGCATTTTAGATTTGCAAACTACCGGCAGTGCCTTTTGGAAGTTGGTTGTACTGAATGTCCAGCATGCCTCTTTTCTGAGATAAAAGTAGTGTGAAATAGATGCACAAATGGCCTTTAAAAATGTGTGAAAGCATGCGCAAATAAATAAATACTGATGCCTTTTAGTACCCACAGCAAAAACAATCTACTTTAGAAACCATTTCTTTCATAGAGACTATTTTTGAGAAGCATCTTCTTCTTTCTCCATTACTTTATGCATTTGCATGAAAACTGCTTTTCTTAAAAAATAATCTCTCTGCTGTCCCTTCCCCAGTGGAGAAGTGATTGGTTGTTACTAGAGCTGGTGGAAAAGCCGATTATTTTTCATGAAAAATTAGAGCAAAATTAAGAGATTGTTTTGGTTAAATTTTTTCACAGAATCATTTTTTCTTTTGCCTAAACAAAAACAATTTTTTTTCAATTTTGTGGGTTTCATCCTTCTCCCTTTTCTCTCCCATTTTACCCCTTTAAAAAGATGAAAAAAGAATCAATTTTTAATGGGCTTCCAAAAACAGTCACCTTTTCACTTAGATGAAAATTCAGAAAATGTTGATGAAAACAAACAAAAACTCTGCAAAAAATTTTATTTTGTCAAAAAGCTGTGTTTCATTTGTGGAAAAAAATTGTTTAGATGAACAAGCTTTGACCAGCTCTCATAATAAATTTATGATAATCTAGCAGTTTTATGCTCTCTCTACTGCACACCAAGGGCCCTCAGAACTTCACAGCAATCTTATGGTAGTTTTGCACAGGTTTTACTTGCCATTTCTGATCCCTGGAGGAGGGGATTGGTATCCAGTTTTCGGCTTTCAGTCTAGGTGGCTTTGTTTGAGGCCATCTCCTTGACTACAAAGGTGGGACAATTATACTAGCATTTAGTTCTAGGTACCCTCTTCCTCATACATTACAGAAAGTCCAAGTATTCCTGGCCAAGGTCCAGTATTAGCTTTCATAGGAACCAATCCATTAATTTCCCCTCCTTGTGTCTGTCCTCTTTCTCCAAGTTTATGGTATTCTTTCAATGTAATCTGAGAGAGTGAAATGTCTAGTTGCCCAGAACCCAGATTTTCACAGCTCAAACTCCCTGTTTGTATAGGTTTGTCAGACCTATAGGCCATTTAGCCCAGTATCTGGTGCCAGCTGCTTCAAAGGGAATGAACAGAAGAGGGCAGTTATTGAGTGATCCATCCCCTCTCGTCCAGTCCCAGCTTCTGGAAGTTAGAAGCTTAGGGACACCCAGAGCATGGGGTTTCGTCCCTGACCATTTTAGCCTATAGCCATTGATTCTTTTTTAACCCTGTTATATTTCTGGCCTTCACATTATTCCCTGTTAACAAGTTCCACAGTTCCCTTTCCTAATGGGTCCTAACATTCTGTTAGCTTTTATGACTGCCACTTGCACACTGAACAGATGTTTTCAGAGAAATACCCACAATGACTTTCTTGAGTGGTAGCAGCTAATTTAGACCCCTATCATTTTGTATGTGTAACTGGGATTGTGTTTTCCAGTGTGCATTGTTTTGTGTTTATCAACATTAAATCTCATCTGCCATTTTCTTGCCCCATCACCCAGTTTATTGAGATCCCTTTGGAACTCTTCAAGTCCGCTTTGGAATTAACTATCTTGAGTAATTTTGTATCATCTGTAAACTTCACCACCTCAACCACATTCACCCCTTTTTTCTAGATCATTTATGAATATGTTCAACAGCACAGGTCCCAGTACAGATCCTCATATTTACCTTTTTCAACGGTGAGACCTCACCATTTATTCCTAGCTTTTGTTCTCCTTCGAGTGATTGCTCATATGCATTCCACTTAGGTGTGTGCACGCCCTCGTGCACGGCCTCTGGAGAACTTTTCCCTAGCAGCCCCCTGTAGGGGCTGGTCTCGGCGCCCCCTGGAGTGCCGCCCTCATGCGGCGGTATATAGGGCGCTGCTGGCCCCTCCCCTCCTCAGTTCCTCCTTTCCGCCTGTGACTGTCGTTGGGAACAACTCTTGCTCCTTGCAAGCTTTTTCCCTTAATTTAAGTAGTTAGCTAGCAGTTCTCCCTGAACTCAGCTAGTTTTTTCAGTTAGTTAAGACGTTTAGTTAGTTTAGGAAAAGAGCCTTAGGACTCTAGGGATCCCGGACCCGCTGCCAAGAGGAGGTGCAGGTGCTGGCACTGGGCTGGCCCCAACCCCCTTGGCAAGGGCCATATTGGGGTCCATGGGCAGCCCAGATGGGGCAGGGAACAATGTCGGCCCCTGCCTCGGTAACCCAGATAGCTCCCCAGCAGGTACCTTCGGTGCAGGACAGGGACTACTCCTCGGAGGGGGAGTCGGACCCCGGGGAGGGCCCCTCTACTGGACCCCACCACCTGTCCTCTTTGTCGCCAGACGAGGCGGCCGTCAGGGACCAGGGGGCCCCTCATCGATTTCAGGGCTCACCAGGAGCTTCTGAAACGGGTAGTCTCCAACCTTGGCCTGGAGGTCAAGTTGCTGGAGGAAGAGGTGGACCCCCTCTTCGGGCATGTGGAGACTCAAGGACCGTCCAGGGTAGCCCTCCCCGTTCATGAGAGGGTCCTGCACCTGGCAAAAGCCATCTGGCAGACCCCTTTTTTGGTCGCCCCAACCTCCAAGGGCACCGAGAAGAAGTACTACGTGCCAGCCGAAGGGCACGAGTACTTGTACACCCACCCAGTCCCTGGGACTCTGGTTGTGGACGCTGCCAACCAGAAGGAGAGGCAAGGGCTCAGAGCGCCACTCCTAAGAACAAGGAGGGTAGGAGACTAGACCTCTTCGGCAGAAAGGTCTACTCCACGGGGGGGGGCGCTCCAATTCAGGGTGGCTAACCGCCAGGCCCTCTTGGGCAGATATAACTTGAACCTTTGGGACTCGCTGCAAAGGTTCGCAGAATCCCTGCCTCAGGACCAGGCTGCAGACTTCGCCATTGTCCTGGAGGAAGGACTGACTGTAGCCAGCACAGCCTTGCAGACTGCTTCTGATGCTGCGGACATGGTGAGCAGGATGATGGCCTCCGCCGTTGCCATGCGGTGCACAGCGTGGCTACAGTCCATGGACTTGTCCCAGGAGGTGCAGCACTCCATCCAGGACCTGTCGTTCGATGGAGCCGGCCCCTTCTCTGAGAGGACAGATGACAAGCTGCACGCCCTCAAGGACTCGAGGGCGATGCGCCGCTCCTTGGGACTATATACCCCTCAGGCGGCGAGGCTACAGACTCGCCAGCAGCCACAACCTAGGCCACCTTCCCTTTTATCCCACTTTGTTTAAGAGTCTGGAGTGAGGGACCTTGTCAAAGACTGTCTGAAAGTCCAAGTACATTGTATGCACACTGGATCACCCTTGTGCACATGTTTGTTGGCCCCCCTCAAAGAATTCTAATAGATTGGCAAGGCATGATTTCTCTTTACAAAAGCCATGCTGACTCTTCCTCCAACGTATTTGTGTTCATCTGTTGTGCTGCTCATAGTGCAAGAAAGGTGGAAAAAGGGTCCCATAGAATCTTAGAAAATTACATAGCTGAAGGCTGTTTTTACCCTCTGGGTGTGGGGCTCATTTATTTAAAGGCGTGGGCGAAGCAAAGTCTGCTTCTGAGGAGGAAAATTACCAGACAGTAACCTAGTGGTCCTTAACTTGACAATACAGAATCAATTTCAGCATGTGTCGTGCGAATAGATTTAGCTTCTTGGGATGCTGTGTTCTGGGGAATATGTTCCAAAGCAAGGTCCCTTGTCTCTCCTAACTCAATAACCCTCTCAGATATCACCTGGGTACTTCTAGGCACAGCTCAGATTCAGGAGTAGCTAAGGCAATTTACAAGATAAAACTAAACCTCCCTTTTTATAGATAGTTTTTTTTTGTAATATCCCAAACTTGAAGTAATGCTGTGAAGAAATCTCTTTGAGGATAAACTACACATGATCAGTGATACTTTCATTAGGGTGTCTATGAACAAATATGGCATCTGTTATCTCAGTTCTAACATGGACTCAACCACGGTTATTTGAAATTTTTTATTGAGGGAGGGGATGATGCTGGCTGAGGAACTGAATCTACCACGAGATGTACCTGGACATTCACTCTAGAAGGGAAGAAGTGTTTTTGGATTAAGGAAACAGCATTTCTGAGGATGTAGCAGTCCCCTTTCGGCCTAGGTACTGCACTGTACCGTCATCAGTGGATATGGTCCCAGGGTCTCTGGTGAGGCTGAAACCACAACCCTTCTCTTTTAGAGGCAGAGACCTACCCAGCAGCACCTCCTGACAACATAGACAGCTAGAGGAATACATCAGCATGAGACTTAGCCAGTGAGATTGGTTTTTAATACAACACATGAGGAATTTAGAGCCTTATGAAGTAACGAATGTTTCTGGTATTAATACATATAGCAGAAAGCATAAGTGCACAGAATACCCCTGAGAAAAGAAATCAGAGATACTAGGCTGGGCAAAAATAACAAATACGTTTTTCATTGATGTGATCACCTCTTGTATTGTGTTCCTGCATGACAGATATTGTCAGCTACGGTAGCTCTGCTCTTGTGCTCTGTGTTTAATTATTTCCAAGCCAGGGATTTCTCATTCAAGGGCCCTTGACTGTGGAACACACACTCTCAAAGGAGGTATGCTAAATTCTCTTACTTTAGGACACACTGCAAGGCCCATCCGTTTTGGCTGGCTATCCTTGATAGGCCCTTGAAGGACCCTTTTCCTCCCACGTGTTTCTGAACCGTCCATCCCCTTCACCTCTTTCTCCTTGTCATAGTAGAGGAGGGTGGTTCACTGGGTTTTCCTCTCTGCCACATTGCTAGTCTCTTGCTGGCCACGTCTTTGATCTGGTCATTCTTTAGTTGAATTTCTGTGTTCTCTGCATTGGTTCCTAGTCTTACCTGCTTAGAGATAGGTGCCCTACAAATGGGCTAAATAACTTAAGATTCTTCCAATGTTCCTGTTCTTCTTTCCGTAATGCTTATTTTTTGCATTGTTCTTTCTACAGTTATCAACATGCCAATGATTTTTTTCATTGACTGTGTGAACAGGTGTGTCTAGAGACAAGGGCATCCTCCAGAGAGGAGGCAAATGGTGTCTGCAGAGAAGTGCTCAATGTAAAGTACTAAATGTTACCTTTTGGGAAGCTTTCATGGCGTCAGATCAGCAGTGATTGACATCTCTGTGTCTACTTTATTGAAATTGCTGGGAGCACATTTTCCAAAAACAGCTTCTGAAACTGCACCCCTTAAACCTGCAGGTGCAAAACTAGGTGCTGGGTTGAGGCACACTGAAAGTGTGTCTTCTGGAGGTACCTCATTGGTAGCTTCATGCTATAGAATTCTTCCCTCCTTCCCAGTGGCATTTTGGGGGGGGGAGGAAGCACCACTAAAAGTTGCTGTCCTTAGCAAGATGTGGAAAGGGGCAGCTGCATTTCCTCTACTGGAGATGGACAGAGTGCAGTGCTTGGGAGTTTGCAAGAGGGTTGCAGACCTGGGGGGGAAGAGGAGGGAATTAATTGAGCCGGGTCAATGAGGGGTGCACTTTAAGCACTGTCTTACCAAAGGTGCTGCTCATTGAATATGATAGGTCCCCTGTCCCCCTCCCCTCCCCATTTTTTTTCAGACCACTTTAAACATTGAGGTAGGGGTGTGTGGTTGGTGGGAGGCAGGGAGGATTCCTATAAGTAAAAGAGGCAGTTCCACAAAATTGGTGAAAGAGCTCCAAGTCCATTTCATGCTATTCCATTGATACTGAGGTTATCAGGAGCCTGAGACATTTATTGCCAAATTTTCAAACAGATGCTAGAAGGGAGCCATCATGTTTGTTGAAGGATGTTCAAACCTTCCTTTGTCATGATAATGAGTCAGTGCCCGGGCAGCACATAAGCTGCCAGCTAACTGCAGTGTTTTTCTCTTGGTCTAATTCAGACTGTTTTGAGAGAGAGGGAGAGCACTGAATGTATAGCTGACCCAATCTAAAGCACATCAAGAACGTATATTAGGATATGTAAGCATGATAGTATTGCTTTGTGCGTATAGCCATGTAGCTTGTATTCCCTTTAGTATTAATTGACCTTTCTTGCAATTTTTTGTATTGTAGCTTTCAGATAGCAATGCAGTGGGAAATGGCATATAGGGAAGCTGTTTAGTTGTGGACTTTGCAAAGGGCTAGGAATCCAGAAACATGGACTCCTCCCTGGCAATGACCTGGATTAGAACTCAGGAATTACCGACTCCAAGGTTTGTAGTAAAACCCCTACACCATGGATCTCTCTTTACACCTCGCTGTCCCTTGACATTGCTTTTATCTGAAAGGTTTTTCTTTAAAAACAACAAACATATAATATTTTATCCACTGATCTTTACTGGAGCGGGAATTCGAAGAGCACACAGTCAGGGCAGAGTTGCTGTGCCGCTCACTGAAGACAAGGAGGTGCCAAAATGAGCCTGTCATAGCACAGGGGTGAAGGGTACAGTGGTTTGTTGCAGCAAGTCTCATGGCAAGTCTGTTTGCCACTGTAAAGATGCATTGAAGAAGGAATTGCATTTTTCAATCCCTAAGGTAAAACGTACAACATGGGACAGCTGGCAAAAGGTAGGTCAGATTTTTATGACAGCAGCCGCTGAAAGGTGCTCTAGATTTGTGGTGGATTTAATGTAATTTGTAATTATCTTCTTTCAGTATAGTGTTGCTTTAAGGTAGTAGTAGTCACTGTGTTAGTTCCAAGGGTAGTGATATATGTTGGCAATGTACTTATTTGCTCCCAAACGGAGAGCCTGAATCTGACCCTTTAGATGTTGCTCAGACAACTCCCCATTGACTTCAGAGATAATATTATCTTGGTAAGGACTGCAGGATTGTGCCCAAATGCTTTGCTAAATTCTGAGATGCATGTCTGCAGTTTAGTTGATTAGAAGGAGCATCTCCCAGACTTAGTGATAGATATTCTGGGAGTAGCAGCCTGCTTTAAATGGTCATACTCATGTTCAGTGGTTGGCCCTGCACTGTAGACTGTCTTTGCAACACTTCTAAGGCCTTTGGCTTTCAGTTTTTATGTTGCTTAAAATTTCCTAGGAATCTGAGTGTTTATTACAAAAGTTAAAAAATGTGTGGAAATCTGTGCAAAAAATTAACTCCCCAGTTTTCTGGGTAAATATTATTCTCTTCTGGTTTTGTTTTTTTAAAATCTTTCAAAAAACCCTTATGTTCTGAAATGTAGTCAGATACAATTTTTCATTTTCAACCCATTTTAGCAAGAAAAGTGGTTCACTAACTTTTGTTTCCTTTGAATGCAAGTGTGTGTGTGTGTGTGTGTGTGTGAGAGAGAGAGAGAGAGAGAGAGAGAGATGACAATGCAAACACCAACGTTTGAGTTGTTCTACTTCTGACCTAGGTTTGTTCTCTAGAAGGAGAAATTGTAGGTCAGTAACCTGGACTGCCATCTCTCCTGGACTGGGCTCGGAAATAGAAGAGGTGGAGGAGAGGAAGGCACCATTTCCTCACACTGGTTTCTCTTCCTGGCACCACTCTTGAAGGAGAGTTGGCGATTCAGTAACCTGGGCAGGTCCGGTCCAGCTTCTGAGCCTCCATTTCTCTTTCTAGAGTGTGGACCTGGCACTTCCAAAATTTGGGTGAAAATCAGTAAAAACTGAAGATGAGGTGCCTTAAATATTACTTAACGTTGGAGACTGAGTGGAGTTTTGTGGTGGAAATGAGGGTAGAATTTGGTCCTTTGGCTTTAAGGTAGTTTAGCAGTAGTTTGGGTGCCTTTCATACATAGCATTATTGTTTTAAAATCATTGGGCCTGATTCTCCTCTGGTACAAATCTGGAATACTTCGATTGAAGTCAGTGGTGTTACACTGGTATACAACCAACGTGAGAAGAGAATCAGGCTCACAGAATCAGAAGCTGGAGCAGGAAAAGAACGTCTATATTATCTGCTCCATTTCCAGGATTGTTCTGTAGTGTTCATTTACTAGTGTTTTGTCAAGTCTACTTTTAACTCTCTCAAGCAATGGACCATCGCACCATTTCCCTTGAGTCTACCATGCTTCCTAATAAATCAAGATGATGTCATGGATATTTTGCTTTAAATTTTCTCTTATTTAATTTCATCTTGCTTCTGCTCATTATATCCCCTTCTGCTATCCTAAATAATCTGTTTGTCTGCTTGATGTTTACACCTTTCAAATATATGTAGACCGCTTTCATGTTCCACCACCCTGTGCTGTTGCTTATAGAACCCTGATGATTCTTGTTGTCTGAATTCCTTTGTTTGTCAATCAATAGCTTTCTGGTAACAAGGTAACCAGAAATAAACACATTATTCCAGGTATGGTCTAATTATATCTAGAGAGAGAGCAGAACTATAGATTCCTGCTTTGTGATATGCGGTCTGTGTTTATTCAGCCTAAAATTACACTTTTTTTACGATCATATCATATTGCAGATTCATGTCTAATTTCCTGCCTACTCTCTCTCCAAAGACCCTTTCAGGATTACTGCTTTCCAGGTATCTGCCTCTTGTAGAATATCTGTGTTTTAGATGATACCGAAGGGAATGTATTAGTTTGCATTTTTCCAAATGGCATCTCAGTTTGTTTTCTGCCTGTGTTTCTAATCTGAGAGAGTTAGAAGATTTCTTTAAGCAGACAGGGGTATTGCTCCTTTGAATTACATTGACCAGTTGGAATTTAGAGACGTTGTTGCTGTTGTTGTTACTATTTAAGATGTATAAAGTGTACCATTCTCTCAATGTCCCTTTATTTGTCCTCTCTAGTATTCACAGCTCTGTCTACTTTACTATAATCAGTGAATTTTAATTAACCAGACTGTTTGTTCCTCTGTATTAGTAAAAGATATTAACACTGAACATAACAGAGATCCCTGAGATACCTATACAGCCTTTTTTTAACCCTTCATTTGCAGTCATCTGAACGTAATGAGATCCCAGCTGATTATTTTGGGTCTGATTCAGAGCCCACTAAAGTCAATGGAAAGGGTCCCACTGACTTCAGTGGGCTTCGGTTCAGGTCCTTTAAGAGCAATATTTTGTTGATTAGGCCTGATCCTTTGAGGTTTTAAGCAACTTAACTCCCTCTAAAGGCAGTGGGAGTTAAGGGGGCTCAGAATCTTGCAGAAGGTGCTCTGTGCCTTGCATGATTGGGTCTCAGAAGCTGCACCATAATCCAGCTGCATAATAGAGACTGCTTTGCCTTCATTCACGAATGTTGTAGCTCTAACAAAACAAACAGCAATTATGTTTGCAAGACAGGAGCTGTTCTCTATAAACTGATATTGTTTACAGCTCATGGTTCTGTAACTCTTTAGAAATATTTTTTCTTAATATTAGCTCCATTATTTTATTAGAGAGAGAAGTTACATATATGGGCCAGTAATTCCCAGGAGTCACTCTGATTTCATGTTTTGCGGATGGGGGATGAATTTGCTTTTCTCCAATTTTCTGTTATTTGTTCAAAAATAGTTACATGGTAAGTTTCATTTGCTAATTGCAGACTGGCTGATTTTATGTAGGTTTACATTTTCAAAATATTTTCCCTACCTCCTCTTTAACAATAGCCATTTTTATAGTCTTTTTCACTTCCTAATTTTGCAAACAACTTCTATTTATTTTTCTAGTTGAAGACACATTTAATAAAGGAATTCAGCATCTCAGGGTGCGACACCCAAGTGGCTTTGGACCCCCTCTGTTCTGGGAGCTGGGGAGAGAAGCCCAGGTGGCTTTGGGAGTGAGATGTCCAGGCGCTCCCCGACCACCATTGACAAGGCTGCCTGGCTCCCAGCAAGGAGTGGGTGGTGGAGGGAGGAAGTGAGAAGCTGGGGCAGCCTGGATGCTGCTCCCCAGGGGTGAGAAGCCCCAGGTGGCTTCCTCTGGTTCCTGGCAGGGAACAGGGAGGGGAAAAGTCCCAGGTGGCTTCTCCCAGAGAGGAATGGGGAGGGGGAAAAGTCCCAGGCGGCTTCCCACTGGCTCCCAGGCTCTCAGCTCCCCACACTGCTCTTTTTAACTCCTGGTGAGGATGCACCTCATCAACCCAAGAAGGGCAGTGTGGACATGAAGAACCACAGTAATTCCTGTGGTGGCTGTAAGCTGACCTATTATAGGTTGACTTACATTTCTAGTGTAGACATTCCATTAGTCCTTCAATTCTTTTGGCTAGTGTTAACTCATACTGTATTTTGTTGTTCACATATTTTCTCTGCGAGATGTAAATGACTGTATGTTATCTTGTTAGGTTTCTTTCCCCTTTATTCATGGGGGTAAAGGCTTTTTTTCTCCTTTTCCTTAAAAAAAAACAACTGGATTTTTGAGCCACATTGGCTAGTGGCTTGGGAAACCACAGTAGCTACTTCTTATTTCATCCACTCTTTCTTTTCACAGTGTGTTGCATTAATTATGGTTTCTTTTATGATTCCTTAGACACCTTTCACACAGATGGCATTTAATATTTTTTTTCAGTGGCCTTACTCTAGAGGTGCCTGATGGTGGTAGATACTGAAGTTAACTCACAGAACTGGATCCTCAATTACTTGAAAATTATTTGCTTCCTTTGAAATATAATAACCTGTACTCTGGGGACTCATTCTTTAGTGTTCTCTACTGTCACAGCATGTTGTCTGTGGTTCTAAACTTCTCTGCTATCTCAGTGAGTTCTTGGTAAGAAATAGTACCATAATTTTCTACTCTAATTGGTCTTTACTCTTGGGAGCTCAACATTATCTTCTGTATAAATAAGGAGTGTGTTCAATGCATGTTTACCTGTACCCAGTATATATCAGGCTAGTTAAAAATCTCACCTGAGTATGGTATCCCATGAATTTTAGTGTCCTGCAAACTGGTCCAGGAATTTTTCATTCTTGCTCTCCTCCAGTCCAGCTCCAGATCTGTAGCAGACGGCCACTCTCTCTTTCAGTTTAGTTTAATCTTTTATAACCTAACTCAGATAATTTCATCATCTTTCTCTTCATTGTTAAATTGTAGCTCACTGGCATTATAATTAATTTTGACATATAATGCTACCGCTCCACCTTTCATTCTCTTATATTAATAGATAATGATGAAAATATAGACACAGTGTGTATACTGCAGCACAGAGATATAGATCTGTATCTTAATCCCTCATGTTAGAAGAGTAGAAATGTGTAAGTCCTAATGGTTGTAGCTTATTGAGGGTTTTAAAAATGGGTTTCAGTTTCTTGGTCTGTGACTGCAACATTTCTTGGTTTAAGACAACAGACAGTATCTGTTTATCGTGTATAAATTTGAGAAAGCGCTTCAGTTTTCACTGTACTTTCCCAGGTACTAATTATAAAAGACTGGATAGCATTACACTATGTCCAGTTTCTAGGCTTCAAAGTATTTATAGAACGGCAGCCTATTTCTCCTGGTTTTCATTAATTTAAAAACTTCAATTAAAGCAGTAAGTGGGAGAAAAGAAAAACAAAACCAAACAACTCCACCTGTATGTATTTGTTATATATGCCAATAGCAATTACAGCACAGGTGTGTAGTTAGATACCATTTTCCTTCTGTACGTCAGTAAAACTCCAAAAAGAACACCCTTAAGGAATTAAGTAATGGAGATTGCTGGAGAAAGTATGTTAAAAAACAATTATCAGAAATTTAACAAAGTATATGAAAATCAATTCTATATTACCTTAGACTTTAAAGCTATATACTGTGCCTTCCATGTTCTGTATTCCCAGCAGGAAGTGTTTAGCGGGGAAGTGGAATAGTGCCACAAGCCGAGGAATCCATTCCTAAGGAATGCATGTTTGGTCCAGGTGCTGCTGTGTCTAAAGCCAGCCAGGCCCCGCTGCCAATCTGCAGACCCAAGAAACAGTTGGAAATTCCCAGGGATTAGCCATTATCTCAGCCAAGAGTCTTTTAAAATTTTTTTTTATTTTAATAACATGAGAGTGCGTTTGATGGGGATGCCAAGTTCTGGCTGTCTTTGGTTTTTTCCTCCTCCTCCCCCTCTTTCCTTTTTTCTTATTAAAAGCAAAGCAAAATGGGCAGATTGTCCTGCCTAGGGAGCAAAACTGAACAGCTGGCTTGGTTTTAGGAGATCAGGAGGGGAGAAAGAGTGAATGATTAATGGAGAGAGTGAATGAACATTTAAAAGAAAAAGAATATCCCTTTCACTTTATTCTGCAAACAGAGTGGAGTGTTAGCTAATGTAGACTCTGTGTGACCCACTGAGATTTGGGGTGATGGGTTTAATACTTTTCAGAATAACATTTTAAAAAGTGCCCTTTTCTTGATCTGACTGCAGAATATTCCCGACATCTGCACTCTGTGAAAGCTTAGTAGTTGGGGGAGAGTCTTATTATTATTGCTGCTTTTTGTATGGCACCAATATAATGACCCCTGCAATGGGTCATTGTCAGGGATTGAACAAGAACACTAGCGGGAATGTCTACACTGCAGCTGGGAGAGATGATTGTCAGTGTGGATAGACAGACTTGCACTGGTGCCCTAAAAATAGCCATGTGGACCTTGTGACATAGGTAGCAGCTCAGAATAGCTGCTTGGGTCCAAGCCACCTGGTTCCAAGCTTGAGTGGCTTGCCTGAGCTGTCATTGGTGCTGCTGCAGCAATGCTGTTATTTTCAAAACACTACCTCGAGTACAGCTAGCCGGAGATTGTCTACCCGTTTTAAATTTTTTTATGCGTGATTCTTTCCACTGAAGAATCTCAGAGCTTCCCAAAATTAAATAATGATCACTCCCAACATTATTTTGAGATAAATGAAGGTTTTATCCCCAAAAGTGGAAATGGAGGGGCGGGGAGGAGAGAAGGGTTTGGATCAAACAACATGTTTTGTTGATTCAAATAAAGGATTTTTTTGCAGTGTTTTGGTTTGATACATGTTCAGGTGTTTTACCCTTAATTTAAAAAACAAACAAATGTAGCTATCCTTCAAAACAAAATATCATTTAAAAACAAAAAGTTACATCTCTTCATTTTAAAAATGAAGAGACAAATTGTACCAACTTTTTCAAAATATTGTTTTAATTTTTTTATTTGGCCGAAGCTATTTGCTGAATTTGACCCAAGTTCACTAATAGTTTCATTCAACCAAAACATGCATTTTTTGACAAATTATTATTTACCAAAAAAATTCATCCAGCCCTAATCATAGGACTCTAACCACTTGCCAATGCTACCTGCTCTTAAAGATCCTGGGTATGTAATTGAGAAATTCTTTTCATCAATGTACCGCCTGGCACAGACATCATCTTTCTCAACTTTGCTTCAAAGCTATTAGTGTTAGCAGCCATTCTACCAAAAACGTATGCATTCGATGTATTGTGGGTTTAATGTAAAGGTGTCAGGTGTATCTGAAGAGAAATTAAGAGAATGTCAAAGGTAAAACTAAACAAAAGGGCAGACACAAAAAGGCTGTAAATGAGGTGGAAATTGCAGGAAAATAGACAATAGAAGAAAGTTTAAGTAGCAATTTGTTCTCCTTTGCACAAGGAAATGCATTTCATTTAAAAAAATCTTTGAAGAAGGTGTACTTTAGAAATACTGTACTAAATATATCCTGAAACAGAACAAAATTGAGAATTGTACATCCCTTCTGGCCCACCCCCCAATAAAACAAAAGTGAATATTAAGTGACAGCACTAGTCTTTCTTAATGGATGTTTTAATTAAATATCCACTTTTCCCAATTACATCATGTCTGTGGCTCCATGCGCTAGATTGATTCTCAATCCAATATTGGGTCCTTTTCAAGGTTCTGGCCTCTCTGTGGCTAGGGTCAAGAATTTGAGACTGCATCTCTGGGCACTCCACCATGTCTGCTGCAATTGACTGAGGGGGTGTGTGTGGACTCACAGGGTCATTGAATTTTCAGTAGAAGACCCTGGGCTGTAGATGACCCTTTTCATCATCAAGGATCAGACCAAGCTTTAGTCTTGCCTTCTTACATGCAAGTCCTTACCAAGTAAAAAAGATAGTGAATGACCCTGGCAGTGTTCCTTTAGAACAGTGATTCATAATCTTTTTCATGTTGGAAAACCCCTTAGTAATTTAGATCTAGCCAGGCCACCCTTCCCATTTAATCTTACGAGTAAGTGAGAATGGTCATGATCTGGAAATCGGGACAACCCCAGCTTGAGGACCCACATCTTAGAAGATAACCACTTGGACTGTCTTTCCTTGTAAAGTGGCACCAGCTGAAGGAGAGGAGGAGAATTTGTATCATGTTGAGATGGAACTGATGTATTCATTCTCTAGTCCACCATTCCCCTCCATCCATGGCTCCATCCTGATTCACTCCCCCTCAGGGATAAAGTTCTTGTTTGCATACCTGCTTAAAAAAGGGATGGCAAACTTTTTTTTTTGGTTGTCTCAGCTGAAAAGAGACCTGTTGCTGCAGAATCTAACTGCATCACCTTCCTCAGGTGCCTGAACAAATAGAAAGTATTACTGACACTGGGGCATTCTATAATGCTAGGAGCTTGCTGATGCCATTTTTAATATTGGTTGGAAGGAGAAAGCATGCGAGAGGCTCCCATGGTAGAATTTGGCTTAGGTAGCTTTTTCAGTTATTTACCTAATTAATTAATTAACACCTAATTAGATTAATGAATGTGGGAATTCATGTGTAAAATCTTCCCCTTCTCCCCCCACTACCTTTCAGATGTCGTTGGAATAACTGCTGCATATCTGGTGGCCTCCTTACTATCCCCTTTCAAATTTTGCATGCTCTGAAAGTTGCACTGCATGCTGGATTTCCAGCAGAGTTGGACGGGAATGTGTTATCTAATGAGTGCACAACCACCTTATCAATACCCAAACCCACCACCCCAGTCATTAACTCTGCCTAAACACACCACTCTCAATGAGAAGCTCATGGCCACTTGTTCTTTACAGCTTCCTGGGTGTAGAAACCCTTCCAGATCATCTCTATGATAAGTTGACATTCTCTACTTTCCCAGTTATCAAAACCTCCTGGATTTCACCCTGTAACAAGACCAACCCCCTTCCACAGAGGCCCGATTTTTGTAGAGCATTTTCAGCTTCCACTGAAATCAGATCCTTGCTGCCAAAGATCTCCTCCAGACTATTGCCTACAACTCTTATTGTGACTGCAAGTGAGAAATAAGCATCAGAAGCGAAATAATTCTTAGGGTTCAGGCATTTGAAGGTTCTTAATAAAAATAGAGGGGGGAGGAGGAGGACAGAACAATCAGCCAGTCTGATGTACATGTGTGCTGAATTGTTTCTAAATATATATTTATTTCTCCTCCATCAGGCATCAAGAGCTGTTTAAGGTTTGTATTGCTTTTTTGGATGAAGAGTTACTGATAAGGTGTCTATACTTGGTGCTGATCAAGAAATTATGTGAATTTTGTATAATGGAGCCTAGTGAGTACTGCGTTTTCTGCCTCACATAACATCTCCTGGCTGTGTGATACACACCAGGCCATGTTGAGTGTGTCTGTATTAATCTTTATTTAAAAAAAAAAAAAAAAAAAGCTAAAAACTTCAGACACTAAATGTTTCCAAATTTTTTAATTTTGCATTTATAGCTAGAGCTAAATATTCGATATAATAAAACTAGAGTGTAATTCTCAGTTTGTATATTGTCATTAATCTATAGAATCTTCTGGGTTTCTGTGAGGAGTGCATGCAGGGCTTGGAATTTAAATTTGTTTGTTTGTATTTGTGTTTTTTTGTGAACTATTTTTTATGCCTAGGAACCAATTTAAGGGGCTGAAATAATGCATAGACTTGTCCTTTTCCAGATGGGAAGAATACTTCAAGGAGATGGGAGCTCATGTTGTTTCTGCCCTGTGAATGGCTCCCTGAGCCATTGAAAAAGCCACTTGAAACATAACTACAAATACATACGCTGACTGAGCCCCAAAACTGCTATTTGTCGTCTTTTAGGTTCTTCTACACCTAAAATCAAAATAACCTTATCTCAGTATGGGGATGAGGATAAAGAAAAGATGTTTGTAGTAAAGTACAGCTTATTAAAAATATACTTTTGATTTCTCAATTAGTTTTTCTGCCTTAAGGATGTCAATAAATCAGAACTATTACTGGGGGTCTAAGAATCCAGCAGGTTATTTTTTCCTTCTGTAGTGGTGATTCGGCACAGTTCCTTCTTTGATTTACGAAATTGGATTTTAATCTCTCTCAAACCATTATGCTAAATCAATTTTTAACACAGCAGAGCATGGAGGTACAAAACACTTCTTGTTCTCTAGTTGCTAACTCCTTGCATGAGTAAGAAGACCAATTTAAAAAAAAAAAGAAAGAAGAATCTAAGAACACAGATATAGAGTTGCAAATGCACTGAGAGGCCAAGGTCTTGGACTAGCAAGAGGCTTGGCTACAATGACAGGAAGGGCATGAGAAGACTTATTAGAGATTAATTTTTTTTAACCCAACTCCAGAGCTGTCAATGCATGAGGTGAATCACCCCTCTGACCATTTGGATTTCTGGCCGAAGTAGCAGTTGGTAATCATTCAAGTCCAGTAAAAGGCCACAACAGAAATCAGTGAGAAGTTCATTTGCTTTCACATGCAAAGTGGGAAGGGAACAAATTTTGGATTTATAAGGGGGACTCAGTTAAGGAGATGCTCTGTGGGTGCTTGCTTTAATCTCCCCTTTTTTTCCTGCTCTAGACCCTCATGGTACCTTGCCATACTGTGCTGCTAAAGGAATCATAAGGGCCACATAAGGGTTTTTCAAAATAGGTCTAAGCTGCAAAGCTCAAAAGTGAATTCCAAGTTCCCCAAAATTCAGGTATGTTTAATCCTAGTATATTTGGTTAAGATCCCTCTCTCCCACCCTCTTGGCATTCCTCTCCCCATCTCTTCCTTCCCTTTACCCTTCACAAGCTGGAGTAGACTCCTCTAATCCATAGTTTCTCAACCTGTGGTACGCGTAAGCCTGGGGTTACGCTAGACACAGGCTGGGGGTGCACAGCAAAAAACCCAGTGAAGGGAGGCAAGCGGCAGCCGCTGACTTCTGGGGAAGGCAGGCAGCAGCTGCCGGGTTCCCGCCTGGTCCCATCTCCTAGCTGGGAGGTAGATGGCAGATGCCCCAGTCCTGGGAAGCTGGGCAGCAGCCACAGGTCTTTTGGGATGCTGGACGGCAGCTGCTGGCTTTTTGGGAAGCTGGGTGGCAGCCGCCCAGTCCCAGCTTGCAGGTTGGAGCCCATTGGCAGCCTCCTGTGCCCTGCCTCGCAGCGGGGTGGCTGCCACTCACACCCCAGCTCTGAGCTTAGAGAGAGCCTCCCGTACCCTGGTTTGAAGATGGACAGCAGCTGCCTGTCACCTGCCCATATCCCCAGGTCCCAGCCGGTGTGGAAGCCTCCTTTGCCCCAGCTCGGAGCAGGTGGCAGTTGCCTACTTCCAGGGCTGGCAGCAGCCGGCAGCTGCCTGCAACTTGCCCAGGTGGCAGTTCCCCTCCCCGGCTTAAAGCCTGGTGCCCAGAAAGCCGGGCGGAGAGCGCAGCGGCTTGCCCAGTCCTGGAGCAGGGCTCTACCTGCAGGCTCACTTGTCAATTTCACTGCTCTACCTGAGCAGTGAAACTGACAGCCATGACAGCCCTAGATTTTACCAACATAAAAATCTTAAACTGCCCCAGGCCTGCATCCCTCTAGGGACAGCCATGGGGAGCGCTGCTATCCACTGGTGAGCCGCTTGTGCCCGCTCAGACCTCACAAGTTGCCGCCTGTGTGAGGAGAACACCACGTGATCCCGCCATCAGGCCCTAGGGGTTGGCTGGCATTGAACTTGGCTCCTATGTGGAGGAAGGGGAGGAGGAAGGCAGGGAGAAACAACAGGGGGGTTTGTGATCTGCCACAGCCACACAGCACTGCAGAACTCAGAACTCTCCTGCTTTATGAGAAATTCAGTCGTCCAGTGGTAAAGGGGAAAATGATTGTATTTCTCAGAGTGGAAAATTGAGTGTTGGAGTACTTATTAAAATCTTCAGAAGTTAGGGGGTACTTGCTACTTAAAAGAATGAGAAACATTGCTCTAATCCATATTAAAATGTCTCCCAATTTAACATTTGAGGCATAAAACCATTCAGAAAACTTAATTGGTGTTTCCAAAGAATTGTATCTGGAAGACAGATACTTTCCTTAAGATTTTCTTTCTCACTGGTCTTCCTGGTCTGTCTGTCCCCTGTAGCAATGAATGGGGGAGTGACTCAGGAAGAATGTACAAAACATATTGGCTATGTGTATGTGTGACAAGGTGGGTGAGGTAATATATTTTAGTGGACCAACTTCTGTTGGTAAGAGAAACAAGCTTAGTTGTCTCCAAGGACTTGGTCCAATAAAAGATATTTCCTCATCCACCTTGTCTGTCTAATATCCTGGGACCGACCTGGGTACAACAACACTGCATACACAGACTGTGTGTGTCTTCATTTAGCTCTTTAGCCTTCATAAATTATAGGAACCTGATCCCTGCAGCTAAAGGAGTGTTATTCCTTTAGCCCAAGAGGCACTATTCTGTATAGGTTCTTATGCTGTGCTCATCTTGGTAGAATCAGCATGTGTGCTTTTTTTGCTGGAAGTCCCAAGTGGTGCTAGTGTGTTAGGACAACTGCAGAGATGCGAAGAGGAGATGCTGTCTCCAGACATGCTGTGACATTCCCCTGTGCAATCTGGACTAATATGTCATTGTGTCATCTCAATCCCCCATTCCTGGAGCGTGTCTCATTCCGCTGTGTGAACCCCAATCTTGGGCAGCTCACGCACAGCCACCAACAAGAAAGTTGCCCCCCAACTCAGTGACCTCTAGCTGGCCACTAGTGGGATTATGCAGTGGTATGATTCCCAGCCATTATTCCCAGTCCCAGATGCAACCATAGGAACTACGATCTTACAATGTTCAGTGCTGCCCACTGAACCCTGCAAGCTTATAGTTAGTTCATCAATTTATCAAAGATATCGATATGCACCATCTTTAAATGAATTCTCAACATTCACCCAAGGAGAGTGTCGGAACGTAAAGCATTAACTTCTGACCCACCATATACAGTGTTCCACAGGGATAAAGGACAGCTACGTCCCCACCTGGCTTTCCTCCCCAATGGTTTCCCATTTCCACACAAGCCAGGAAATGTTTTTGGCAGTGTTTGTTCCAAAGCCACATGTTAACAGCAGGGAGCGCTGCCTCCGCTTGCTGGACGTCAGATGGATGTTGGCATTCTATATAGGACAGACTAAACCTTTTTGTGATTCGAATCAGCTTTTCATCACTGTGGCAGACAGGATGAAAGGTCTGCCAGTGTCATACCAGCACATTTCTCATGGATTACCTCCTAGCATCAGCACCTGCTATGACCTGCCTAAGGTACCAGCCCTGGCTCTGACAGCGCACTCTACCAGGGCACGGGGTCCTCAGCAGTGTTCTTAGCACAGAACCTTACACAGGACATTTGCAGGGCTGCAAAGTGGTGGTCTATCCACATGTTTTCATCACGTTATGCCATTACTCAACAGGGTAGAGATGATGCAGCATTTAGCAGAGCTCCAGTCAGCCATTTCGTGAGCTCTGACCCCTTCTCCTAGGGTCAGCTTGGGAGTCACCTACTTAGAATCAACATGAGCAATCACTCGAAGAAGAAAAAACGGTTACTTACCTTCATAACTGTTGTTCTTTGCGATGTGTTGCTTATGTCTATTTCAAGACCCACATACCTACCCTTCTTGTACTTGAGGGGCAAGAAGGAACTGAGGCAGTAGTGTGTCATCAGGGCCCTATATACAATGCCATGAGGGCACCACTCCAGGGGGCACCTGCACCCACCCGATGGGTACTGCTGGGGGAAAAAGTCTTTCGACGACTGTGCAAATGGCACATGTGCGTCTATTTGGAATGGACATGAGCAACACCTGTAGAAGAACAACAGTTGCGAAGGTCAATAACCATTTTTTCAGTATGCCATGAGCATTTCAAAAACATCTTACATGACATACCTTGCATTAAACAATACATAGTTACTCTATAAGGGTGAGAACATGAATGAGACACAATCACACCAGAAAGGTGCACATAGGGGTGCAGTGCGTCACACGTGCAGTCTTAGGGCCACTGACCCAGCATGAGAATCGGAAGGACACATTTCAAGGCAGAGGATGAGAATGAAAGGATAAGGTCACTGGCAATGTGGATAGGATTAGGGTAGGCATAGAGTGAAGGGATCTGGCCTTGAGGCCAAGTAAAGCTCTTGTAGCAAATTTTGTACTTGTGCAAATCATATTGAAGTACCACTGCTCTGGGTAATGATTTCACTGATTGTGGTAGCACTTACTGGAATAACAGAGCCTATGGACAATTCCTTTCAATTATCTTACTTGTAGATCCTGACTTGTAGGCATTTCTAGTTTAACACTTTTTTCTGAGGCCAGGTCTACACTTACCTGGAAATTTGGTGGCAGCTTGCGTAACTCCTGTCCACTTCATAACTCCTCTTCTACTTGGCATCTTCACTGTGCTGCACAGTTCCCATTGACACAGCGCTACGCCACTTGAGGGGGTGGTTTTATTGCCTCGTCTTCCTGATCTATTGAGCGGGTCTTCACTGGCCAGTCAATCAATCCAAATAGATCGATCTAACGGTGGCCCGTCAGTGAAGACATACCCTGATGCTTGGACTGTTCCTCTGGTCCTCCTTCATAAAAACCTTCCTCCCTCCCAAACAATGTGACAACATTTTTGAGATCTGCTAGGCTATTAATTCGTGTCACAAACCCAAATTCACTCTCTCAGGTGCTCAGCATGTTCAATTTGATTAAGTACATAAGAAAGGTTAGCAACTCTCTGTTTAAAACAACCTGGTGTCTCCCTTCCCTCTTACAAACTGAGCCAATTTACCTTGATGGGAGGTTTAACTGTGAATATACTTATAACCTCTGGTTATCAGAAGAGCTACCGTTATAACTGTAGAGGATGCATTCCAATGACATGTCACAGAAAATATAATAATTATTTCCCATTATTTCTTCCCCCCGACACCTGATTTCTTAGCACCTTTTAGTCTTAATTAGTAGTTATATTGTTTTGACACTGATTATTTTTGTAAACTCCACTTCCCACATGTTGGTAATCTTGTGTGTTACTAAGGAGAAAAAAAGCAGTGGATTCCAATCTTTTCAGATAATCATATTACCAGATGAAAAACTTCGCTGTCAGCCAGTGCCCTCTACCTCACATTCAGTCGTGCAAACTCTTACCAAGGATGGAACTTGAGCTGCCCTTAATATACTGACTGGCTCTGGGTCTGTCCAAGATAAAACACGAGCTACAACGTGGGACCAGCGCAATAGCCAACTATTATGGAAGATAGAGGGAACCTGTCATCAAAAAACCCTGATGTACTGGTACTGGAATATACAAATAGATGGGAATTAATGTACTAAACCACATTGCAATGAACCAAGATGCCAAAACAATTACCTTTCAATTGGTGAAATAAACAAGGAAAATATGTAAGATACCAAAATATAATGGCTGGGCAAGTTAATTCATTGTTGTACTATTATTGCTGTTGAACCATGTTTTTATATATCCTGAGGGTTGGAACTAAGAAGCATTTTGCTGTCATTGCAAATACACTTAATAATGAGGACAGTGTTGGCAGAGTGATGTGCACTGAGCTGACTTTCTGTGATATATTTCAGTGGAAATTAGGGATGTTTTACATTTCATTCTTATTAAGGCACAAATAACTTTCTTGCACTGAATACCAAGGCCAGTTTAGCTGGCTTAATAATTATATCAAGGCTTATTATGGTCGTCTTGTTTGTAATTCTCACTTTCTCTGTTGAATTCCAAATGTGGTGTTGCAAAAAAAATTATGTATTTTTAACAAAAGGATTGTTGTGACAATACTTAGTCCAAATTGATTTTTTTTTTCAAGCAATGTAATGAATGATCATGGGCTAACTAAACCAGTGATTCCCAACCTTTTTGGCTCGAGGGCCACAAATATGATTTTTATAACCCTGAAAGGCCACCGGTCTCTGCCAGCATTTCCCCCTCTCCCTCACTGCAGCCAGCAGGAAGGAGTTCAGTGAGGCGAATCTCCTGTCCCTCTGGCTGCAGCAGGGAAACCTGTGCTCCACGTGGGTTCCTAGGCAGCAGCTCCCTTCTGCAGCCAGGGGGACAGGAGATCAGTGCTCCCCTCCCTCTGGCTCCAGCAGGGACCCCAGTGCTTAGGGACCCTGGCAGAGCGCTTTTGCCATGCTCCCTGCTACAGCCCAGAGGAGGGTATCAGGCGTGGGGTGACTGCAGCCTTGGACTCATTTCCTTCCTACCACCTGTGCTGTGAGACAGAACCCTGTAGCGTCTGCATTCTTTGTTTTTGGCATTTAGCCATTATGGACTGGGATGTAGGCTGCCTGGCCTAGTAGTCAGAGCAGGAGTCAGGTCTAGTAGGTAAAGCAGGCATCCAGGTTGGGGAACAAAGCCAAAGTCAGTTGCCAATTACCAGCGCTAGTGGTCAAGCCAGAGTCAGAACCAGGAATTGAAGCTGAGGATCAGAGCCGAGGTTAGATCCCAAAGGCCGGAGCCAAAGGTCAAGCTAGAGTCAAGGTCACACGTCAGAGGTTGGGGTCAGAGCCAGGTCTGGTCACTGAGGATTGGAGGTGAGGCATAAGGGCAGGAGGAGAGGCAAGGCTCAAGCATGGAGCAGGAGTACAGTGGGAACAGGAGTAAAGGCGGAAGTAAGGCAGGAGCAGAGCAGGCACTAGGAGCAGTGTTGGGTGCAGAAGGCAGGCACAGCAGGGTCCAATGCAGCCACAACAGGATGCTGCTTTGTTGCTTGGACAAACTACCTGTTCCTCCTCCTGGCTTAAATAGCATAGTTGGCCCAATTGGTGGAGCTGGGCGATCATCCATTCAGAGGTCCAGTGGGTGCAATAATAGCTCTAATAGCTTCCCAGACCATCTGGTTTCAGTAGCCATTGGGTGGAGCCCAGGATGTGGCAGCTGTCAGGTGATTCCTAGGCCTGGGTTCAAGATCTGGGACATCCCAGTAGCTAGCAGTTTTTCTGCTGTTAGGAAAAGTTTATTTTAGTCTCAGTTTAGTGCTGATAGGTTTTCTTTGACAGTTGGCTTTAGATGCTTCATTTTAGAACAGAGTAGTGACAGGTCTTCTGTTGTAAAAAGGATCTCTCCCCTACACTTGGCCCCTCCTGGTATAAGTCCCTCCCTCCCCCCACCGCAATAGCCTAAAATATCTGACCCCAAATCAAAGGACTTTAAGATGTGCCTATCCCGCAGCACTGCTAGGCCTGTGAATGATGGGAACACTTGATGTCGACAATGCCTTGGAGGGGGCCATTCTCCAGAGTACTGCTCAATCTGCAAAGCCTTTTCTAAGAGGATCCAGAAGGGGAGATGGCTGAAGCTCTCCTCTTGAGATTCATTGGTAGACCCTCATAGAGAAACTCCAGGTATCCAGTGAATCCCGTGCTGCCAGTGTTCTTGAGAACCGAGATGCAATGCCAGGCTCCCAGGCCATTTTGCTTAAGTCTCTCTGATCAGCTGCACTGGTAATGCATTCGGAAAGGGGCTGTAACAAGCACCATTCTTTGCACCAGAGCTGACGCTGACTCCCCTCTCAGAACAGAGGGACAGAGCCTCTCAGAAGGCTCATTCCTCCAGAAGCCTTAAGCTGAAGACTTATACCAATGCCTGAGCACTGAAATTAAAGTTGGTGCTGATAGTCTCTCCCTATTCCAAGGACTGTGCTGCCTTCAGCACTGATAGGAAGACACTGGCATGAAATATGCCAGGCCTGAGCATTTTAGCACCATGCATATGGGCACTGGGAATCACCACACTGAGCGCTCTTGTACAGAGACCCCTTCCCTCAACACCACTGGAGTCTTCTGTTCCGGCAACTCACTCGCTCTCTGATGGTACTGTACACTGCAGCAAGAGACTAAGAAAGACTCACCAGGTTAAGTTAGCATTCAGGCCACATTGGAGATGTGACCAAAGTTCATTCCACATCTTTCCCATTCATTATTCCCTAGTGCAAGCTTCTGGGTCAGAGCTAATATGTAACTGGAATTCAAGATGCATTGTCCACTCAGTTTCACAACCCGCCGTCCTCCTCCACTGGTGGGAGTCTTACACCCTTGGGATTCGGACTGGCAAAGGAACTGAGCTCAGGTTATGGTCACTCTGCCTTTTATGACTTTGGCTGAGGGGAGCGAGTGGGTACTCAGGCTGCATACCCAGCCCCAGTAGACACTTTTACTCAAAAGAACCTGATCTCACACACATGGGCTGCTGCACACTGAGGTGGAAGCTGTGTGGACAACACATCTCAAAGATCCAGTTACTGTAAAATAAGTAACTGTTCTTTCACATCTGCTTTCATTATTATTATTATTACTACTACTACTATTTTTAAGCAGTTGGAAGGGAGGGGAAAACTAGGAATGCTGCTGATTTAAACTAAGCAGCTGAAGGGAATTGGTCAGGAAGAAATTACAAAGAAATTATTTTTGGGGAGGAGATGGAAATGCCTAGGTATGATCAATATCCAAGAAAATATTTTTAGTAGATATCCAGGTTGTATCAGTGGGATACTGCTCTAATGGTGTTTTTTTCCCCTCCAGTTTATATAATTAGCTCAAACTAATTAAACTATCTCTGGCTCTGAGAAAAAATAAAAATGTGAGCGCTTCATATTTCTTTTTATTAAAACCTTCACCCCGTAATAGGAAATTATAGGAGATACTTTGCTTATCCTGGCAATAATATAACTCCTGTTCTTTAATGGTGCACATTTGGTTTTAATTGTGTTTCTTCCCGTAGTTCCTCATTTTTTAGGAATTTGCAAAACAGTTGTATGCTAAATGGGGGTAAGTAGACGGTTAGGTAACAGCAACTTTATGTAGTGATCGAGGTGTTCTGTTGAATAGCCAGCAACAACAAAATCTGTCAAGCAATTCTCTGTGTCATGTTCTATACAGTTTTTGAAATAGTAGCTCACCCCACCTTATACAGCATGTTTCTTTTTACAAATAGCTAACTATACATTGCCATACAAGAGACTGGAAGTTCCTATGATTCCTTTAGAACAGAGATATATGAGAAACCATTGCTTTGTTTATTTTGAAGTTTTTTAAAGGGATTTTATCAGATCAACATTGTGAGCTTTTATGGGGAAAACTTCATAAAATATATCATAAATTTTTCTTCCAAATTTTGCTTTTCTCAAAATGGGATTTTTTATTTGAAAACAAATGTTCTTATTGCTGGTTAAATGCTCCTAAATACTGAACACATTTACAAACTTGTGTGTCCAGTTTCATATGTTCTAATTTATGGCCACATGTTGTATTAGCAGGCATTACAAGACCTCCACAAATCTTCATTTAGGTTTTGCATAAAGACATGAGAAGCCTGTGATTTAGAATTTACAGTCTGACACTGGGGTTCACCTGGCAGCTTTCCCATAGTTTAAGGTCAAGGATCCAAGTCCTTTGCTATGGACCTAATTAATCCCTAGTGAGAGTGGGTACAAATGTGCAACTCTTCATGTCAGCGGAGTCTCTCACAGTTATCCCAGCACTGAGATTGGGCCTTAAAACTTCAACTCCTACCAAATGCTCATGCTATGAAGCAGTTTTGAGGAGAAGTAAGCACGGGCCTAGATCATGAGGGGCTCTGTCTACTAATATAAAGGCAAAACATTATTGCTAATATTAATATATTACTTTATTAAGCGATACAAATTATATATTAAACAAATTATTTCTGAAAGATCTGGGGGAGGGATAGGCTCTTCCATGCTTTCTCCTTCTCTAAAAAGAAGTGAGGTTTGAATATTATTTTCTGTTCCACAGGGGAGGAACAGCTGTGTCAGAGCTGTGAAGTATGTTTATAATGACGGAGTTGAATTGCAGAGTGCATTTTAGGTTGTGTTCAAATCATGGCAATTTCACCTCCCTCAGTGACAGAGCAAGCAGCTCTCTACTTTGATCGTTGATGTAGACTTGGGGATAAAAAAAAAGAAAAAGAAAAGAGATGTTTTGTTTCAAGCATGTCATGTTTTTTCACACATGACAATGTGTCACTGGGAGCTGTATTCTGCCAGTTTTGCATACTGTGTGCAAAACCTCCCATTGAGTCAGAGGATGAGAACGGTTGAGGAGCAGTTTTGGGGCGTTTTCACAGCAAGCACTGAGGTCTGTTTCCTATACCATCGTTCAAGCTCCAGGTGCTTCCCCAAGGGATTCCATTAGATACTGGTTAATAAAGTGACTCTCTACACATTCAGAGCCTGACCCAAAGCCCACTGAAGTCAATGAAAGTCTTTCCATTGACTTTAATGGGCTTTGGATCAAGCCCCTAGAGGAGCCAGTGTAATACACTTAGCATTAGGATCTCAAAGCATGTTACATGTTAATGAACTAATCCCCTCACCATGCCTGTGAAATATAAGCCTGATCTCCAGTTAACAGGTGGCCATTACTTGGGAACAGCTTGCTCTGCAGTTACAACTGGAGAAATGTTACTATTTATGCATTGTGCAAAGTGTTCCTGGATCCAATAATCCTTGCTCTAGAAGACTAACATTGGTCCCATGATGGAAGCAGGGTGGAGTTCCCAACCTGCTTTATACAGAATCTGTGGACAGAGGGCTAGATCCTCAGCTGGTGTAAACCAGCATGGTTTCACAGACTTCAACGAAGCTGTCATTTGACACCAGATGAGGAGCTGACCCACTATATTTAACGTAAACTTAACCACTTCTTGGGAGTTGGCTTCATTCTTATTATCTGAGTTTCCAGTGAAAACCTCCACCTCAGCTTTCTTGGCTCTTCCTAGGATTTACCTGTGGCAATCTCTATGCCCCAGGCACTAGTGGCCTCTTTCCAAGAGAGCCATCCCACCTCCCCTTCATCCCTAGTGAATTTAACAAGCTGAACCTGCCACAGTGAGTCACAGGAGTCAGTCAACATCTCCATGCTGGGTTCCAAAACCTGCTAACAAAGTGTACACAAAAGGACCCTGCCACCTAGTTACTACTATGATGACTTCCCCTCCATCTCCTCCCATCCCCTGGGATTGGGTGGTTGTTTAAATATCCACCATCTTTGTCTGTCTGAGGCAGCACTAAGGTCCACCTGCTTACTGTCTTCTTTGATGCAATCCATCCATCGCTTCCTTGGCTTTCCTTGGGGTCTCCTTCCTACCACCCTCTCCTATCATGAAGCTCTCTTCACAGGTCCTCTTCAGTCATCTTTTCTATGTACCTGAACCGGTGAAGTTGCACTTCCTGGATTTTGTCAGCCACATCATAGACTTTGCATTACATCCTAATGCTTTCATCTCAGAATCTGTCCCTTTGTGTAACTTTTTTTATTGCTCGAAGGTATTTTATTTGCCACCATGATATTCTTGACATAAAAAAGAATTCCTTGTCAAAATTGAACATGCATATATATGCTTCCTTTTCTTATACAATTTCAATAGCTAACCAGACCCCCCTAATAATTTTTTCTCACTGTATTTCAGTGGTATGAATGTACATAAAATTACAGCAAATACATCATTTTTAACAGCTGTGTTTAGTTGAATAACAGATTTAGAAAGTGCAGACTTTAATTAATCTGTGTTTTCTGCTGGGATTTCAGCACCATGTGATTTACTTTTCATAGCTGAAAAGTGTAATTGTAGTTTTTCCCTTTAGCTGCAAGTTTATCCTCCCAAGAAATTGATTCAGTTCTTCTTTTTCCTAAAGAAAACTCAATATGAAACTAATGGTACATGGTAGGTAGTATAGAAATACACTCAGTCTAAATGCTAGTAGTGGTGTTTAAGAGGAAGAATAAGTCAAACAGCATGCTTGTTTCAATGATGCTGCATCTTTTTCCCTGTCATGCTATTTCTACATCAAGCCATGGCACATGAATGTGACTGTTCAGAAACCAAAGTTTGGGTGTGAGAAATAGCATCAGTGCAGGACTGGAATTCAGTAGGAAGAGTTGGATTGGCAGGCAGGCAGGCAATGTATCCCTCTCCTTCTTGCTCTTTAGAACTCAGCAGGGATCCTGGTTGAATAGAACGAAAGAACAAGCTATTGAAAGGTCAAAAGAAGGGGTATTTTTCCTGTGTGTAACATCATAAAATCTGCATGTAATGAAAGGAGAAAAGCAGTGTGGATGTTGTAGTAGAACATTTTATTAACATACCATTATTAGCATAATGAAATGCTAATAAAGAAGCTCATTTCCGTTGCTCTCACTGTTGTTGTAGGTCTGGTTTGTAAGCCTTAGGATTCTGGCCAAATAAATGCTGAGGCGGATGTATTTGTGTGTTTATGGATACATGGCATTTGTGTGTGTGTGTGTGTATTTCTGTTTTATATATAACGGTGATAGCTATATAATAAATTGCAGAGCCATGTAATAAATTACATTTATCATGCACCATTGATATCTCTCATTTATCAGTCTCTGCAGGGACTTATTCTAACATACAAAACATATGAACAGCTTCAAAGAGCTCCCATCTGTTAGCTTTTTTATATTAACCTGCCATAGCAATGTTTCTTTTGTTTCCCACCAGAGGATCATTCTTGCACTGGGGGAAGTTTCTCTGGCCTGGATACACTAACTATTGGTCTCGATTCTGCCTGTGGGATGGCACACTATGGCCACAAGGTACAAGAGAACCTGCTCTACACAATCTCTTCTTCAAGGAGCTTGCAATGTAAAGGCCTGAACCTGAAAATCTTCCAGGAAGTGAGATGTCCATAGGCCTACTCACGAATAAGAGCCCTCAGTTAACTACAACATACCTCAGGGAATGAAAATGTTAGGTTAGATGGAGGGAAGTTTGCACAATATAAGGTTATGAACAGGCTCTTTTCCGCAAAGTCTGCATCATTTTAGTACTGTATTGAATTTACTTATTTTAATTTTAATTTTATTAGATTGGCATGGGTTTTGACATCTCCAGGGCTCTATGTGCAAAGCTAACAAGGTCTAAAGAGAGGCAGCACATTTTAGATTCAGAGAGTAATCTTAGGATGGCCTGCTAATCTGTGTAAAATTAAAAAAAATCTTGATGATTTTTTTAAATTTATTTTAATTGAGGTTTTCCCTTTCATCTTGCCAAAGCCCTGCATTAGTTCCTTCATTCTTCCAGAAATGTGGACAGACCCAGTGGCAGGCAGGCAGGTATGCGTACACAGTCTCAGCAGAAGGGCCAAACCTAGAATCAGACTTGCAAATACCTGAAATATTGGGGGAATTGTTGCAGAGCTTATGAACAGTGAAGGGTCCTAACTAGTCAGCTTGGTTATATGGTAAGTTATATGGAACTGAGGTTCCCAGTTGTAATTCTGTAACATCCTAGCTTTGTTTATATGAGTGAGTGAGTGGTTTTGCTCTCTCATACCTAGGTCCGCAAAACAGACACAAAGTACTACAAAGCAGGGGAGTTCTCCTTTTGCTCAAGTTGGATAGGCTTATGTTTTAAGAGGCAACTGGACCAATAGTTTTAGTCCCAGCTCCCTGTATTTGTATGATTTGTATATTAGTTCTCTTTGTTATATGTAGAACCTGGTTTCTTTTCAGTGCCCTGGATACTTCAGCATGGCCATTGCTCCCATACAGGCCAGTTCGTTCAGTGCGACAGGCAGCTGTGCATTAAAAATAACATTTTTTAAGAATTCCTCCCCCCCCCAAAAATCTTTGCTTGCATTGAGGTTAGGTTGTTAAACTGCCTGTTCCACCAATCCAGATTTAAAAAAAAAAAAAAAGGGCATAAACATTTGCCTTGAACTCATCAGTTCTTCTCAGCCTCGACTACCTACTTACCCCCACCAAATGTCCAGGTGGCTCCACCCTCATCCTGGACACCAGAAAGCACCCTTAGACTCTAATCTACTTTCCTGTATTTTGATGGTTAATGTCTGGTTAATGTGGTTTCCAGAAATTGCCTTGCATGTAGTCCTGTGTGGGGTTTTGTAATGGTGAATGTAAGAACAGTAAGTGAGGGGTAGTGTCAGATTGGAAATGGCAGCTCTGACGGTTTTCTGTAATGCTTAGGGAAGCAAGTGTGAATAGGTGCTCCATGTTTGTGATTGCTCTAAAGTCGGTATGAATTTTTATCTGGAAATTACACAGTTCAAAACTGCGCATGTGTGTGCTCATTTATTTGTTATACTTACGGTTGGAGCTAAGGCTCCTTGTTAGTTAGCACACAGGTGGACATAATGTGAGGTTGGGGTACTGAAAATGTATTGGTGACACTGAGAAGGGGAAAAGAGGAGTATTGTGTAGATAGGGTGCTGAATGACTTAATTACCCCTCTCCTTGCCATACTCCTCCCCCATGTTTCCTTTTGAGCCTTGTGTTCTGCATGCCTCCTTTCAACGAACAGCCTGGGCGGCTTCCAAATTACCACAGCGTCATTCCCCCATTCTCTTACATTAACTGGCGCCTACCTGCCAAGGTGTAGAGTGAATTAGAAATGCCTGGGATACCTCGGTGATGTTTGTTCTCAGTTCTTCAAAGTGCATTACAGATACTAATGATGATTCGTTGTAAACATCCTGAGGAGAAGGTGAGAACTGTTATCCCCTTTTTATCTATGCAGAAACGGATACAAAGAAAAGTGAACCAAGTCTGCATAGTGTGTCGGTGGCGGAGCCAGGATTAGGAGTAGGGAATTTCTGACATGTAGGCCTTGTTCTTTCCTCTTGGCTTCATTGAGGAAATTAATTCTTCCTCTATTTTCTGTTCTGTATATAGGAAACAAATTGCATGTAGCAAGTAGCCATCATTATAAGATTTCTCATGCTTAAAAACATACAAAAGCCTTTTATTCTCAAAGACTAAAAGCTGTAGTAGATTATGCTGACATCCCAGGACATTGTAACTATTACTTTTGGGCTTGTTAAAATAATTGTATACCAAGGAAATCCATTCACAGGTGCTCATATGTACACCAGTGCCTTATTATTCCATAGTCCCTTTACACTTGTAGAATCTCTGTGGAAGCTGAATAAAGGGTATTGCAAATTTTAAATAAGAAAAATGTTTTCTTTGCATATGTTCCTGCATAATAAACTGTCCCTTTGGAATGCTTTTCAGGTACATTGGTGGATGGTGCAAATGGATTCTAGTAAGATTAATACTAGACAACCATATTTACTTGCAGCTTTGAAAATCCTACCTTAAAAGGACCTGACCATAGTTAAGCCTGAAAATTGCCCTACCCTTAAAATAATCATTATTGTTATTTATATCACTGCAGCACCTTGGAGCCCTATTTATGGATCAGGACCCCATTGTGCTAGATCCTGTATAAACAGAACAGAAATGAATGCTTTTAAAGTAAACTTGATTACTATAGTGTTATCTAAAAAAAAACCCTTTCTGAAAGGAGGACTGCAGCCCGCTTAAAGTTCCAGCTCCTTCACTGTCGTTGCTGCCTAAGGTTTCACTCTGGCATGATTTGGATATATGTCAAAGAGAATAGCACACCTAGGGTGACCAGATCGCAATAATAAAATACCGGGACACATGAGGGTGGGGGCGGGATGATATACCTTTTCATACATAAATGGGTAAAAAAACTTTGGTATTAATAGAAATGTATATGCATGACCTCAACAGTATATTGCTAACACAATATATTATAGACGTAAATTGATAATTAACCTCTTGTATTAATTAAAAATTGGTTTGATCTTATTATCCTTATCTTGGAGTGACCCAGGCATGGGGATCTGGCACTCCCAGCCACTATGGGTGGCGGGGACACCTGGAGTTCCCCCCCTGCAGTGGGTGGGACCGACGGGAGACCCAGAGCTCCCAGCCATTGCGGGAGCTTAGATCTGTGGGACCGCCAGGAGCAGCTAGGTACTGAATTTTTACCTGAGTCCTGATTATTTGGACAAATGGCATCCCAATTGTACATCAGCTGGGATGTGGGACAATGGGTTAAATATCAGGTCAGACATGTGGCCACCCTAGCAACACCATAGAGCCAATGGAGATTCCAGTTCCATATGCTGCAGTGTTTGCTGCACAGTGACTTTTTTTCCAGCAGCCTGAGTTGTACGTGTTCTTCTAAGGTGCATAGATCCCAAGACGTTGTATACATTGACTGTCCGGTGGGCTGGCTTGCTCAGTGGAGAGTTTGGTCTAAGCAAAAAACCAAGCATAACAAATTATGAAGTCAGAGAAGCCACTTGCACATAGCAGGGAGTTGACCACACATTGGGGGCTCATGCAAATGAGTTGTGCCAGCACTAGTTGCTAAGCCTGGTTCTTCATCCCCACCTCCAGCTTTCCAGGGAAGTCAGTCCAGGAGAACAGATCCTGAGCTTGGTTTTCTGCCTCTCTGCCTTCCTTCCACTTGCCTCAGTGTTTAGTTGTCTGAGGTTTTGGAGGCAACTGGGGAAAATTCTCCTGCTGGACTGATTGCTAGGAAAGGGGAAGCCTTCCAGCTGAAATGGATCTCTCTTTCCTTCCCCTAATAGCCATTTTGTGGTGGGGGAAAATTTCCCAAGTGGTGTGTTTGGAGCAAGGCAGATTTGGTGGCACCAGTACCTAGGTAAGAGGGCAGATTAAGCAGCCTCATAAAGCTGAAATTGTTATGTTATCGTTTCTGAGGGCAAAGTGCTGCCTCTGAATCAGGAGTAATTTCTACAGCCTATATAGCTCACCCAGCCTTCATTGACAAGTAGACCCTTCGGAGAGCATTTCCAATCTCTGCTGCTTCATAAGAATGGACCCAGCAGGAGGGCAATGAGGTTGGGTGATACGCAGGTGTTTGTGTCACATGCATATGCATGGTTGCATTGTGGATATTTTTTTCACTCAGCTCAGGAGCTGGCAGTTTGTGATTTCTGTTTGAGAGCACAGATAGTATTAATTTTTGAGTGTGTGCATGCACGCTCGTGCAGTTTTTACATCCAGGAGGAAAAATTAAAATACAATGTTGCTTGCATTCCAGTTCATTGCAGACAATGAGGGACCATGTGTGTAACTTAAAAAGAATTTTAAATTTAAATTTAAGAATTCTTTAAAAAGAATAGGTTTAATTTTGGGCCCTTCACCCTTGATAATCTCTTTTAAACAGCTGGCAAAGGAAATTTGCTTTTCTGCCATTCTTCTCAGTGTGTGTAAGAGCTGATTCCAAGAACTCCCTTCCCTCCCCCAGATGCATTGACTAAGAATGGAGGGGGGAAGCCAGTTTTGAAAATGCAAGTGAAAATCTGTGTAAAGGAATGTAGCATTGCAAAGGCTGGTAAAAATGAAAGCTTCCTTCTACACCCCCCTTTTTCCCCCCCCAGCGTACCAGTGTTACCTATGGCTATTAATAAGCTGCTCAAAGAGAACTCCTGCTTTTGTTCTGAGGCCAGAGAATGTTTCCTGAGCAGCTGAAATCATTGAATATAAAAATGTTGTACAACCCTTGTCCAAGTGTTAGAGCATACATTTCTAATGCTGCTCCTGAAAGAGGATGATTTGTCTTGCACATGGAGTGGGTCCTCTGAGCTGCTTTTCATTTATTGTAGTATGAAATAAAGAAAGTGCCATTGGTACATATTATTTTTCATACTCATATAATCATCAGGAAATGCAGTCATGAAAGCGGTTAGACTGTACAACTGAAATGCTGAAGAGCTACTTTAATTGGAATATTTAGTACAGTTTGTCACTTCGGTGTCCAATGAGGAGTGCCATGATACTTTTGTTTCATGTTCAAAAAGATGACAGTGTTTGGAGAATGGATTTAATGTGTTGCTATTAGAGGAGTTGAGTTATACTTAACGGCTGTTATTAACACAAGTTAACTCCCATTAACATTACATTTATTAACAGTGATGCTATCAGTATAACCGTTTCAAGTGCATACTCAGTTATCCAGTATATCCCTGGTTTTTTTTGTTTTTGTTGTTTTGGGGTTTTTATTTTATTTAATTTTTTTCTGCAGTGGTTGAATATTTGGGGAGGGACCATTTAATATGCTGTTTGTACAGTGCCTAGCACAGTGAGGCCCCACTCTTGGTTGACCCTTAGGCACTACTGTAATAAACACGTTGAATAATAATAATTCCTTACTCAAGCGTTTTCTAGTACAAGTTGAAGATTTTTAGTTATTTTGATTCTGCACCTCTCGTAGAAGTGAGTTCCATTCTTGAGGTAATATGACAATGATAGGGCTTTTTTTTTGCTGCTACTTAAATTGAAATAATATTGTTTCCATTTCTGTTGATCATTTTCTAGCCTTATCACTGCTATATAATCAATAACATTACATGTCAGGCCAGAATCCAGTGTTAGACCTGTGTAATAGTCAGATGATTTCAGTGTGTTTAATAAGGGGCTGGATAATTTTATGGATAACAATAACACTATTAATAAAAGCAGTCAATTCACGTGCTTCAGACAGCAGCTGATTGCTGCAGAGATCAGAAAGGAAGTGTCCTCAGTTGCCCACATTGTGGAATTGGCCAGAAGCAGTATAGGGAGTATATTACTTTCTTCAGATGGCGTAGCCACACTGCCAGAGGCAGCATGCTTGGCTCAATGGATCATTGAGCCAGTCTGGTATGGCAAATTCTTTGTGCCTATCTTTTAAATAATCAAAGCAGAAAGCCTAATACCTGTTAGCATTTGAAAATAATAAGTGGCTATTGTCATTGTCTGTGTTAATCATTTTGGGACTAATATCCATGGTAGATGGAGCAAAGTGTTTTTGCAAGTGATTAAACACAGTGTGACCGATCCTGAACTCATTTCCACCAGAGTAAATCTGAAGTAGCTCCATAGATTTTGATCTCCATTTACACTAGAGTAAATCTAAATCCCTAAAAAGCATTGGTACGTTTCAGTTTTAGTAGTTGCAGACTTCACCAAAGAGCATCAATACCCTTCTTAGGTCAGGGTGAGTCCCCACTATCTCTTACACAGTATTTCTGTAATCACTGAGATATTGCTTATTACAAGTGGCCAAGAATAACTGTGTTCTCTCTAAAAAAGTCCAATACCCTTGATATGCAGGCACTGGTACAAGGCTGTTTTAGTTTTCAAAAATGCTGAGCTAATAGCTTTTCATGTAAGCTTTTCTTTAGAGAACTCTGCAGGAATATGAAGTACATTTTAACTTTGTTTAGTCCCAGTGTTTGGTTTCTGGATTTATGTTGTCGCACTAGTCTTTCTGAAATTCTTTTACTTTCCCTGTAACCATTTATTTAAAATGTGTTTTATCTATGATATCCAGAACAGTACCATGATTCTGCAGTATATAGGAGGGTGTGTGTGTGTGTGTGTGTTGTGGTATAGCAAGGGCAGAGGGCAGTAGGAAAGTTCTGGAAGGGCACTATGTAAGTGCTAGAATGGTCTGGGCTTTATTCCCTAGAGGCACTAGAAGGTAATTAGTATCAGCTGACACCAATTAAGGCCCCACCCAGGTGCCTATGAAAACCCTCTACTCCTGAGAGACAGTGTGGAGTTGAAGGAGTAGGTGTGTGGTGAGCAGAGGAGTGTGTGAAGTGGAGGAGAACAGAACGGAGTACGGTGGTGTGTGGAGAAGTGGAGGAGAACAGAACGGAGTACAGCGGTGTGTGGGAGAGAGGTGGAGTCCTGAAGAAGGTATTAGGCTCAAGAAGCCAGAAAGACAGAGGGGGGAGAGTAGCCCAGGGGAAAAGCCTGCAGCTGCAAGTAAGGTGCCAGCAGCACATAGTTGCTACTCAGAGGGCCCTTGGGCTGGGACCCAGAGGAGTGGGCGGGACCGGGTCCCTACCCACCTCCCTGGGAAGACGGGGTGACCAGCAATGTCGTGGCCCACTACGAGAGGCAGAAGTGCGAGACCCACTAGAGAGAAGCCGGCTGTTTGCCGTGTGTTGCACTCTAGTTATTTATTAATTTTAATACTTACCTCACACTGTGAATGGGCACATTCTTTATGCTGCTGTACATCATGGAACACCATAATCTGAATAAGTGCCCAAACTCGTCCATGTTCTTGGAGTTCTATTATATTGGCAGGTGAAATAACAATAACACCACATAAAGCTCAGTTTCTGTCCTAAACTAGGCTGCTCCAAAATTTCCCAGCAGGGCCTTTCTGTCTCAGATATTCCTCTGCCCGGAGAACCACTCCCACCTATATAGCTAAGGTGGAGTAAAGGAGCAATTACAGTAAATTAGTAAGAACTTGGGGCAAACTTCTGTATAAACAAGGCCCAAATTAACATTTCCATGTAGGGTTCGAACACTTGCTACCAGCGTGTGTCAACAGAAAACACATCCGTTTGCATGATGTGTTTCAGAAATAAAAGACCCTGCTTCCAAAATCATACTGTCTGAAGATGCAAATCCTGCCAAGGGCTGAATGCCTCTTTAACTTTAATGAGAGTTGAGAATACTGGGCGCCATGCATAGGTGCTTAGTTAGCCAACCACAAGAAATGAAGATAACAGACAAAGAAAGGAGAAGGAAGGAAGGAGGGATGGGCATTACAGCAGATAATGATAATGAGGTAGATGCTATAGTGTATATAATATTTGCCATTTCACGTCTTTTTTCGTTGGTTTTCTGTTTTGTTTTATCCTTTGGCATCATCTGTGATGGAAAGGACAAAAATGACAGAACTAGCCTTGACTCCTGAATCTGAAAATGAATTTCTCAACCACTGGCAACTCTAGATGCGAATTAAATATGATGGAAGCTTTGCTGTCAGTAAAGAGTAGCTGTCCATACATGGCAGCCAGCATCCATGTGTTTGCTTTTGCATTTTTCTTCATAGCATAGCTTCATTTAAAAAAAATTTTCAACCAAATCTGTTGCTAATTATTGCAGCCTAAGTGCTGGCACGTTACTTGCCAGTAGAAGTGCATCTATTCCACAGCACAAGGGGCAAGGACCCCCAAATTCAGAACAATCATGATTTACTGTGCAGCTTGGGCAAAGTGCATTTGTTGCCTTGGAAACAAATAGCAGCAGTGAACAACTAAATGAAATTTATGGAATCAACTTCAATAATTCTTGATTACAAATGTGCACAAACATACAGAATTTGATGAAGATACACAGTATGCAGATGTGAGGGATGATAGTAAGTTATATAACTGCTTTGGATACATTTTTGGACTGCAAAGAACATGTTCTCTTTTAATTTTTTTTCCTGAGGAAACTGTCTGTTTCTTTTCATAGATTTGGCATTTAATTTTAATTTCCAGGGTATGCTTTAGCTTAATTGGCACACTGGATGATTACAGTGTGTTGTTTTGTCTTGTCCAAATTCTGATTCAAATCTAACTCAGAACAAAAATAAAATTCAGAACTGTAGTGTGGAATGTAGTGCAATGTCACACTCCAAAT
>ML675622.1:18578531-18716625 GCA_007922155.1 Mesoclemmys tuberculata
AAATAGTTTGTGAAATATAAAAAAAATAAATACATATATATAGAACATCTCTTCTCCTTCTCATTCCCCTTGCATGTCATATTTATTAGGAGAAAGGGATGATGTTATGGATACGGTACAGCTCTACCACAGTCATTTGGGTCATACTGATAGTCTGTATATTTATGTATACATGAAGATATGTATTTTATTTACAGAACAGAAGAAATCACAGCTAGGTTGTATTTTTCATTGATGCTCCTGGCTTTACCTATGGGTTGATAGAAGTTCAGGAAAATCAACTGCCTTACGTAAGGACTATCCAGTGAATCATTGGCCCAGTCCTACCTGGTTTTCAGTACATTTTCATGGGTTTCTCGCCTCACCTTTCCTTACCGCACTGCCTGATTTTCATCTTTCTCCAGGAGGTTCAAAGGAGCACCAAGGCAACTCATATTTTTCCCTTCCCATGACACCTATGTGGCCAAGACTCAATGCTGCAGTCACCATCCTTCAAGCCAAGAAGGATTACACATAGATAGTAATTTACCATGCTTATTCAAGACTTCTCTTTAAAGACTCATGTGGTGACACAATTAAGGGACACTAATCACTCCAGGACATGCTGTGTCTGTAGAACTTCCTGGGCTCTTGTCACTCTGGGGTCTTAGAGGCCTGGAACAAAACTGGGGTCTCTGACAGGAATACTTAGATCATAAACTCCTGTAAATTGTCTACTTAAATTGCAGGTAAACTCCCCAGGGAAGAGATCCATTGTCTTTAGCGTTCGTGAAATGCTTAGCATAATATTGATGCTATATCAGTGACAGACATTAACTGAGCACTAGTTGTGGGGCTGATCACATGGCCATTTTAATTTCAGTCTTCTCTGATCCTTTACCCCATTTGTTCTTGGTCCTGTTCTAGAAGATAGTTGGGCCTGGTTTTTTTCAGAGGCAGTACCAGTGCTGGTCTAGCAGTCTTAGCCGGTGGAGAAGAAGAATATAGCTTGGGAGCTAGACCATGCCTAAAAACTGGGGTTGCTATAATTCATTCGGGGAGTATTTTTTATCTGACATTGGTGGTCACATTAGGGTTGGTTCTTTTAAGGTGCTGAGTGTTCTTAACTCTCATTGACTTCTGGGGGAGTTGAGACCGTTCAGCACCAGGCAGGAGGTACTCAGCACTTCAGAAGATCAGGCTGTGATATTTTATAGTGACTTAGAAGAGATCTACTAATGCAAACTATCTAGCCTGTAATAATTCTGCATTGGTATCAGCAATTGCAAAGAGGTTAACTAAAATCATGTGTAGATGATGGAATATGTGCAACTGAACGCTTGTAGTGAGATAATTACAATTCATTTTAATTTATTTTTACGAAGGATATTTCTAATCTCTGCTAGGATAAAAATTCAGCTATCACTGAGATCAAGATGCAGGACCCTGAAAACCTGAAAAGACTTCTCTCCAAAATACAATGCACATATAACGATTTCTAAACTGCACTCTGATGTTTACAAAGTGCTATAGCTATTCACATTATCATAAAGCAAAGTAAGGCAGATTGAACTCCATTAGGAGCTAAATTTAGTGACTTGCTAACTTCTTTTTGATATGTTTTTATAATTTCATTTTGTTATGTCATTTGGTTTCAAATTTGCATGAGTAAATGAGCCTTTCACTGAGTTAGGTGGTAAAGATTTTTCACTTATCTACTGTGAAATAAGGCATTTAAAAATAGTAAGACTAAAAAGTGATGTATCTCTGACATATTTAGTTTATATATTTTCAGCAGTGCTGACTGAACATTTCTGAGTATTAATGATACAATAAAGCTATTTGTACTACATTTAACAGGCAAAATAATTTCATATTATGAAGAACTTGCATAGAAGTTAGTATATTTTGTGTAGAAACAACATTTTTTAAAAATACAGATCTACATTTAATTAAATTCAGAACCTGAATGCTGTGGTATGGTCTTTGAATGAATCAAAACTAAAATATTACAGTTCAACTCAAAATAATAAAATTAGCGGACACATTTAATATCAAAGAATCACCTTAAAGGAGGTTCCCAAAAGCTTGTTTTAATAAAATGGCTACGATTAAATAATACCAGTTGCTCGGTAAAGCATTTATTGTGGATTAAGCACTATTCAGCAACTATTCACTTGTCATATAATTCTGTCACCTCAGTTAATGTTTTAATTGTCAGTTTATTTTATTAATACAAAGTCACTATCATTTAAAAATCAAAGTAACTGTATATTCAAGACCAGTATTTGTTGTCTTTGAACTTTTTGAGATCTGTTATATTTATATACAGTAACTAAGATAACAAGAAACATTGTCCAATCTACCTGTCCAAACTTTTGTCACAATGTGTGGCAGGGGGATTGTCTTTAGTGTGGAAGAAAGTAGCCTAGTTAACAGCCCTTGAGCCTAACGTAACTATCCTTATGCACTGAATGGGATGCAATGGTAGTGTCAGCTTTCCCTACACTGCAACTTAACTCTTGGAAGGATCACTCCTAAGTTTGAGATGGCACCTTAGTCTCCATGTTCCATTCAGTCTTTGGATTCTTTTCTACTGAGACTCTCAGCAGAGCTGCCAAATGTGGTGGTGATTTCTCTGATATCTCTCCGTTAAGAATTGAATGGAGACCATTGGTCCATTTCACCAACACCAGTTGTATGATAACATCATTTGCGAATGACCTGGCCTGGATTTGGCCTTGACCTGGTAAAGTCAAAGGTGAAAGATTCTAAGCCTGATTACCTGTTCTCTAGACCTGCCAATCTCTCCTGATGTCACCATTTTTAACCTCTTTTTGTTGATTTTTTTATGCTGTGTCATTAGAAGTGACAGATGCTTTTAATTAAAAAAAAAAAAAAAGAGCCCAAGAGGAGACCATTCTAATTTGGCATGACATTATGAGACAGAAGAGCTCCTGGCATGTGAGGTACATAAAAGGTCATCTTCCATTGCTACAGCCTCTTGGAATGGTGGAATTAAGTTCAAATTCAGGATATTTTTGAAGTCTTAAATCTCTCTGGGGAGGCCTTTCATAACATCTTCGAACTGGATAACACTACAGCAAATGAAATACACTGCACTGGATTAAAGGGTTATTTCCCCTGTGTGTCAAGCTGACACAGAATGCTAAACCTCAGGTTGTTCTAGAGTCATCTCTATCTGCTGATACCCGTCTGCTTTACATAACAGCTCTTGGATGGTTTGCATGGAAGTTTGTGATTATTTATTCAGCTTCATTGCTTCGTGAATGTAGAACAATTTTATGCAGCAAAAAACCAAAATAAAGCAACTAGATGGGAAGAAATTTAATGGGCTTCAAAATGTGAAAGAACTGATGCAGGGAAGAGCAAAGCTGCCTCTTCAGTTCTATTATGCTGCTCTATAATTTATACTGAAATACAAAATACTGATCTGTCTGCATTGCTACTCATACGTTTAGCAACGCGGAGCTTGCACTAACAACAGGGTGTGATGTGCTACAGTGGTCTTATCTGTCTGTAGCAACAGTTAAAATTGGTTAAGGGCCACTTGCAGTGTGTTTTGTTGTAGAACAAATGTTCATTTTGCTTTGGAACTTCGTATGTGCATAGCCTGTGCATATTGGATTTAGCACAGGGTAACCAAATCACAGCCATCTGTGCAGTGTTGGAATTCGGCCAGAGATCACCATGGCTGAGCCCCAGAACAAGTCCCCACACCTTCAAGGTTGGGAGCAGAGGAGAAAGATGTGCAATTTCAAATATTGGCCAAGAAACCTGCACCAGCTCCTCCTCCTGCTTCCTCTATAATGTGCTGAACCTGTTGCACTGTAAAATTAGGTAAGGTCTCATGGGGTCAGGTCTGGCTAAGCAGACGTGGAATATCTGAAAACCAAACTCCCATGCAGCATCTTTGAACTCACTCTGAAAACTCAAAGGTTTTCTGTGCTGTTTTCCCCTCTATCCCTACCCTCCTCCCAAATAACTTGAATTTAGTGTCTAAGCTGAAATATGACTGGAGTCATAGTCTATAGAAGACTAACTTTAAGCTCAGTGAATTTCTGGGGCATAAAAAAATTGACAAGCACCTTTCTCCCTGTGGTCTTACCAAGCCCGTGGGAGTGCAAGGTCAGGTGGAGTTATACAGTTAGAAAGCTGTGGATGTTTTGACAGGAAGATGAGTGTACAAGATAAAATCTATCCCAAGTTTTTGGCATATCTTGTTGTAAAAAATATGTTACAATACAGGCAAACACATTCCTTGTGTCTGCATGCCTATCATACCCATTCTCTAGTCTATATTATACCTATAACTCATCTATTTGAAGGTCAGTCTCTCTGCATCTCTCTCATTCTCTCTCTGGATATAAACAGAGATATGCACTGATGGAGCTAGGTTCTTTTTCTGTAATTTCATCATGTTTCGTAATTAGCTGCTTGGGGGTCGGCATTGGGAATACAACTCCCAAGACCCTTTCTGCCCCTACCCTTCATAAACATGCTATACTGAGCATATGACAAGGGAAGGCATAACAAAGCTCTGGGAACCTCTTTCAGGAACACAGATTTTTGGAGGGAGGAGTGTTAGCAGGGAGGCACAGAAACAGACATTGGAAGTTTAGATTTATTTTAGCTGGCTCTTCTTTCAAACTGGAGCACACCTGGCCAAACCTGTGAAGCTGTCCCTGCCATGAGACCTGTCAACCTGCTGAAAAGGCCAAAAAGACCCTGTTTTTCTACTGAAATAACAAAGGCAGCAACAACAAAAATAACCTCCCCCAATTTCCTTTGAAGGACTTTATTTGTATTGGTAGAGTGGCACTGCAGTAAAATAGCACTTTCATAATGGGACCTATATGTTGGATTGCAGCTCAGGTCATAAAAGAACTGTCCAAAGTGCTTGTAATGGATGTTTTCCTGCTTGTCGCTGTTGTAACAAGTTAAGGGAACTCTCTTACAACTGTTGCTTTGATGTGCACTGGAAGTGAAACTAGAACTGGAGGCTTGAAGGTTGTGACTTCTCAAGGAGCTTCAGGGTCTGGCTACACTGATTGAGTCGGGGTGGGGGTGCAACTGCAGCACGTGTTCATACCATCTGGACCAGTAGTGGTGGAGCTCTGCATTGGCACAGATGTCAGTGTGCACCTAGCGTCCCAGCCAGGATTGTACAGCCTGCTAGGAAGCCCATGCTGCTGTGGTTTCATTGCTGTGGGTACCCAAGATAGCTAGATTAAAGCTACTAGTGTCTACAGGTGCTGCAGCCATTCCTCCAATTGCAGTGCAGACAGATGCCCATTAAAATCCAGAGGGATTTGGTCATCTGCTAATTCCTTTTGACTCCTTTGAGAATCCCAGCCTAAACATTTTCACAACTAATTTAGTGTTGGTGAAAGGTACTGAACTGACAGGACACCTGAAATCCTTTATTCAGCTGCAAGCTAGATCTGCCACAGACATCAACAGTGCAGATGCCCCCCATATTGTTTGTTTATTTATTTAATTTGTATTGTGGTAGCACCTAAGAGCCCTAGGAGTGGACCAGCACCCCATTGTGCTAGTGATGCCCAAACACAGAACAATTAGGGCCCCCAAAAAGCTTCCACTATGCCCTGCCTGTGTGCCCCTGTTGTTTTTTACTACAAGTGAGAAGAGATTTGCATCTTGATGGCCCATTCAGTCCTTAGCGCCTCCACTGTGTATTGTTATTTGGAAACCTATCCACTGGAACAGGATTGATACCACTAGCCCCCTTCACATACATCACTGAACAGCCATTAGGTCATATCACTGCTGATCTAGGCTGGACGCAGACGACCCACCTCATGGTGAATGACTGTATCCTGTTAGCAGTCCCTGGAGACAACCAGTTTCCAAACATGAAAGCTGTAATATTATGAGAGCTAGATGAATCTTTGGGGGAGGATGGATATCCTCAGGGCGCAGGAATGTTGTTAATTGAGTGTCTGGATTCAAGTCATAGTACTTAATCTTCTGATGTTCATTTTACCAGGGCCATTTGTGCCTTGGGTTTCAGATATATCAGATCCATCTCTGCATCTGGCCTATTCTGCCACCAACTCCAGTCATCACAACAGCTTTCTGAACTCTGTCTCCTACAAATCAACCCTCACTTAGGAGTCTGGTCTCTGACCTTTCCTTTAAAATAGCAGATACCAAAAATATATTCTTTAGTCCCCATGGGGGCTTTTCTGCTGAGTCCAGCTGCTCCACTGGCTCTGTTCATCCTATTGGTCCATTGGGTTAATCTAAAGCCACAAACATGACCCGTCAAATGACCCCTCAGATGATCTGCAATCAGTAACATGAGTGACATGCTAACAATGGCCTCTGTAGAAATTCATACGGGTAGAACAAAGACTGTGTGTGCTGCATTTTCCCTAAATTCTTTTTCAGAGGCCATCTCTCCAAAAGTGTATTCACATATAAACACCTACACACATTAATAACATGTTGGAAATAATAGCTTCAGTTTTCTGCTCTCCAGGAGTAAGGCAAGGTACCTACTTTTTTAGGTTTACCTTTTATCTGGTAACTTGGGTGCAGGAGCAATGACTGCAAATCTGGAAGTGATTCTGAGCTGGTGGTCAGGTTCCCTGAATTGTCTGTAGATGGTGGCACACCTTCAGTCCCGCTGCCCCTGACAGCTGTTCCATATTGTAATGGGGGAGCTAAAGATCTCACTAGGAAAATGAGTGAGACTGAAGCCATGCAAGCATTTCCATTTATTGGGGCAGTAAGACACTTCCAAAGTATTTAAAGTGTTCTTCTGCACTAAAAATTATAATTTGCAGTGAGTCTATATTCCTTATGATCCTAATAACACTTCTGTTTAAAAGCAATAATGTGGCAGTGTGTTCCAGCAGATAAGGCACTGGGTAAAGGGTAAGGAGGCCTGGGACTTATTCTCAACTCTGCCAATGACCTTGGGTGAGGCATTTAAAGTTCTTCAGTTGTGCCCATTCTACCAAGTGGGAATGGAAAGCTTTGAAAAGTGCCTTGGGGTCTTTTGAAAAGTGCTATGTAACCACAAGCAATTTATTGTGAGCCCTATTTAAATTTTATGATATATACAATTTCTTATGGTGTCATCAGTAAATATGATGCCGTACAGAGCAAATAAAGACAATCCCTACCTCTAGTACCTTACATCCTAACTTAGCACCTGCCAAGGACTTTTGTAAAGATTTGTTGTTGTTTTGGTATTGGTGCTATTTATGTTAATCACGAGGTTAATCTGTTCGTGTCTTATAGATTTTAATGGGATACAAAAGGTTGGACAGTTTTAGTGAGAAAAATAACATTGAAATCAACACTTTCTCATCTCCATTCTTCTTTCAACTATCTAAAAAATAAAGTTATATTTTAAGGAACTAAAACTGCACAGTAGAAAAATAAATCATGATTTCTGGAGATCAATGCCAAGGATATAGCCCAAGACATTTCTCCTGGTCAGTATGTTGCCTTAAGAGCTCAGGTGTGAGCCAAGCATGGGGACAAGGGTGGAGGTGTAAAAATAAATCTTCTAACATACATCAAAAAATGTATTGTTGTGGAAGGCCCGCAGAACCTCACATTTATTTGTACAGTAGCCATTCACCCTGTGGCTCCTTATAGCTTTTATATTTGTCTGTCTGTGTACGTAAATAGATGCATGGGTCTGCATATATTTGGGGAAAATAATTACTTGTAACAGATTCTGCAGTTAAAGCAGATGGTGTGACATAAACGGTAGCTTTGGGGGTACTTGTGGAGACCAAAATGTTGTCCATAGTTAATTTCGCTCCACAATATGCAGCCTTTTGTTGCAACAAGATTTCGATGAATGCTTGCATTTGATACCTGTTGACATTTGAATGCAGTGTAGAAGAACCTTTTGTCCATTTGCTGTGGGGCAAGAGAAGAGCTAAAATAAAGGTTCCAGAATTTCCTTCCCTTTGGCTTGACTTGGGCAGTTTTCTACACCTACCTTTGCTCACTGAATAGAGTTTATGAAAGCCTTTTGACAGATTGGTTTGTTCTTGCACTGGGCTTCCAAGCATTAGCTTCGTGTCCAGCAGTTCCTTTCTTTTCATTTTTTTTTTTTTTTTTGGTCTGTCTTTTCAGCTCTTAATTTTCCTTTTGCTCTCTCGGCATGACTCCTTTTGTGCCACTATCTTTGTTCAGGAAAAAATGCAAACATGGTTTCTTCTGCCACCCGTGCTGCTTAATAAATTGTCCAGCATAAGGTGCTGAAGACCAATGCACCTCATCCTACTATCTCCTCTCCACGTGGTGGAGTACATCTCTATACCTGCCTAGAGATGGTACGCTGGTTGTCATCTTTCTAAAAAGCAGCAGAAGCTTTCTTTTTGCTGCTGCTTTTGCTGGCATTTTAAGAACTGGGAGGGGGTTGTTTTTATTTGTTTTTTTACAGATCGCCCTTCCCCCTCTCCCTCCAAATAATTGACGACTGCATGCTCCTTGATTCATGTGATATTTGTATGTGTGCATAAAAACAGTAGGAAGAATTGATGTAGGTGTCCCAAATTTAATTTAATATGATATGTATGTACACAGAGGACTATTCTGCACTAAATCATTTCTCTTTGTTTTACAGTCTCCTTCATCTGCAAGTGTAAACCCTTCCACTCTCCTCTTCACCTACCCAAAGACCAAATCTGGAAAAAGTAACCAAAAGGAAGGCCCGCATCATAAACAAACAGGGAAAGCGGGATGGTGTTGAAATAATTTAAGGGTAAGTGACATTTTTTTATCCTTTATTCCGTCTCTCTCCTCATTCTAACATGAGGTCTAGAATACAGGCTAAACCCTTGGTGCTGAGCCATGAAGAAATTTAGCTTGTATGGTGGATGAGTGAGTGGGAAACAACCATTCTCACGAGATACATGATGTAATTTACATGGATAACACAATCTTGCCTAAATTGAGGAAACCTTTACAAGGAGAGAGTACTTCAGAGCGTTGAACCTTCTCTTTTTGGTATACAGTTCTGTTATGTGGTGGTTTTTCATTTACATTGCAACTTGGACATGGGACAAGGCTAACTGATCATTAACATTTTATTTGCATCGTGTGGAATGTTGTGACTCCCTATTCTGAAATCTTCGATTGTTGGAGGTTTTGATAAATTTACTAATGGAGGAACCTAAAAATGAATGTCCTTCTCACTTCATCAGTGAGAGATTGGCATATTTAATTATCGGATGTCACTGGGTCTTCCAAATGCAAAGGGAAAAAGAATAGAGAAGGAACCAACCTGCAGTGTGCATCAGATCAGAGTTCCATCTAAGTGCAAGTGTACATTTTAGGAGATTTATTTATACTGAACTTTCCTTTCCCCATGAAGGGAAAAAGTCTCTGCCTCTGTATATCAGGATCCTGTCTGAAATAAAGTTGCTGGAAAGCATTATTTATGGTTCGTAGGCTTGAAATGTTAAAGAACAAATTTTCAAACGTGGCACAAGATATGAGCATGCAGATATCTATATTTCCTCACATACCTATTCATAGGTAGATAGGATGCACAGTTGTTCATGTCGAAAATTTTGATATATGTATTTGGGTTTTGTGGTTCATTACTATTATTTTTGTAATGCTTGTTCATGAAAAATTCATTCCTGGGAGGGGAACTTAAATCCTTGCTTCAAGTCAGAAAAGGAAAATATGGAACTGGAAAGGTAGACCATATAATTTAAGAAACATGGTTCATGAATTAATCCTTATCTGTTATGCCATCTCTGGCATGTATCTCAATACAAAAGACTCGTTTTTATATCTTATTAAAAAGCTCTGTTCTGATTGGCTGCCTGAGCTTTCTATGTTGCTTATAGGGAATCAGCTTTTTTTTCATTGTTATTTCTGCAGTAAGTGGTTGTATTTCATAGGAATGTATGCTTGGCACCTCCTTCAGCTGTTGCACTGATGGTGCAGAAGATTGGCTGTGGATATCTACCTGATTTTTTGGGTACAGCCAGCTAGTTAGATGTCAAAATCATTTAATTTGTGAGTGCAAACTTAGAAGATGTTTTTTAAAATGTGGCCCATTAGGGTACCTAGTGAGTCCATCCCCTGGGTAGTCAAGTGAGAGGTTGTTCCCTATTGTGCATTCTTCTAGAGCTTTGTGCAATCTAGTTTTAAATATCCTGAGTAATAGGGCCTCCCCCGCTACCTCCCTGAGAGGAAGTATTGCACTATGTTTGTATGAAAGGGAAGCAGAGAAATCTCCTTCCTGGCTTTTCAACTTTCTCTTCTCTCATTCCAGGGAATGCTTTTGTGTGTGTAATATTTTACATTTCATTAATTGAATAACATACCACATGCTTTTTACTTCACAGCTCTGGGACCTCTGTGTTGTTGTGTTCCCTCATCCCCAAGTATTTCACAAATACGGTCCCTGTGCAGGAAAGCGTTTAGGCCTGTGCTTAAGTGCCTTTTCTGAATCAAGGTCTCTGTCGCTGCCTGGGAATGCCTCTTGACTTCCCTTTCTTTGTTTCCTTGGGGAAAGCTGGTAAACCACTAGAAACCTTTTCTTTGCTCACTGGGAAGTTCTCTGATAACTGCAGGAAAATTTGAGGGGCGTAAGAATCCCCAAAGAGGCCAGAGTGCTACCGTGTTTCTCCGAAAATAAGACAGGGTCTTATATTATTTTTTGCTCTGAAAGATGGGTTAGGGCTTATTTTCAGGGGATGTCTTATTTTTTTCCATGAACAACAAAGTGTATGGGGACCTTTACTTGTGAACTGCTTGTAAACTGTAACGAGGACTTATTTTTGGAGTAGGGCTTATATTTCAAGCATACTTCAAAAATCCTGAAAAATCATGCTAGGGCTTATTTTCGGGGTAGGTCTTATTTTCGGGGAAACAGGGTAGTTAAACCATCCCTCTCTCATGATGGTTTCACCACAGTGGGGAGAGAGAGCATTCACTTTGCTGTTTCTCTTCATTGGTGATGTCATTAATGTACTGTAATTACAGCTCCAATGAGTTACAGGGCACCTATAACACTCACAGATTGAGGTTATCTAGAAACTCAGTACAGATGGTGAAATATTGCAGGTTTATTGCCTTTCCATTCATTTTGTTCTCTGCCTTTCTGCCTGGCTGAAGCATTGCTATTTGGCCTCTGCTTGCAATTTCTGTTTGCTGCAGTAATGCCCACTGGACAAGACAGGAGCACTAGCAATGCACTGATTCCTGCAACCAGATCCTTTAGTATTTTTCTTCTCTCTAGTTCCTGTGGCGGTAAAACACTGCAGTTACAAAGAGTCAAATTAGAGATGCCATTTGCCAAGGCATGAATTTGGAACAAAATACTAACATGAACTCTAAGCAGAAGAAATGCTTCTTGCATTGTGCCCTGATGGTCACTTGACTTAGGAGTTGATAAGAGTTCTCTCTTCTGAGGAAACCCCTGCTGTGACGACAGAGTCCAGATATAGGCTCTGGCAACAAGTATTTCTGCTGACGTTAACTACCTTGATGGGGAGATGATGAGAGATGGTCTTGTGCATAACCAGGTCCAAGGCCATTTTCGGCTCTTAGCTTCTGCTTAACAACTTTTTCCTCCTCCACTCTTCTGCACCACTGAAAGGAGAAAGTTGCATCCTAGCCACAATGTGGAATGATTGGATCCAAGAACAAATTGCCAGTTTAACTAATGGTAGAGATACTTCTTTTCTGACAGGAAGAGCTGAGAGTCCAGCCCACCTGAAAAGAGTCTAACCCTATTGAAAGACCAAATAGCTACAATTAACAGCTGTATGTTAAAGAAAAAAATAACATTAGCAATGCTAAAACCACAAGTACTTGATGCAGAATCAAATTAAAAACTGAATTACACACCTGTTATTGTGTAGAGTTGCAGGAGTGTGGATCAAAATCAATAACCTACCTATTCATTTTCTTTCATTCTCTCTGTCTCTCACAACATGCCAAAAATAATTTGCTTTCACAGCCTTTCTTAGCAACACTGGCTAGTTTACTTTATACCTTTATTACCCTCTGTAACGGTCTTACAAATCATCCCCTAATTGCTTCAATGATTTTTGATTCCACTCTCTAAATGCGCGTGTTATTATATGTGTGTTATTCAGTAAGGTTTGAGAAATGTAAAGTTTTGCCTGAATCAGTGCTTGATATTCCTTATAAATTTGTGATGGATATATTGTCTCCCTTCCATATGGGGGTGGTTTCAATCATGTGGTATTAGCTCTAGCCATTTCATAGGTAAGCACATTTCAAGCTTTTTCTTAAAATGAAGATGACTGACTCTCTACCCTGAGAGGGTCTCATGTTTATACACAGGGCTAAAATCTTGCAGCTGAACTCTGAATGCAAAAAGTTTAAAGCCAGTACAAACAGTCTAATTTAAAAACCCTACCAAACAGTAAAAACTAAAAAATCCTTACAGAAATGCAAACATGGCAGCGCTTAAAAATATTTTCATGGAATGTATTGCATTAGCCAGGGTTGTGATTTTGGTTTTTAAGTTCTGATTAAAATTCAACAGTTGTTTTAAACAGAAAAGATGTTTATACACTGCTAACCTCAGCTTAGGGCTTTATTTTCGGAGCAGCATACATATATAAATGGGAGGGCTCTGATGCACGTACCAGCAGAATACTCCTCTCTAGCTTACGCTCTGTTTCTTTTGAAAGTCTCCAGCGTAGCAAGGGCCTCTGATTGTTACAGTGTAAGTGGCTGCTGCCTCCCAAACAGTCTGTTACAGATGGGAGGGATGGCAAGTTCCACTTACAGTGTCAATGCACAGAGGCAGAGAACACTGATACCAGCTGATTCTTGCAGAAAGACAATGAAGAGATGAGAAGCATCAATTCATGGTATACTTGTTAGGAATCCAGTGAAACTGCTATTTGTTTCTCAAACAATTACTCCAAGTTGTGAATTGGTTTGTGTCTGTACATACTCTCTTGATGGGTGAAAATAAGGGCAGTTCTAGCAGGAAAAAAATACTATGGGATATGAGATGATAGATGCCGTAAGGGATAAAATTAATCAGCCCTTAAGGCGAGGGGAGAAGTGTTGGTAATAAATACTTGCATCTGACTTCTTTTGACACACAAGAGGCTGATTTTGTTTTGAGGGATTATTTTTCAAATAAAAATAGGAATATTGACAAGGTGAATTTCCCACTGACTGAGAAGAATGGTGCTAATTCATCAGAAAGAGCAGCGTTGCAACACATCTTACTTATCCACACTCCTAAAGAAGCCCAAGCTCAACACAGCCAAAACAGAGCTCTTAATCTTCCCCCCCCAAGCCCTTCCATTACCGCTTTTCTCAATTACAATGATCACAGTACCACCACCTGGTCTGTCACTCAAGTCCTTAACCTGGGTGTCATCTTTGACTCGAACTGCCTTCTAGATCCTTAAGTCCAGGCTAGGTCTAAATCCTGCAGATTCTTTCTGCATAACATCTCAAAGATACTGCTTTTCCTATCTCCCCCTCCCCACCCTTCCTCCCTACACACACAACTCTCATCCAGGATCTTATCTCACATCCCCTCATCATCCCACACCTCCATTACTTCAACATCCTTTTATCTGGCCTTGATAAATGTAACCTTGCCCCACTTGTATCCATTCAGAATGATGCTGCAAAGCTCCCTTTCCTAGCCCATGACTTTGACCTCGTCATCCATCTCTGTGCGACCCTTCGCTGTCCCTTCCCCATCTCTCTCACATCAAACATAAACTGCTTGTCTTCACTTTCAGAGCTCTCCACTGTACCCATCATCTTTTATTTACCGTGGCAATGCCTGCTCCCCACCTCTGATCAGCTCATGATGCCAGTCTCCATTGCCCACTTGTTCAGTTTTCAAACGTGGACCTTTGTGCTTTCTCCCATGCTTCCCCTCCTGTTTGGGAGGTGCTCCCCATAAACCTCCACAATGCTGCCTCATTATCCTTCAAATCCTTCCTTAAAATCCTGCTTTGCCACGATGCCTACAAAAACCTTGACAGCGATTAGGCTGCTGATCTACAGAGACCATCTATCATGTTGACCAATATTTTTCACATAGTTGCCTTGTGCTATTCCAATCTGTCTTTCTGTCTGTCCATCTGTTGTCGTTAGTCTTGTACTTCAACTGTAAGCTCTGTGCAGGAGGCACTGTCTTTTTGTTCTATTTATACAGAGCCTAGTGCAATGAGGTCCTGGGCTCTGAGTGGGGCTTCTGGGCACTTTGGCAACATGAATAAATAAATAATAATCAATTGGTTGGTTTGAAGGGTTGCCCAGCACAGGACATGGACTGTAGCTTTTGTGAGGGAGAGGTTGCCGATCTGCCTTAGAATGAGGGACATTTTAAAAAACTAACAAAAATGTAAATTTGAGGGTATTTACATCTTAAGAGGTGTTCTTTCCAAAGTGGCTGGATTTTGGTTTGGAAAACAAACAGCCACATTGTCTAACCCTGGTCTCTCCATGGCAACCTATCACCATGGTGTTTAGGTGTTAACTAGGTCTTGCCTGACTGGTGCATATTTGTTCTCCCATTCCTCCCTCACACTGTGTGGTTGGTTCTTTTTTTAAAGACCTCTGTGAACAAAACCTTGTCAATAATACAACACAGTAGTTTGAGAAATCGTATTTTCTTCGTTTCTGTTGGTTTGCACATTATCTCATTTAACTTGTGCATAAAGTGTGTCCAAAGCCACCCCTGATGGGTGCAAGCTGAAACATGCTCCTTTCTTGTTCGGGACTATTGCTGAGAACACGGGGGGCCAAATTCTGTCCTCAGTTACACATCGGTTGGTTTGCACAGATATGACTGAGCGCAGAATTTGGCACAGCATCTTCTTTGCTTCCAAATGAAGTAGAAAACCAATTTGGGGGATTCTGCAAAGTGCAATTTCTGCATTATTGGAGATGCAGCTGAACCAGAACCCCAAGTTAGAATGCCCCAGAACTGCAAGATGGTTCAAATGCAGATCTGGGTCTGAAATTCAGGCTCCTCTCTAGTACATGCTCTTAATTTTGGGGGTGGGGGAGGAGTGTTCCTTTTTCATTTCAGGTTTGAGAGCTTTCCCAAGTGTTCTGGTTCCCAGAGGTGCTGAGAACTTGCACTTCCTGTTCGCTTCCGTGGAAGTTGTGGGTGCTCGGTACTTTAGAAAACAAGGCCAAACTGTCCAGTGTATTAAAAATGAAATCATTAAGTAGCTGTTGCATTAAGATTTTGTCTTTATTCATGGAGTGTAATGTGATTCATTTGCCCTTTTGCTCCCATATTGAGCAGGCAGCCATCTAGTATGCATCACTGACTGCAGGCTGCAGATAGATTTTTTTTTTGTGAGGGAGCAGACATTTTCATCAAGTGAGTATAGCTATGCAGTTGAGACGTGTCTGTTTCCCATACAAGATATGGAAGAAGATGATCCCAAGGGACAACAAAGGCTGTTGCCTGTTATACTCTTAGAGCCCTATTTATAAAAATATAGAGATCAGGTCATGTTATACACTCTCACAACAGGTTCAGTACACGATGTATACCATAAGGCACATAAGGTAAGATCTTCATCCTCCCTCTGGCCCCTTTATGCCAGATAAAAGGGCAGGAGCAGTGCAGGGAGGGATTAAAAGTCCTGGCTTCACTGGGGATGGGGAGGGTTCTGCTGGCATAGGAACTGTGGAAGGAAGCTGTAAGGCTGCCCTCTATGGATATCCGTGCAAGCCCTGCTGTAGGGGGCATGGCTAGGGGGAGGAGGGGCAGGGCCTCAGCATGCGGTACTGCAAAGGTTCGGGGAGGAGGGAGCATTGTGGCACAAAGGGCAATCCAGGGAGGCTACTATAACTTAGTGCCCCAGCACTGTTTAAGTTATGTGGGGCTCTCCTGTCCCCTGGAGCAGCGCAGGCTGGGTCAGAAGGGTGCAAAGGTGGTTTAAAGGCATGTTAGCCTGTCTTCCTCTGGGCTGTGAGTTCTGCACTGCATCTCCCAGGGTATGGCTACACTGCCATTACAGGAGCGATTGCAGCTTATATAGACGCATCTGAGCTGGTTCAGGTATTGGAGCAATGAAGCGCGAGCACCAGGGTAGGTGAACTGCCTGAGTAATTACCCAGAGTTATGGGCAGCTTGTATAGTCTGTGTTGAAGCCGGTGCTCCTGTGGCCTCACTGCTCTGCTAGGTAAGCTAGCTAAATGAAGACCAGCTTAGGTACAGCTGCAGTTGTATTGTACCCTGTGATTGCCTTGCAGATGTACCATTGTTGGCACAGCAGAGAACCTTACCCACACCGTACTGGTAGGTGGTGGGGCTCGGGACATTCCTGGTTCATAGACGTTAGGACACGTACAAAAAGTGAGCATGTGGTCATGAGAGAGATGATGGATTCTGGTTTATTAAAATGCTGATCGGCAATTTTTGCAGTTAAGAGTTTGGCTGGAAGTAAATCACAGCCCTAAATAACTGTCTGTTTTTTATTTTTATTTTTTTTAAATAAGCACAAAATAATAAAAGAAAAGGCACCAAAAAGGGGGAAAAGAAGATGGTCAGAATAGAAAAGCTCAAGGTAATTTTATAAATGATCGAACAGGAGACCTAATCTAAGTAATTAAGTCACTACTTCAAAAAATAATAATGAACTTGCTAGTGTGTGTCACTGCTTCCTGCTGGATGGAATCACAGTGGTTCAGGTGTGTGTCATAGGCTTTCTACTGCAAAGAGGTGAGCTAACAGATATTTTTCAGCTCAGGCAGCAATGACCTGTGCTTTTAGAGCACAAAGATCTGAGTTCTTTCTCCCGTGCTGCTGTCACATTCTCGCTGATCATAATGTGCAGCATAGTGACAGCTGTGAAGTCCTTGGGTGACCCTAGATTTGTAACAATATGTTTTCCTCAGCGTATATATAGAAACTGAGAGGACATATTGTAGAAGTAGGGTGCAGGAAAAGAGTTTCTTAAAAATGGTTGAAAATAAAAAAATACTGAGACAACAACAGCACTGGGGAGAAAGGGCCAGAGCATAGGGTGCCAAGAGTAAATAAAATCTCATATGCTGACAGGGGAGAAGCTCTGCAGAGCCTTCCTGCAGGAGGGCATAAGCTGGCGCTTAACTTGTTGAATGTCCTTGCATTTGTTGGTGGTGATGCACGTGTTTTCTAGAACACACAGTTTCTGTCCTGACAGGATCCATCAGTCACACGAGGAGTTTGAACTGGATGCGACTAGAGAGAGGATGCCAGGCGGGAGTTTGAAAGCAGTATGACATTCTCAGAGAACTGTGGGAGGAAGGTGATTTTTGTCCCAACAGTTTGGATATATGAGAGAGGAGAGATTACTCAGACAGAAATAGGGAGGCTACAGCTATAGACCCACCCTGGCTCATCATTCATGCTTGAGGAACAAACAAACCACTGTTGATATTGCCTACCAGCTTCCTCCTGTTCTGTGACTTGATCTGGACTTCCTGGTCATTCCAAGCCTGGCCTCACTGGTTTGGAGAGGCAATAGCATCAAAGCAAACAGATCTTTCATTTTCTGAATTTTAATTATCCAATGAGCATGGCCAGTGGAAGGACAGCTTCTCTGTCACACACCATCTCCTGCAGCCCTGAAACATGCAAGTTACAGTTTAAATACTAGCCCTTGATTCTGAATTGAATAATGCAAGCTTAACAAGCTTCAAAGCAGAAAAGAGGGCCTCATGGCAATATGCTGCCAGCTGGTCTCATTGGGTTGCACTCTACTTCCCCGACATGAGATGTAGAGTTAATTTCATATCCCCTTTGTGCTTTTTTTTGTTTGTTTTGGCAAAGGACAATCTCACAAAGAGACATTTTCTTCCTCCAGAATTTCCTCAGACAGCTAATGGGTTTTTTGGGGGGAAAACGCCTCATACCCAAGGATACAACATTTGTAATTTACAAGGCATGTGCAAATGCCAAATTATTAGGCAGAACTGCTGCTGATTTAGAAGGCAGTTAATGCTATAAATGTGCCAAGTGCCAGTAGAGTGTTTCTACAGATGGAATAAGTGGAAATATTGGAGGGATTCCAAAGGTTTAATCAAATTCAACCAGTTTTCGCAACTGCAGAATTCTCTAAGGGACGGAACTTTAAATAGTGGACTGTTCCATTGCTTTTAGAACCAGAGGGAGGTTTTCATAGACAAAAATAAAAAAACGTATCTTCAAACAAAACACATCACCAGCCACTGCAGCAATGCAATGAAAAACTGCATTTTGTTGTCATACAGAAGCCATACAAGGAGAATAATTTTGTCGGTAAATATCATGGCAATAGGGACCTTAGAAATCCTATAAATAGGCTGATTCTTCCCGTTATACCGTGAAGGTGAAGGGAAGGGTGATTTGGTAAAGTGATAAAACAGCAGTATAGCAAAGGACTGATCCTGATTTGCAACTGTTGCACCTGTGGGGAGCTCCACTGACTTCAGTAGATCTCTGGAAAGGTACGACAGTCCTCTTGCACAGCTCACCACACAAGACCCCTGGGCATGTGGCTCAATGCAGGTGCAGCACTCCTCTGGTTGATCAAAAAAGGATTAGGGCCTAAGACACCCTCCCTGAACAGCTAATCTTTGTCACTTTTATTTATCCTAAATAAATACACAAAAAATGGTTGGAGTAAGGAAATGTGCTCCCAGCTCCTCTGCTCAGTCCCTTTGCTTGTTGTACAATTCCATCCTCCTTCCTTTATCCATGTGTTGGCTGCATTTGAATTGAATTTTTCTTCGGGACAGGAATCCTGTCCTACCTGTAAGGTTCCTAATGCATCTTTGGTGCAAATAGCAGTGTGTTTATGTTTCACTAGCAATTGATAGCAAGTCAGAGAAGAATGCAGAGGTGGGAAAGGAGAAACTGTTGCCAGAGGCAGGGAAGAGAAGGGATTTAGGACAAGATCAGTCCCCTTCAAGATTTTGCCAGGGAGGTTAAGAAAGTTGCAGAGTCTGGAACATGCAGAAGAACTGAGTCTTAGCAATGTCAGCTACTCACCTCTCTCCAGTCTTGCCATAATCCCATCTGTGTGAACTTGGTATGTTGGGATGTCCTACCGATTTAGCCTAGCTAGGACTGGGTTGGGAGGAGGGTGCAATAAGAAGGGAAGCTCTCCATGGCATCCCCCCCACCCTGGAAACATCAGTGGGAATAATTCCTGGGGGTGCCAACACTGTATTAGCAAATATGGAAGTAGGGGCAGATGTGAGAGGGGAGACACTGGTGGCGTGGCTCCAGATGGAGCTTTGTTGCCAAGGGGAAAATTATAGGGTTAGACTGTGGCTGAAAAAATGACTATTCCATGAAGTGTCTCAACAAGAAAAAGGGCTGAGAACATGGAACAGCAATCCTTCTGCACATGAATGCCCCTGCCCTTTGTGGTTGCCTACAGATGAGTTATATTGGTAAGGCTGGAGAGCCATGACCCCTGCTCATTCCATGCAAAGGAAATCCCCAGCCCCAAGCAAGATAATTCCGTGGTAGCTCAGCCAGTATTATCACACAGCATTTTTGGTGTATCTTTTGTTCTGCCACAGATTTTTCCATAGGGGGTCCTGCTCAAGTGTATTTGGGGGGCGGGGGGGAGGTTGTTCCCTAGGGTGTTTAGTTTACATTCTCTCTTGTCTCCATTACTCTGGAGTCAGTCTCGCTCCCTTGCTCTGTCTCTCTCTCTGTCACATAGTGGCATTGCTGCACTCTCTGTTATCTCCTACACAGAGCCTTGCATCACTCTCTGCAGTGTTTCGCAGTGAATAAATTGCTACAATGCTATTAGCCTCAGCGCCACACTCTACTGCTCCTGTCTCCCTGCATCCACTTCCACCCCTTGCTCGATCTCTGCTTTCTCCGGTCAAGAAGGCTCAGTACCACCGCACGCAGACTGCTTTAAAACTGAATTGTTTTAAAAACATTTGATAAAGATTCCTTCTCCTTTCTGATGTTCCCTGCTGTGCTTTTTAGTTTTGCAGTTTCTCATGTCTCTTTGCTTTAGCTGTGAGCTCTTAGATAATCCCACCTGCTGAAGGGGGGGGGGAGGAAAATACATATCTTCAATCTGTGAGTTTAATTAAAATCAACGCAGAAATTAAAAAGTGTAGCAACCATGTAAATCTGGTTTCTAATAGGGCCTTTATTTATATATCTGTGTCCTAAAGTGCTCATCCCTTTTGCTGATGGTGAACCTGTGAGTTGCAGCTTGGTAACTTCTCTCCTTTTATGGGATTTTAGCTTTCTCTTTACTCTCTACGCAACCCCATGTATATGCGAGTGGCAGGCCCATGTGCAGACAAGGCTGTGTAGAGCAGCATGCTGATGGTTTCATGTCCACAATGGATTTGTCTCAAGAGTGCTGGAGTGATTGTTTTTATATTTTGGTGGCTTTGGTTTAACAAGCAGCTTTTCAGAGATGTAGCTAGGTTCGGACTGTTAACAGAAAAGACCATTTAAAAATGGGCTGTTGGATACTGTTTGGCGAAGAGTATCGTGTCAAATACATAGCAGTTCAGGACTTCAAAGTCATCACTACGGCATACACCATCATCACCTGGAAGTTGAAGGCAGATAGTGGAATTAGATCTTAGATCCTTATGTTCCAAAAACACAGACCCCAATCACTTGAGCTAAAGGAGACGCTCTGTTAGTTGCGGTTTGCAGTACACAGCTTACAGCACACCACTGAGTTGTTGTGATTCAATCCATCTGAAGTCACCTACTAGCTAATGAGTTCTCAACCTGAGCCTCGTGAACAGATGTCAGGGGGTCATGGGAGGGGAATCCCAATGTAGAAGAGGCTCGGAATCCTTGCAACAGCTGTTTCATCACACTCCATATAATGGAAAGGATAGATAGGAATTCTCTTTTTGCCCATACACTCACTTTCCACCTCTTTTCTGTATGAAAATGGACATGTGGCTTGGCTCCTGCTGTGGGCAAAGAAAAAAACAGAGGAGTTGGTAAATAACAGATATTGTCTGTCTGTAGGTTGCTTTATGCATCAGTATGTAACGGCTTAGATTCTTGCTGGTGGATTCCCTGCAGCTTGAGGTCTTCAAATCTCACTTTTGAGGATTTCAATAACTCAGTCATGGGTTCGGGGTTGTTATCAATGTGTATGGGTAGGGTTTTGTGGCCTGCCTTGTGCAGGAGGTCAGACTAGATGATCATATTGGTCCCTTCTGACCTATGTTTCTATGTTCCTTCACAAAATCAGTACAATATTGCACATAGGCTGAGATGTTTCTTTGTTTCCCATTCTCTTTCCTTCACCCTCCCTTTCACCCCACATACTTACGTATTTACATTCAGAAGCAACATTTATCTTGCATGCTGCTGTATTAGGATCCATCCATCTTGCCACAATACCGTGTTCACCTAATTGAAACTCTAAATGGTGGAACGGTGAAACACCCGCTCTTCACCTCTAGGCCTAATATTTCAATATGATATTTTCAGTATGATGATGCTGGTTCGGTTCTTAATGGACAAGATTTCTCATCACAGAACCTCCATGCTCTGACATGGTACAATTTGAGAAGGTAGTTTGTGTCCAGGAGACCCTGAGGACTGAGCTAAGCAAATAGATGGGGTTTGTCCTCATTCCTCAAAGTCCCTCTCAACCTTTTTATAAATCAGTATGGAAAGCTCTCAAGTGGCCTGAGTCTGATCTGACTTGGTTTTCTCTTTTGTCATTAAATCTGTTTCACTCCATCACTGTAATGGTGTATCCTGTATATGAGTCATTTCACGGGTTCCTCAATGCGGTGTACATTGTATTCCAGCTTCCTGATCTTGCCTTCAAAGCCCTACACCTTTCAATACCATCCTTCAACTTGAATCCAGTCGTCTTTTGTGATTCCCCCACCAACCCTGTTCTGTCAGTGATGCAAATCCTTTTGTCTCTTTCTCTCTGACATTTTCATGCCTCCTTCCACACTTCCTATTATACTTGAAATGGTCTACATGAATTTGTTCACCAAGCCACCTTCCTGCATTCAGATCATGTCTAAAAACTCTCTTCTGCCCTCACACCTGTAAGAAGGAGGAAGCAGAAGACTAATGAACTGAACCACCCAGCTGTGCACACATCTTATTCACTGCATGATCTTACTGTTGTCAGTCTAGTCCTTACTGTCCAGCCTGACCGCCTAACCCCATTGTGTATTAATGACCTTCACTGTGCCCTTTTGAATTTAGATTTTACACTCATGGAATCTTTACCTGTTTTCTCAGGTTCCTTGCACACCCATGCGCACTTGAGAAATCATCATGTGAATTTAGTGTTGTTCATGGGTATTTTGTTGACAACCCTGGAGACCATCCACGGAGCACAGGTATAGGATGGGTGCTGGCAAGGCAAGCTTCTCTCGGGCATTCTTTTGTGACTGTACCACCTTTAAGGGTGAAAGGATGGTTCAGTCTACGTGTGCCCACTATGTCCTTGCTGAATCTTCCAACAAGAACTAACCACAGTGGTAAATATTTAAGTGGATACCAGGGACTGGACTGATTCCTAATATCAATCACAACTAGCCTAGTATTGGATTTGAACAGATGAAGGGCTCCAACTGTCCCATTTGTAGTCCACATTCCATTGCTAATCCACGATCATATTCTTTACTTCAGTTGTGAATGTTATTGCTCACAAGGTCCCTCCTTCCCCATACCAAAAGAAGTAAATATATATGGACGTGTCTTTATATTTGTACAATACCATGTGCTTGTGTGTATTCTGCACATTTTGTATATGTAAACCACTGACCTCTGTTAGGTCATGTCTACACAAACATTTAGTTCACGGCCACCCAGGCTGTGACTGTACCTTGTACTAGTGTGTCACACACTGATCGTCCGTATGGGCCTTGCTGATGTACGCTAACAGTTCCTTAGCACACTTTGATCTACTCTCATTCTAGGGCGGTGTAGACCAAAGGGCACTATGCAATTGTTAGGGCCTGACAGCTGGGTCTGCATGGACAGCTAATATGTGGCATGTTAGTGTGGGATAGATTCAGACCCCATTTTACTGCAAACTAAATGTTCATTCAGACAAGCCTTTAGATCTAATACCAGACTTGCTCAAGTGTATGCGGTCACGGCTGCAAAGGACGTAACCCAAATACTACTCACAGCATGAATGTTTCCCACAGGTCATCATTGCATCACATGCCAGGCATATGACATAAAACAGATACGCAGGGCTGCATCTCATAGCTGGTATGTCTGATTTTAAATGCTGCTATTCAGTGAATACTGCCACAGCACAGCAGCTATGGTGACCTCCATGGGAAGATTGAAATTTAGAGGGCGATAGAATTCACTTGGTGATGTGTCTGCTTGGGTGGTAGGGATCCGGGGGTTGTGTTTCAGTGCAAATGGTTGTAGTTTGAATGGCCCCTCTGCAACAAGAAAGGATTAAGATAGTGCAGCTGCTACTCCTGTTGGCCAAAACATAACTGGGCTGTTTCGCTTGGATATTTAAAGTTCAGGATTTATGAGAGTGACAAAATGTTAGAAGCAAATCTAAACTTGGGAAATAATTTATAACTTGGAAAAAAATGCACTGACTATACTTAGGGTGACCACCTGTCCCAAATTAGGTGATCAGTTCCGAAACACAGAGTTCAAGTCCCAGTCCCGAGATGAATGACTCCAGGACAGCATTTGTCCTGGATCCCCTGCAGTGCCACTCCATGCCTGCCCAAGGCTCAGAGGCAGTGCTAGCCTCTTCCTCGGGGGGATGGGAGGAACTGACATGGGCCTTACCCCTCACCGCGAGGCCATGCCCCCCGGCCAGGCCAGAAGCCTGACTTCCAGCCTGGCCAGGGGGCAGGGCCTTGGAGCAAGAGGACCTGTCAGACCTGCAGTTTACACTCCTTGCTTTATATCTACCCACCTCTGCACCACACCTGCAGCCCAGGACTCCCCCTGCCACCACTGCCACCTGAACAGATGATTGGCAGCCAGCCCGGTGCCCCTTGGAATAGCTACTGAGCTGCCTGGGGGAGTGGAAGGGAAGGGGGTCTGGGCTGCCTGCGGGGTGGGGGGAGTGATGGGGAAGGGAGCCAGGTGGGGGGGGGGGGGTTTGAGAAGAAAAGTGAAGGAGAGAGGAGCGGGAGGCGGGCTCTGCACTGGAGTGGCCTCTGGAGCAGGGTTGGGGTGGAGGGGCTCTCTTCTCAGCCTCCTGTGGCTGGACTTGTGTGTGTGATGCTGCGCCCACTAAGGGGGAGTCAGTTCTGGGCCCCGGCACTCACCCCCCTTGTTAACTTGCCCCTGCCAGCAGTGGGGTGCCCTGCCTCGGAGATCTCAGCTCATCCTGCTGAGGTAGTGACTCCGGGCTCCAAAGGGATCGAGGCTTGCTCCAGGGGACTGTCTTTCCCCAAGGCTGCTGGCTGGGATAGACACCCAAACAGCTGATCGGCGGCCAGCTCCCGGGGGTCCCTGCCAAAGAGCTGATCGACAGCTGGCTCCCAAGGGTCCCTGCCAAACAGTTGATCGACGGTTGGCTCCCGGGGGCCCCCGCCAAACAGCTGATCAGCTGGCTACAACCCCTGGATCTTGAAGGTGGGGAAGCAGCCTTACAGACTATGAGCTGTAGACAGCTTCCCCGCATTTGAGATCTGCATCCAATTCATGATTCACAAAAATTGGTACGCGGATATGAAGCAAACATCCGCGGATTTGCAGGGCTCTCTGCATGTGTAATCCACTGATTTAGTGCATGCAGTCATGTCTCCATCTAGTGGCTGGCCTCAGACTACAACAGCCTGCTACTTGCTGATAGTTAATTAAGTTGCTCCTTGATATAAGCAATTAGGGTCTTGTGCATTTTCTTTCACATACTCCTGATGGCATTTATACACCTGGAGCATTAAACAAGCAAACTTCAGACCCACCTAAATGACCATGACTCTAAACTTAAGCAGTGAAATTGACTAGGATGTAGACGCTTCAGGTAACTAGGCTAAAAATATGTCAAATGTAGTAAAAGACAGATGAATATGGTTTTATGGAAAATAGGCCTTGTCAAAAAAATCTGATTTCATTCTTTCATGAGATTAAAGTTCAGTTGATAAAGGAACCGTGTAGATATAAGATTCTTGTCTTTATTTTTATATATATATTGGTACAACACACCATTCTAAGTTATGTATGGCAGTCTACAGTAGAAATAGAGTGCCAATAAATGGATTCAGAACTGGCTAACTGACAGAGCTCAAAAAGTAGTTGTAAAAGGCAGAGGATCAATGAATGGGGCTGTTTCGAGTGGGGTTCTACAGGGTTCAGAAATAGACCCAACACTATTCAACGTTTTCTGCAACAATCTGGATGTAAATGTAAAATGACTGTTAATAAAAGTTGTGGATGACATAAAAACTGGGAGAGAGGCAAACGATGAGGACAAAGGGGCATACAGAGTGATCTGGATTGCTCGGTAACCCTTAGCCCATTCATAGCCCTTTTTAATAAAGCCAAATGCAAGTTACAGATCTAGAAAATAGGAATGCAGGCCACACCTCAGAGGTGCTGGAGCAATTTGTATAGTGAGGGTGTTGAGACAGTGAACCAGACTACAAACTCTGTATGTGATGGAAACCACTTCAAGCCAATGGGTGCGGCAGCCCCCTTGGTGCCAGCACCTGTTCCGTACCTAGAGAAAGGGAGACTGTATCTTGGAGAACAGTGACTCTGAAAATGATTCAGGGAGTCAGAGTTGACAAGCAAGTCAACATGAGCTCCAAGTGCAAGGTTGTGGCAAAGCATGGTGGATGTGTAAATGGGAGTATAGGTAAGGAGATGATTTTACCTCTGAATAACGCATTGGTGAGGCCAGTTTTGGGATCCACGTTTTAAAAAGGATGTTGAAAAGAACCACAACAATGATTTGAGGGCTGAGAGAGATTTAAAGAGCTCCATTTGTTCAGTTTATTTCAAAGAAGATTTGAGAGGTGACTTGATAACACGGTGTAAGTACTTTCCTGGGGAGAAAATACTGGGTACTAAAGAGCTCTCTATCCTAGCAGAGAAAGGCACAACAAACACCAATGACTAAAAACTCAAGATAGACAAATTCAGATTAGAAATTGGGCACAATTGTTAACAGTGAAGATTATTAACCATTGAAACAAACTGACAAGGGAAATGATGGATCTCTTGATGTCTTCAAATCAAGACTGGATGCCTTTCTTGAAGATATGCTTCAGTCAAACGTAAGTTACTGGGCTCAATACAGGGGTAACTGGATGGAACTTAGTGACCTGTGGTATATAGGTCAGGCCAGATGATCTAATGATCCCTTCTGGCCTTAACCTCCATGAATCTATGAATAAGGGTGAAATTTTGGCCATGATCTTTTAGATGAGGGAATGAATTTCTGAATAGAAAGGTGCATTTGCTAAACCTGAAGTATTTGGTTTGCACGGCCAAGACTAAGAGCCCTAATTTTTGCTTCAAAAGAGCAGACTGCATGGAGGATTTTGAAGTTGGGCAGAGAAAGATGGGAAAAGCTCCCCAAATGAGCAATTGGAGATGTACAAAGAACAGAATACCCAGAGGATTCAAAATAAAGAAATTGGGAGTGAGAAGGTTCTCTTTTCTCACCCAGAGCAATGAATGTAGGAATCAAATTAATATAAAGAATAGTTTGAAGTCATATTCTTCAAACTTGTTCATGCTGGGTTTTGAGGGGCCGTTTAGAGAAATAAATGTTTACATACTTTTGGTAGTATTGTGCTGGGGAGGATTGAGGAAGTTTCTTTAATTTTTTTTTTAAATCAACATCTTTGCCAATAAAGAAAAACAATAACAATTGGAGCATTTTAATGACTTCAATGTATGTTTGCAGGATGTTTTTTTTTTTTTAAAAAAATCACAAAAACCGAGGCATGTGGGTCAGATTAATGGAGTAAAGTCTAGTAAAATTATGGGAGTTGAAAGATTTCAGGAAATATTTATAGTTAATTTCATTGAAGTTGGTAGTAATAGAAGTGACAGTGTAGTGATACCTATTTGTACAAACAGTAAGATTTAATAACTATATTCAAACAAGAAGTATCTTAGCATAGCTGTACCTGGAACCACTTGCTTCATGGGTAAGCATGAAAAATAACATTAAGTTCAGCTGGCATTGAAATAGGTCCTTACTGTCTTAAAGCATTGTCTAGCATTGAGGTATGGCATTAAACATCTGCTTTGTATCACCCCAGGGGTGGCTATATTTCAGTGGTGGCTGAAATGATTCTTCTATATAAAGGTATAGATGGGAGAAGTGTTTTGGGATCCTTCTGGATGAAAAGATGCTATAAAAACTTGAGTGGAGTTAAGCCCTTGGTGAAAAATACCATATTCAGTAGAAACTGCAGGAGGGCTTTTCCGGGGTGTGTCTTTCCTTCTTTCAGTGCTCCATACCTTCTCCCCTTTAACTGACCCGATGAAATCCTGACCTCACTGAAGTCAGTGGGAGTTTTGCCATTGACTTTAGTGGGACCAGAATTACACCTTCCTCATCTATCACTTCTTAGGAGATGACAGTACATCTGTTACATCGCATTAATTATCACCCCGTCGTGCAGAGTTTCCGGTAACATTGGCAAAACAGACATGAGCTCGTCTTTTGAGAGCAGACTGAACACAAAGTTTGGGTCTGAATCCAATCATCTCCACAGACCAAGAGTCAAGCCCAGAGTTCTAATTCAGGCCCATTTCTTTGTTTCGGTTCCTTGTGTCAGGTAGTTCAGAAACCAGAAGCTCTTGATTCTTGGTCAGTCTCTCTCATATGTTACAGGACACCTTTGCATTGACAAATAAAGATGCGTAGTCATGCTTGCATTTCATATCTCATTTGTTTTTGCTTCTCTATATGCAGTAGTAGATAAGGGATTAAAGCATTCTCACTGCTTTCCCAGTTACCCCATCAGGACTGTTTAAAAATTAGTTTTTCTCCACTTAGGGCAGTATAATTAGGATACAGTAGTTGTGGGAAATTATTTCACAAAATGACTGTGTGTGCTTGTCCATGCACTCCAGGGAGCCATGCAATTAGGCAGACGTAATTCTACTCTTTGAATATTTTCTCTTTCTCTTCAAATTTCTCTCTCTTCATCTTACCAGTGTCCTTCCAAGATAAACTTAGAAGTCTCTGATTTTGGAATTTGAAAACAGCTTTTGTGACTACATCGTCACTCTTTGCATTTAAACCAGGTTTGCTGGGGGGGACAAAAGCAAGCAGGAAAAGCCCTTAAATAAAATAACGCCGCTATTGTACTCAACAAGTTTTGAAGGTAGCACTGAAAAAATATTGCATTCTCATACCATTTTCAGGAGCATGAACCCTGAACTCTAACTCATTCATTACCTAGCCCTTGCTCAGAACTCCCATTTTTCTTCACAAGGAGTTAGGCCTGAGTAGGGACTTGGTAAAGATGTCTCCATTCCTGGCAGAGTTGAGACTGGAACTGTGCCTTCTGCTCCAAGAACACATGCCTCTAGCTTTGACAAAACCAGCCAGCGGGTCATGGTCTTTTCTTTGGGCCAGCCCCAGAAGGCAGTGTCACACTCACTCAGTCGTACACTGAGTGAGTAACATCAGCATGTTAGACATGTAATAATTCAGAAGAAAAACTGCTGTATTGTGAAATTCCAGTTTTGATTGCATAGGGAAATGTCCACGGTTTTCATGATGCTTGGAATGGTGACCCCAGTTTTAAATTCATAGTCTAAATTAGTTTTCACCATGTCAGCATGTGAAAGCTCAAATTCATACTTAAAAAGTGCCTAAATTCCAGGTTGAGAGCCTAGATGGAGAGCTGGGCTGTCTAAATCTAGTGTCCTTGTTTGACGTTTGTGCTTAGCCTATCAGAGAATTAGGAGGATGTAATACTTAGGTTATACACCCTCATTGTCTCTAGAACAAACACCCAACAAACCAGACAGCTTTGGACCTTTGCCTAAGAATACTCTAGATGCATTGCATGCTGTGGGCCATACTCTTCTGTTTGAACCTCAGAATTATGAGAACTGACCTTTTATCTCTCATACTCTATGTTGTTCTTGGAAGATTTATTGCAATGTGATAAACCAAACACAAGGTAACTACTAGCATCTTGCCACTCTCTACAGAGTCAGTTTATCTTTATAAACTTACTACTGACATGATGCAGTGTCTCCTTATGCTGTATACCAGTGAAGTTGTGATAAAAGACAACTCATTGAAGGGACTCTTTGTCATGCTCCTGAATTGTATATAATTCCCCTTTTTTCCCCCAGTGCCGGAAGTGAGCTGGTGCTTTGCAATTATACTTTCACTTGATTTCATTTTCCCCTCAGTAATCCATGTTCTTTATTGTACCCTCGCTCGTTCTTACTCTTTTGCCTCCCCCCTCCCTTCCTCTCAAAGCACTGAAGCTGTAACTGCTTCACTGTGGTCTTCGGAAAAGATACTTTTCTACTTCCCTAAGAAAGCTCATTGTGTGGTGTCCTGAAAAAAGGTTTAAACAACACAAGGGAATAAAGTCATCACATTTCTCTGAACATTTTTTTTAAAGGAATATAATACATAAGCTGCTAGGAAAGGGCAAAAATGTCTCCTGCTCCTCTATAGTAATGTCTGTGAGGCTGTACATTTCTAAGGAAATCTACCTTTTACATACAGGACTGAAAACTAGACTACCCCACATCCAAACCTTTGCAAGTCTCTGTATTAGCCTCATAAATCTAACAATATATCATAGGATTTTTCCCAAACTGCAAAAATCAAAGCATACAGTGAAGTAGCATAATTGCTTGATTTTTGGTACAAACTAAGCAGTCTTTATGCAAGAAGCTCAAATGAGCCAGATGATAACATTTAAAATCCTTTTTAAACAGAGAGGAGCGTATTATGCTCTTAGTTACACTGGTGTCAGTGGAATTACTCTAGAGTTACCGTACTTGGCAATAAGCTTATTGGAACCAGGAATGGTTTTTGTAGGTTGGAGAGAGCTTTAAATTGAGCAATGTTTTATTTTTGTCTTTGTCTGAACTTTGTATGGCTATAGTGTTGCAGCTTGGAGTGATAAATAGCAGGCCAGTGGATAAACTGAGGAACTGTAGCATACAGTTTGACAGGTGACAGTTGTTCACTGCTTGGCTTTAGTCCATGTCATGCATCCTCACTAAAGCAGTTTCCTTTAGTGGAAGTATGTGGGAGAGTCTTGTCTTGTAATTTATACACACAAGTTTAAAAGGTGAAAATGAGAGTGCACTATAAGGGTCCCTGTAAGATTGTGCCAGTTTTTGACACTGCAGCTTGCCATAGTTTAATGGCACTTGGGAAAATAGCATAATTTACTTGTCACCTTGTTTTTGGACACCTAGAAGTGTCACTAGAGAGGTCGGTTTCTTTGTATGCTAATAATGCCTCTTCATTAGTACTATTTCTGTAGCTTTTGCTAATAAATCAGTTTTGAAGGGGCACTTTCTGGTTAAAAATCTGAACCTCTTAGATTTTAAAACTCTTTCAGTTTTAACAGTCTCATTTTCTTTTCACTATTGAAGCTGATTGATTACTTTTTGCACTTCACTGATCTTGGACAATGAATATAGACCAGTTCAACTTTTGGTTCTCATCAGTTTCTAATGAGTGTTACTTTCTGGCTCTCATGTACTAGCACAATGCTGCAATTTTGAAGTTGAAAACACTGTGGGAAGGTTTAAATTAAAGAACTTTTAGTTGAAGCTAATAAAGAAAAAATAAATTGTTCTTTTGGTGTTTAGGCTTTGTAAAACCTGGCCTTTATTAAGCCCAAATTTTGGATTGAAATCTACTCAATGATGTCTCTTTATTAAGAGGAGCAAGCTGTACATTTATTAGTGGGTGTAATATGTTTGAGACACACATTACACCCACTAATAAATGTACAGCTTGCTCCTCTTAATAAATATACGTTGTGCAATAATACAAATGTTTGTGAGTACCAAAGATGTTTTCCTTAATGTAAAATTACAATGCTACTGATACGTTTGAAATAGCAGTGCAGCTATTTACATGGGAGCTCTGGATCTGTTTTACCAATAATATTTTGAATTAATATGGTGACTTCTATATGATTATATTAAATTACTTGATAAACATTAATTAATTGATCTTCAACATGAGGTAGGAAAGTAGTATTCCCATTTTACACATGAAGAAACGATAGTGCGCAGAGGTAGAGACGTGACTAAGATCACAGAGGAAGTATAAAGCAGGAGTAGAACCAAGATCTCCCAGTCTCATGTCTTCATCAGTCCTTCTTCCCATTTTTGTCTAAGGAAGGCACAGGAGTTGCAGAAATGTCATCAGAACTTGAACCATAGTAATTAACCAGGAACTTGGAGATCACACTGCAATAAACTCTTCAAGTGTGCATGCATGACACACACTTACATAGGAGACTATACAATGGTCTCAACAGTGAATAGGTTATACTCAGCAGATAATAGGTTTCAGTCTGAGTGTAGAGGCGTGGTAAAGGATGGTGGTGGTTGTAGAGTGAGAGTTTAAATACACTGGGCCAAATCCTGTGATTAATCCCAGCAAAGTCAATGGAGGAGATGCTGTGGTCAATGGTACTCTTTGAATAAAGGCAGCACGGGTTGGCTTGGTATATGACCATTTGCTTAGCCTGGTATTATCATCAGAAAATATGGAAGGATTTTTAAAAATAATCCCATCCATCTGTTAAGTTTGTGTTAGATCCTGGCAGTACCTCTGCAAACCCAAATAGTGATTGAAGGAGAACAAGCTGAATAGCATCATTTAAATGGGGAAGTGCTGACTTGCCTAAGATGTCGCATTAATTAAGAGATGGCTATAAAAGCGCAGAGCCCAGTGGTACCATTGTGAGGAGATGCTCCCAGCATCTCCAACTAGACTATAAAAATATTTTCTTGGCTGAATCTTGGCAAGCAAGGGCTCAGCCTGGGAAAAAATGCTGGTTCTTTGTTCAGTTTTACAAAGTATAAATAAATTCAGACAAGTTTATTATTAACAGCATTGATTAGGTCTTTTGAGGACAAAAGTCTCTCTCTAACCTATGGTGTTATCTGTCCAAGGCTGACCATGGTTTTCAGATCATCTCTTCAGCTTCTTTGCTGACAGTGGTGTTCGTTAAAATATAAACCCAGACTACTGGCATGTTAGCTTCTTCAGTGTCTTCAAAATGTTTCTCAGTTTGGTTTTGCCCTTTGACCGGTTTGTTTAGGTATGTTGTGCTGTATCCCCCAGGTGTTCGCAAGTTAGGCTTCTATACTTGCACTGGAAACACACCAAGTAGTTGGAGTATCTGCTGCATAATATGTAGTTTAATGTGGGTAATTTGTGCATCCTGCACACGTGTGCGCATGCACACGCTACATATGTGCACCAGGTATCCAGGAAACAACTCCCCAAGTTGACACGGTTGCAGTCCAGTGCTTTAGTTACTGCTCCAACTGCTCAGGGAGTGTCCAGGTTATCTGCTGCTATATGTTATAATAGAGATGTTCAGAAGTCAAAAACTTTCTTCTTTTCAGCAGAGAGGGTGCTTCCTTTCCATGCTACCTTGAACTTTCCAAAGGTTTCTTTACCTTCCCAGCTTGAAATAGCCTGTATCTATTCTTAAGTGATACAGAAAAGCAACTTCCAAGCCTCCATGGAAGTGGGCTAATTTTATTTATTTATTTATTTATTTATTATAGTCCTATAACCCCAAAACATTTTTTTACTTTAAAATTTGTATTCCACAAGCAGTATTCCATAATGTGTCTCCACTACGTTAAACCCACAAGTCCCGCGTCTACCAGGATGCGAACAGGTAAATTGCCCATTGATAATGTTTAGTTAGACAGTAGATAGAGATTATGGATATTGATTTATTTTGTCTTTATTTATATCTTTTAGCTAATATATTTAAGGGACCCAAAGCCATCTAACTGCACGTGTCCAGTGTATGAAACCACATGTTCCTGTCAATGTTACCCCCCCCTCCTTCCCACATTTCTTCAGATTGTGTGTTACAGCATCTGCTGCATTTTGTCATAAATTAAAATCTGTACAGCAGGGATTGTTTTACTGTGTGTTTATACAGCATTAGCACAACAGAGCCCTGATCTTGTTTCGTGTCTGTGGATGCTACTGTATCACAATCATAAGGGGGAGTGAGGAAGGGATGGGCAAGAAATTAAGTGGCTGAAGGTATTTATCTGGGAGTACAGTGTAGGGAGAAAGACCACCTACATTTTAATCCCAACCCTGACATTGACTTGCTGTGTGGCTTTAGGTAAATCAGCCTTTGACTCAGTTTCCTGTTTGTAATATGGGGTTCATTATATGTACCTGTATACCTTAGAGTAATGTTGTACGGATCTGTTCTTTTAAGCTTGTCCAGTACTTTGAAGTGCCAGGTAGTATTGATTTTTAGAAATAGCTGATCCAGCAACTGCCTTCAGATAGATTCCTGAAGGATTTTACTGGAGTATTGATCAGGGAGGAGAACGGTGCAAAACTGTTAGATCACATGACCCTGCCTGAGCCATGGTATCAGCTGTCACAGCCATGTCAGTGGAACTATTCATATGCTTAGTTATATGTATTCTTGAATGCTTCGCTGCAGTGGGGCCTTAATATGTGCTTGTGTGTGATATAATTCACCATGCTAATCCAGTTCTCTTATCCATTATTATCAATCATCTAATTCTGAAAAATGGAAGTTTAACACACATTAATAGATGTTTAAAATACTTTTTAGCCCATCAATCACTAAATCCTCCTCTCTAGTATCAAAACTGGTTCTGGTTCTGGAATGGCTTTAAGTGATAGACAGCAAAATTCAATATATTTTTTATCATTTCTCCAGTTGCCTGTTCAGGATAAGGGATCAAATGGAACTTTATTTTCAGCACAAACAATAAACATAAAGCTCAAAGCATTTCCTCTGGAATTTAGCATGGATTGACAATGGCTTCTATAGCTGATTTACTTTTCTGAACATTTTGAATGCTCACAAAGATTTCAAGAAAGGTAGAATTGCTATACACTTACGTTTTACTAAAAAAAAAAATTAAATATGGAGTTTTCTGGGAAAGAGTTTTACTTCACTGAATGCATAATGTGAAATCGGGACACTGTGATACCTAGGAAGTGCCAAAGGCAGTCAAACCAGAGATTCTTTTTTATCACAATACTCTTTGATTAAGATCATTATAGCAACTGGTAGCAACACTACGGTTAAGATTGAGTTGGCATTTCTGTCTCATTGGGCTGCGACTCAGTGTTCAAGCTGTCAGCCCAGATGCAATTTAAAAAAAAAAATTAATACAAAAATGGTTTCAATTCATCGAGCTACTTTGGAGTTGAATATCTTTAAAGGGTAGATTTTTAATCTCTTCTAGATTTTTTTTGTCTGAATGGTAAGCCTCTAGATGTTAAAAACTTGAAATACATTCCTGAAAAATTTTCTTTAAATAAGATACAGTAAGCCAATTTTTAAAATAAATTATTATTATTTTATTAGTTGTAGCATGAAAAAATTATACAGGCAGAAAAAAAGGATTTGGCCCTTTTATACAAAAGGGAGAGCGTGTGTTTTTTTTAAATGTACAAAATCCAATCTGAAACGTTATCACATTTTTTTTTGTTTTGACTGTCAGTAAAAACACAGTGAATTAAATACATTGTTCTGCCATTTTAGATCCCCACACATAATGACAGCATGGTAAGGAATGAGATTAGAAAGTGAAATTGAGAGCTGAGTTTCACTGAGCTGAGTGAAATGTAAAAAATAAACAAACTGGATAATGTTGAAAAGTAAATAACACTCTTTTCAACTCCGGATAATTAAAAAAAAATCATGAAATCGACTAAAGTCATGATTTTTTTTTTAAAGAGTACATTTTGGATAGTTCTTTATTTGCCTTCTGCTTTTTGAGCCTTTAGGTTACACTTAGCTCATGTGTTCGTGCTTTTCTCTGCAATCGCAAGGGCTAGAAATGTGCTTTGGTTTTAAATGAAAGATGAGATCCTCATGTACCCTCTTGACTCTGAGGCTTTAAATGAAACACCAAATATGAAACTTACGATAAAATCAAGAGGGCTAGTAATAATTAAAGTAGATATTTAAAATCTTTCACTTCTATATAGTTACATGAACAGAGGTGAAAAAATGGAAGTACTTTGTGAGTTACACGTTGACAGCTTCCCTTTAAATCCTAGCATAAATTCAGCAGTACTTCACCTCTCTCACACCTAATCGTATCTAAAGAGTAAGAATAAGGAGGTCATTTTTCCCCCAAGCTACACAAAGAACCCATAAGAAGAACATAGTAATGAAATATTAGCAGATCAATATAATGGGGAGCAACAGCTTAGGTAGAAGAGAAATCAACTCTGATAGCACAGCAGTAGCCGTGACCCTAATGCCACTGAGCCAGCTCAGCTCTATGATCCAGTCACTATAGAGAGGAAATACTGCTTGCTGAAAGGAAAAGGGAAAAAGCCTTTCAGTACACTGGACTTAATCTTTGAAGAGGTACCGTGTGTTACACTTGTGTTCCGTACTGTATGGTACGGTACCAGGGCTTGGCTACACAGGGAGACACAGGAAAGTTCATCCATATTAACTAAAGGTATGAATTAAAAGTGGACTCCTTAGAGTCCATTAAACTCCCATGTGGACAGTCTCATTCAGAATTAAAGTGTCCTTAATTTGAGTTAGTTTTAAATTATACCAATAAAAGCTATACCAGCAAACATTTGTAGGGTAGAGAAGATGGAAGATTTTATCCATTGTAGCCAGCCTCAGTATCCTCCACAGCAAAATAGGGAATAGCATATCTCCAAAGACATTTTATGAGGCTTAATTAGTTAAAGCCTAATTTGTTCCTCAGTTCTTCATGAGGAAGGGACTCTCTGATCTCCTTTGGCCCATAAGAAAGGGCAGGGGGCGGTTGTCTCCATGATACGTTCCACTTCTTTCTGGGATCTACAGAGTGCTGTCTGTGCAGTTTGGAATGCACATAGGAGGGCAGGATAGATGCACAACCCTTTCCCTACAAATCATTGAGAATCTGCAACAGGTAACACAGTCTGAAGCTGTATCACTATTTATCTGGAGCCCCCTCCATGCTGGGAAAGCCTCCTTAAAAGGGAGTTTGCAGAGGAAGCTACTTTGAGTTTTCTGGCAGCATGGTTCCACTGGAACACACTGCCAAGGTGCTGGAGAGGGAGAGCAGAAGCACAGGGCCTTAACGCCCATTGTAATATTCCTCTGGCAGATCCCCAGCTTCTTTGGCAAGCTGACAGCCCCCTCTCTCTGCCCCCAACAGAAGAATGTGAGGAAACACAGTGTGAGGGGAGCCTCAAAAACATTTCCTCCCCTAGACTCTCCAGCTATGGTTTTACCCTGTGAGGTATACAGTATTTTTCGGCCAGGCCTTTTCTAGATGCAGTTTACACCTTCATTTTAAATATATGATGGCTACAGATGGGCACCCCGACTCTCTGATTTGTGCGTGTGATCAAGTAGCTTGAAGCAAAAGCCCCAAAATCGGTGCCCACTATACAAATGTGGTCACAAAATTGTGCATGCCACAAAAACTCACTTTTCTGAAAATATTACCCCAGTGCTTTGGAAATGTAAAACATTCAATGAGTGATAAGCATTATAGTTACTGAATCGGTGAGCAGCCATCTAGAATCTCATAACACACAATGGTACAAAATAGGCACAAGTGGGGAAGATGAAAATTCCAGAACCAGAAACCTTAACTCAGCATTTCCTCGCTTTTCTCAGTTTCTATCTCAGCGCTAATGTTATTTTAATATAGTTACATGGCTTGATTTACCATGATTAGCATAGCAATTTGCAACACATTCTTCAAAATTGCCAATCAATTTGAGCTCAAAATAGATGAAAGCCCCACATAATCGGCTGCTACCATCCAAAAAAACAGTTCTGAAAATCTGAAAGAAGACTTGAGTTGTTTGTACAGTGTTTTGTATTTTGTAACAGCTACCATAATATCCTCAAGGCCTCTATCTCACAGGCCTTTAATTGAGTATAGGTGAATAAAAATGTAAGCCTAAAAGGTAGTATGAAAAGATCAAGGTATTGTATGGATTTTGTTAAATCCCTTGAAGTACCTTGATTCTGGGTGAGTGACTGGGTGAATGCTGCCTCTGAAAGAGCTTGCAAAAACTCACCTGGTGGGAAAGTTTAATTAAAAATATAGCTTTGTGAACTTTCTATCGCTGCCTCTTCACAAACTTATTGCTGGCAGAGTCTTCATTGGCTGCCTTTTCTTTCACACATCTCTTTTCCCAGCAGCAACAGTAGATATTAAAGGGAAGCTTCTTGGGCCATGACTATCTTAATAGGGACTGTAACAGCATATGTATGGTAGTATAGCTATGCCGACATAACTCTGTATGGTAGACTTAGCTTACATCAATTGTTTTTTTGCCATCACTGTAAAAATACCACTTACCCAAGTGATGGTAGATAGATTGATAGAAGCATGCTTCCAATGACCTAGCTGTGTCTATATCATGGATTAGGTCAGCATAGCTATGGCACTCAGGGATGTGGATTTTTCACACCCATGAGTACCGTACCTATGTCGACCTACAATTTAAGCATAGAATTTATTGGGGTGTCTACACAGGGACATCCAAGAAAGTTATCTGCAGTAACTTCCATTCCAAAATGAATTAAGATAAACCAAATTAAAGCCACTTTATTTCTGAATAACAGGGTCCACACAAGGATTTAATGTGGTTTAAATAATCCATTTCAAATTCACACCTTTAGATAATTCAGATTAATTTTCCTCGATCTCTCCATGTAGAATCATAGATTCCAAGGCCAGAAAAGGCCGTTGTGATCATCTGGTCTGACCTCCTGCATAACACAGGCCATAAAATGTCCAAAATAATTCCTAGAAGTATCTCTGAGAAACATCCCATCTTGATTTTAAAATCACCAGTGATGGAGAATACACCACAACGATTGGTAAATTGTTCCAATGGTTCATTATCCTCCCCGTTAAAAAAAATTTACACTTGACTACCAATTTGAATTTATCTAGCTTCAACTTCCAGCCATTGGATCATGTGATATCTTTCTCTGCTAGACTGGAGCCCACTCTCAAATATTTGTTCCCCATATAGGTACTTATAGACTGTAATCAAGTCATCCCTAACCTTCTCTTTGTTAAACCAAAGATTGAGCTCCTTGAGTCCGTCACTATAAGGCATGTTTTCTAATCTTTTCATCATTCTTGTGGCTCTTCTCTGAACCCTCTGCAATCTATCAACATCCTACTTGAACTCGTGGACACCAGAACTAGACACAATATTCCAGCAGCAGTCTCGTCAGGGCCAAATACAGAGTTAAAATAACCTTTCTATGCCTGCTTTAGTATCCCGTTTACTCATCCATGGATCAACCTTTTGGCCACTGCCCTGAAAGCTCATGTTCTTTTGTTATGTCTTAAATATGCGCACGAGCCATATAAAAATGTCTAGTTTGAGTTTAGAAGCTGGATTTTTTGTCCAGATTCGGCCATTTGCATCAGCGGGGATTAGTCTATGAGCTACTCAGTTATGTACCACAGTACGGCTGCACTGCACAGCCATTTCTCAGGTGAGATTTCATCATGAGACAAGAGGTTAAAGGCCTGATTCTCCCTTTCCCTTGCACCTTTTATTGTCATTTACACACGTTCACAGTTGCCTTGTTATTTGAGTGAGTGGAGAATTTTCATTTGGTGGCACATTTGTAAATGACAGCATAAATTGCACGATGATAGAGACCCCCAATGCTTTCCTCCATCCATCAAAAGGTTTCCTTGAAACCAGGGACAGGCAGCCAACCTCCTATTAATTTAACAGAGGGTCCCACCAAAATAGCCCTGTGATAAAATTCCATCTACATAATGGTGTGATCTACATGACTATTGAGGATAAATTAATTAAGGTTGGTACAGTGGAAATGAAAACTGTTGGATAATGTCATGTGTACTGCTACTGTTATAAAATGTTTGCTGCATATTTGTAGCAGTTGTCTGAGTCCCTGCCCATATGGAGTTATCCCGGATACCCTCCCATTCAGAGCCTTCATCTAGGAGTCACATTCCTTCTTCCATAATGCCCATTTTTACAGAGCAATAAAGGTTGGGAAGAGGGGGTTTTGGGGAAGCAGTGCTTTTTGCTGGAGGATTACCAGTGCTCAGTCACCAGGTAGGATTGGCTTTATTGGTTTGCGTGTCATGATTACTCTGTCTTTGAAGCACAGGCACATTTTCCTAGCAAACATTCAGTCTGGCATGTCAGAATCTACAAGCTATTTTAGCAGATTCAGTTTTATTGCAAATGATGAGTTAGGGGATCTGCGTGTAACCTTGAATTCACAATTAGTTTAACATTTAATAGGTTGCTTTCAGTTTGTGTTTGATGCTCTCTACAGAATTCTTTGTGATCTGAGGCTCAGAACAATACGAGGGATTAAAACCATTTTTAAAAGCATCTTTCAACTTTTTAAAAAATTTATTTATATATTTACAATACTATGTTTGTATCCGTGCTGCTGACTTACCTAGAATACTGTTATAAACACAATGCAAATTCTCCTTGAGAATACTTCTGTGCCATCCTTAGATAAAGCTCAGCAGAGACAAATTAGTTAGTTTTCAGTCAGCATGCAAAAGCTTGCTTTGAATACTGCCAATACTTAGATGAGGGACATGACTTGCAAGTGTAGCTAGCAGTGGAGATATAAGGCACGTATGTTACTTGCTTCATCTCTCTGTTACACCGTTTCTTGCTCTGCACCAATACTGTGTGCATGGATCCAGATTTTTAATTTTTATGTTGCTGCGGAATGATTCTTCGGCTGCCGTAAGTGAATAACTGATGTATTAACAAATGTCAGGCACAGAACATTTATCAGTTTCTTTGCTGTGGTGTGGCCTGTAGTGTTTTTTTTCTCTGTACTCTAAGCACTGTTAGTGCTGCACGCGGAACCAGAGTCCTTCTAATGAAACAATTACAGCAGCACTACTCTATATGCAAGACTAACACCTCCAGCAAAAGCTGATAAATGCCTTTGGTTATGATTTGCCTTCCCCTCCCCCGCCCCCAGCTTGTTGCGTTCTGTAGGGAGAGTGGTGAAATTTATTGACTTCCGCTTAGTTTGAAAAAGTTTAATCAAACAAAAAAATAATTGATGCTGAATGACAGTCAGTGAGGAAGGAAATGGTTATAGGACCAGCAAAGTGTCAGTGTGAACTAGCTGTGTGTGTGAATCCACACAAGGTACTGGTGATATAATTACAAGGGGACTATGCTAAGGATGTTTGCCAGATCATTAGAGAACCTCCTACTCACAACCACACAAAAAGGAAGGTGCTTTGCTAGCCAGACATATGCATGCACGTTAGACAACTAATAGGACTCTCCTAGGCTCAGAGATTGACAGTGAGCTGTATGCCTGTGGTTTATGGAATATAATGAGTTGAGTGCATCATACGTCTTCTCTTTTGTTACTTAAATTGAAGGAATCTAGACCCCAGAGAAGAGCACTCCTACAGAAAACATAGCTATGATGGTGGTCACTTGTTATCTTGCTGCAAGGAAATGAATTTTTTTTGATTGGCTGCAGATGGTTAGGATGGACATATAAATGTATGTGCTTTCCTACACACTGTAACATGCACAGTGGTATTGGAAGTTAGCTATTGTGGAAGACTGGAAAAGGTGGTCTGGAAATCAATGTGGTCTAGTGGGCTTCTGGGTTCTACTCCCAGATCTTCCGCTCTTCTGCTGCATGTTCTTGGGCAAGTCACGTCACCTCTTTGTGCCTCAGTTTCCCATCTGTAAAATGGGGGTGATACCGTTTTCTGGCTCCACAGGGGTGTTTTAAGGCTCAGTTCGTTAACGCAGGGGAAGATGTGAGATTCTCAGATCCTAGTATTATCAGTTGAGGATTCAGCAGTGGGCATGACCAATATTCAGTGACATTCCTATGATTATGAATGAAAGAAGGCTGATGAGGCACTCAGATGCACAAAAAGAAATCACACATTGTTTAAAGATAGAGCAATACCAGGCCATTTGGATTACACATCTGAGACCCATGAGTGAAAAATTCAACACGTGGAAAAAAGTTTCAGCCATAGGGTGACATGTCCACATCTTCTTTCCCTGATATCCAAGATGTAACTACATATTGCTTCCCAGCTAGTTGGAGCAGCTGCCCAGATTCTTTCCTCCCTCCCCCTTAAATATTTGCATTCCACCTAGATACAGATGAAAAGTAGGACTGATATTTTACAGGTTGCAATCTCCCCAATGTAGTATTTTGCCTTAAGAAACAGACTTTAAAATTTGGCTGAACCAAAATTATTTCAAAGAGAAAATTAAGTGACAAGACTTTATATCTAATTATGACTCTTTCATCTAGTTGGGTGAATCACCGAGGTGTATAAATTTGTGAATAGTGGTGTTTGGGAATTTTAAAAAATGAACCATTTCTCAAAAGGAAATGTGCACTGCGTTTTTAAGAATGGAATAATGCAAGAGAGGTTGAGTGTGTGAAAAACATCCCTATAAGAAGACTTGTTGTTTTCCAAATGCAGGGAACCTACTAAACAAATCTACCTGCACATGTGTTTTAAAGACCATTAAAATTCCCTACAAAAACTATGTTAAGATATCATTATGGTTGCATGAATAAGCTCTCAAAAAACAGGAAATGCTACAGTTAAAGTACACGCACAACTTTATCTCTGTGCCTGATGTGTCTGTATTACAGTGAGGCAGAGTTAGAGACAATAGGCGGACTGTGGGCCAAATCCGGACCATCAGATGCTCTTTAATGGACCCTGAAATCTTTCTATTTTCTTCTTCTTCTTGTTATTTTTATTATTTTCTCTGGAGTCTGGACCTTGGTTTATACCTTGACCAAGAAATGTGGACCTTTACAAAAAATAATTGACTACCCCTGCAATAAGGACTTGGCTACATGAACATTTAGGCATGTGGCAAGTTGGGTTGTGAATCTAGCACTCATTAGGTTGCCATGGATTAACTGTTCATGTGGACCCTGTCGATGCGCATTAACAGTTCATTAGTTTTTGATCTAGTCCAGTTTCAAGCTAATTCAGGATAGATTCACACCCCAGCTTGCCGTGAACTAAATGTTCAGAAAGACAAGCCCTATGTTTTTAATTACACAATCACATACTATTTCTCAAATAAAGCAACATTTTTCGGCATCATTACATAAAAATGTGTGGCCTCTGAACTTTATTGACTCAGTTTTTATAAAATATGATAAATTCTCTTCTCTTCAAGGTATGTATTTTAATCATTTTGTTAGCACCCATAAATTTGCCTTCCACACCAGATTAAAAAGGAATTTTCAATCAGCCACATAGCCTTCTTTAGATTCAGTTCAGGGGATAAGACTGTGAAGCTACCTTATCTGTAAATTCTGTTGGCCCTTCTATGTCATCTAATTGAAAATATTACTCTGTGTTGAAAGTGTGCATAATCCGATGGCTATTGTATACTTTTCCTATACAAGATTCTTATGGATTCTGTTTGTGTGGCATGCATACTGCTCAAGATGCTCCATGTGTGTCCAAGATCATAGGAAAAGGGTAGAATACTGTATTATTTGAGAAATGCTACATGATCATGTAACTAAAATTGTATCAAATTATCTGAGTCCCAAGTATAACAACTTTACATGCAAACAACTCTCCTGCTTTATAGGATTGTCTTCATGCTCCAGAATCACAACTCAAAGTTGTGTATCAGGTAGCCAAAAGGTGGCTCATGGTGTTCTGTGATGCAGCCTATGGTTGCACTAAGCTTTAACACAGACATGCGGCCCATGGAGATTACTGTTCCTATTACACAATGTTCATCTTGATCTGAACGGTCAGGCTAAATTGGATGTTGCGACCTGTATTTTCTACAGTTTGGATCATCTTATTAAAGATGAGAGTGGGTGCAATCTATTCAATTTTATTGGGTCTTCTGGTTCCTGATAAGTTGCTGGAAAAATGTTGAGTGCCTCTGTTATAAATAAAGTCAACACCACTGGTAAAATAAAACAAGCAGAAGAAGTACTTCCAGAGGATTGATTTTTATCTCTTCCATCCTCCAGTTGGAATGGATTTCTTTTGTACTAGGTATTTTAAGGAACCATGGAATGGAACAAGTCACAGACTGAGGTCCCCTGTCTATTGACAAATGAAAATATTAAATATAGTTCCACACAAGATACCAATTTATTATAAAAACAAGGATCGAGTAGAATATTTGAAATAGTTGAAGGGTGATTCTGGCAGCCGTAGAAATTAGAAGGAAGATGAGGTCATTCAGTGTCTGTGTCTGGGTATAGTGGTTCTTTGGAGTACAAGAAGAGTACTTTGGAGTTCAGAGCTAGTAGCTGATTGCCCCAAGATGCTCTCTAAAGAGGAAACTCAGTACCCTTGTATCTTCCATGGGAACATCTCCAGATCCAGCAAGGGGTGTGAAGTTGGATTTGCTTGGCAGGATTTGCTTGGAAGTTGGATTTGCTACCCTTTCTGCTATCCTAGCAGGAGGTATAAAATATGCTGACCTTGATTAGGAAGGGAAATGGGAGGTCAGAAAAATGTACAAGGAGGACTCCGGTCCTCATAGCTAGTAAAGAAATTTATCTATATTTTGGACGGCTTTGTTTCTTTTTTCTTTGTACACTTTTACAGTTTGATGCCTGCAGAGGAAGCACCTGCCCTAGAGCCCTAGTAAGAGAGGGCTTTGTAATTCATGGTTTTTTATTCTGTGAAAGGCCTAATGAATACAGCACTCCAAGAAGAGGGAAGGCTTTGTTATTAATGAGAACACTGAGTGTGCAGTGTCTGTTTTTACTGTGGGAAAACCTAAGCTTTCTTGCTCTGTTATTCTACAGTGCATAACTATCTTAGAGACATTTACTTGGTGTGTTTTTTAACGTATATGTTTTCATTCAAAAGTATCCCAATTCTTATAAAACCTGTTAGATATGTCGGAGGCTTTGACAAATAATTAATTTCTCTGGAGTTTTTCTTTTAAAGACCTAAGTGAACATACAAACCTCACTCCAACACTTGCACTTATTTACAACTCCACTGCAGAAAATCTGATCGTCCATGGTGGTGGTTTTTTTTCTCCTCCTCTCCATAAAAAAGATTTCCTTCAATTCTGGCAGCCATGTCTCTTGCAACCCTCACCATCCACAACAAACACAAGCAATTGACACTTCAATAGGTATTTGAAAATTGAAATTGCTAGGTTGGGTCTCATCTGGAGGCTACTTGACCCTCCATGTTCCAGCCTTAACTATTAAGCAGCTTTCGCCATCATATCATCTACCTACCTAATATTGACTTCTGTGTGTATATCGGTTAGTATGTAACTTATCTCTCTTTATAACGCTGAATTCATATCTATAGATTAGTTTGCATTTTTCAGGCAGCTTGTGCTCACAGTAGAAAATTTATTTTACAGGATGGATTTTTCCATGCTTGGAGGTGTATTTGGCCTAAGAGGATAATGTGGGAAAGTTGATCCAGGAGAGCTGTATCTAGCTGTGGAAATATATATATATATTTCAGCAGCCAGACACTAGATGACATGGCTATCACCTTTATTGGGGTTTTTATCTTCATCCACTGTATGCACTTGCAAGACGTTCCTGAGGACAACACTGTTGTGCCTGAAAATACTGTGAGATAGATCACCCCTCCTTCCATTGCAAAATGTGCTGGAGGGGTCTTGGGTGTGGGGGTAGGGGGACAACTTTCCAAAGATCCCATTGCACAATTTGTCCCCAGTCAGTCATTTGAGGGAGCAGTGTTTGCCCTTGGTGGAACAAGCCACAGGGCCCACCAGTGAACCTGGAGAATCCACAGAGATCTACAAGAGATCTAGCACCTGGCAGCTTCCTGTCCAGTCATCAGCCACGGACTCCCAGAAGAATTGGGGTTCCCACAGACAAGATCACACAACGTCAGCCTATCTGATGTTTTCTGGTAAATCACTGTGGGGCAGGAGGTGGGTGGGAAAGAGGTGCTTCCTTTGCTTCACCTTTGCATGCCTGTTCCTGCCACTAGCTTGCCCACCTCCCCCATCAGGAACCTGGAGCCTTGGAGCAAAGAAGTGGTTGACCCTCCCAGTCTGAGGGGAAGGGGGATATCTTCTGGCAGTAGGTCCTCTCCTTGTATGAGGACTCTGATGCTCTGCACTTGAGAAAACAAGTGCATCATTGAGTCTAGTAGAGGAGAAGCAAAATAAACTGTAGCATCTTCATAGGGAATTAAGCAAGTGGATGAGTTTTGCTCTCATGTGTAAATCAGTGGCATTTCAGTTGAAATCAATGGAGTTTCACCAGTGTAAAACTGAAATCAGTGGAGGCAGAATCAGGCTCCATGAGTATAGTAACTGATAACAGAGCTACCATTTTAAAAGCACTTTAGGCTTTTAGACTGCCTGGTTGGAGACAAATGTAGAAAGTAGTCCAGATGTTTTAATTTTGTAATTTGGGTTCTTTTTCTTCCTCTGCCCTAGGTTTGATTTCAGCCCTTGCAAAATAAATAAATGTAGATTTTAGCCATGCTTTCTGTTACGTCTATAGGAAAAGGAACAGCTGCTTTCGTCAAAGGAAACTGATCAAAGGATTTTTCTACACAATAAGATTCTATATACATTGCTATATCATTATTGCCTACAGGATAGAGAGAGGCTGTGTGAGATGAAATACTATTTAGAGAACGTTCTTTGTGAGACAGAAACACAGATCCTGTCCAACAGAACTTGATCTTCGGAATCTTGCTTTCTTTTATGTCCACATCTGTCTTTGGAGTCAGCTACCTGCACTCCAGGAATACTAGTTTGCATAAGACTTCTTGAGCATGCCCTTGGTTTAAAAAATACATTTGGATGATTTGATTATCTGATTTGGAGAACAACTGATGGGAAGTTTAAATAGGAGGATCCATTTCAGATGTTGCATTGTTATTTTGCCAGTTTTCTGCACTCTCAATTCAACGGCCAGCAGCTTTTGTACAGCTCACTAGCAGGGCCATTGGGAAGATGTAGAACGAAACTTTCTAACGTGTGGGGATGTTTTCTTAAAAATTCTTATGGTCATCCATGCACTCACCTAAATGAAATCCCAGTAGTGGAGCAGGTGTCTTTAAAAAGGCCAGGAATCATTCCATCCAAGTTTGCTAGTGTTTTGTGTCAGTATCACTGCTTTTCTTTCTGGAGAAGTGTGGTGTGTTGTGAATGACAAATCTACTCAGACAGGGTGAAGGGTAGCTGTCAGGGAGCTGGCTTCAGCTTCTCTATCTTGTGCTGACGCCACTGAGTTAAAGAATCACCACTACACACCAAAGAAATGATGATGGCAGATTCAAGTAAATAGGGGCATTTATTACAGTATGCCGTATTCCAAATACATGAACTGAATGTGAGATCATCCACCCCCCACATACATATTTGTGGTGCTTTGGAAGGGCAAGCAAGCCATTCACATACGTGAGGTATGGATAGCTGAATGTGGAATCATCCAACTATACTCACCTGTGGTTATTTGAAATGAATGATCATTGCATGTTTATCTTCCACTTGGAAAACCAGAAGAGATGGACAGAATGGATTTGTTTAAGGTCAATCCATGATGTGTTTAAGCTCCTTACCAAATTGCAGTACTCCTCCTACCAAAGATTCTTCACACATCAAGCGGCCAATTCAAAGAAGTCAGGCTGGCTCACTGACTGCTTTCGACTGTGTATCTCCTGAACACGTGGTTTACAGGCAGGCGACATTAATAAGCAGACTGTTGCTGGAAAATGTAGAGCATCTGTCATACTTAAAAATTAATCTCTCTAAAGTCACATGCAAATATTCTAAATGATACAGTTTATAACTGGAAAATTTTACTAAAAATATGGGGCGTCTCTTTGATGAAAATATGTCAGTAGTTGTTCTGTTGGGCCCTGTGGCCCACTGAATGAAACGTGTTGGCAACCATAGCAGTTGACTGAGGTGTTGGGAATCCGTAAGATCCTGTTGGCATATGTAAGAGTGGACTCTCATTTTAACCATGTTATGCTCTTTGGGAAGCCACTGAAATTTGGATTTGCATTGCACTGAAGTAAAATTCTTGGTCGTAGTGAAAAATTCCCCAGAAAATGCAAATACATTGTGTTACTGATGCTTGTTAGTTTTTTGGGAAGAAAATGGAGAGGTAGCTTTTGAACTCCATTGAAATACATTGAACTGGGGGAGCTTTTGGAGGAGAAGAGTGAAAATATGATAGCTACTTTGCTATAATAAATAAAGTTTGTCCTCCTAAACAAGGTCAGTAGGTGTGTGTAATGTTTGCTTTTATTCACAGTTCTGTGAGCTTATTTCGGGAATTTTAATGACTGTAATTATGTTTTTGGAAATGTACAGGTTGTCCAGATGCAGCGGGGCCTGGAATGAACAATAAAAGGTTAAATTGATGGATGACCAACAAGATAAGGATTGTGCCTCAGAAGACCATGAAACTATCCTGATTAATGGGGTGAAAGAAAATGGTAAGGAAACTTAATTGCAGCATATGAAGCAACATCGATAACAGCAAGCCAACTATTTTCCTAGTTCATGTATTACATTTCTGAGTTTTGCAGACTTCTTCAAAATGTAGAGCAGTGGGGCAGATGGATATTTTGTGCAAATATGTTGCTGCAGCTATGAATCTTCAGTTTTTAAACCCTAAGCAACAACTGCTGCGTTTTCCACACACATATGTGCATGCCTACACACACACACACACACACACACACACACACAACAGAATTGTGATTTTTTTTTAATAGCACATACTGTTGTGACCATTTTGGCAGCTTGGCCCCTCCAACTTGCTGTCCCAAGTTCACATTTTAATTATAGGCACCTCTTCTGTGCATAAACACGTGCAACTGGTGAAGTCCTGATCCTGAGAACTGCTGTGTAATTTCAACTCTCATTGAAAGCAATGGAAAATTATTGTCATCTTTCAGGAACATGGCTGAAGTTTCTTGTATCTAGGTTTGTCTTCGGTCACTTTCAACTGTTCCATACTTACTTTCAAAAGCAATAACTAATTAAGAGTATTCTTTGGCACTATGCTTGTCTGGAAACCTGATTAAAATAAAAATTCCTCTGAGCATTTTCTGAAGTCATTTAGCCTTCAGGTTGCTAGCACTGAGATAAAAAATAGCATTTTCATTCTTCACAGCGTCTCTAAAATTTATTTAAACATACATAGTTAACTGCATGTTTCTGTTTAAAATTTTTATTAGCCTTTTAATCCTTCTGACTGTTGATATTTGACCCTATTGGATCTTTGAGGGCCCAATCCTGTAAGTCATTGTACGCTCAGTGTGACTTAGTAATTGGTATAGCATAAGTCTTTGGGGCAAATTCTGCTCTCATTCACACAGCTGTAAATTCAGAGTAACTCCAGATCTATAGGTGAACAGCACTGGTGTTGCCTGTGCCCCTAGAAGATAGATGGGTGAGAGATGAAACACACATCTGTGATTTCCAGCATGACAGAATTCAGAATATATCTGTCAGTTTCAGCTGATCTTATTTTTTATCAGATACGTGAAAACAGTCGGTAAAGTAATAGTGGGTGACAGTTGCTAGAGCTACAAAAAGATTTCCTGGCCATTATGCCTGTGCCTAATCTACTGCTACCAAACAGAATCAATAGTTACCTTGTCAATAGAAACTGATTTGATTTGTAGAATCTGATACTGCTTCCATTAAATGCAGTTAAACAAACAGAAATAGGAAAATGTCTTAATTAAATACTGGAGTACAGAAGTGAATTTTCTAAAGGTTTTGGCCCAGATATTCCAGTGCTGCATGGTCACTTGACACTGAATAAAAAGCAGCTTCTGTTCTGATGGCAGTGAGGATCACTGTAGTGTAGGAGGATTGTGGCTCAGAATCAGCATAGCAGTTCTTATGCCAGCATCTCCCTTCTGAAGGAACTCAAATGCGAAACTGCAGAACTACTAAGTGTGATATGTAACCGATGGCTTAAATCGGCTTGTGTAGATGTGACGCCAATTTTTTTTAAAGGCTCCAGAGGCAATCCTGGCAATTACAAGCTGGGAAGCCTAACTTCAGTACCAGGCAAATTGGTTGAAACTGTAGCAAATAACAGAATTATCAGACTCTTAGATTAACACAATATGGTGGGGGAGAGGCAACACGGCTTTTGTAAAGGGAAATCAGACTTAAGCAATCTATCAATGCTTTGAGAGGGTCAACAAACAGGTGGACAAGGGTGATCCAGTGGATATAGTGTACTTGGACTTTCAGGAAGCCTTTGACAGTGTCCCTCACCAAAGGCTCGTAAGCAGTGTAAGCAGTCATAGGATCAGAGAGAAGGTCGGCTCCTGGATCTGTAAGTGGTTAAAAAACAGGAAATCGAGAGTAAGACTAAATGGTCAGTTTTCAGAACACAGAGAGGTAAACGGTGGTGTCTCCCAAGAGTTTGTGCTGGGACCAGTGCTGTCAACATATTCATAAATGATCTGGAGGAAGGGGATAAACAGTGAGGTGGCAAAACTTGCAGATGATACAAAACTACTCAAGATAGTTAAGTCCAAATCTTACTGTGAAGTTACAAAGGGACCTCATTAAAGCAGGTGAGTGGGCAACAAAATGGCAGATGAAATTCAGTGTTGATAAATGCAAAGGAATACACATTGGAAAACATAATCCGAACTACACATACAAAATGATGGCGTCTAAATTAGCTGTTACCATTCAAGAAAGAGATCTTGGAGTCATTGTGGATAGTTCTCTGGAAGTATCTGCTCAATTTATAGCAGCAGTCAAAAAAGCTAATAGAATGTTAGGAACCATTAGGAAAGGAATAGCTATTAAGACAGAAAATATCATAATGCCACTATATAAATCCATGGTATATCCACACTTTGTATACTGCATGTAGTTCTGGTCACCACATCTCTAAAAAGATGTATTAGAATTGGAAAAGGAACAGAGAAAAGGGCAACAAAAATTATTACTTTCTACGTGATGAGAGATTAAAAAGACTGGGGCTTTTCAGCTTGGAAAAGAGAAGACTAAGGGGAGATCTGATAGAGTTCTATAAAATCATGAATATTGTGGAGAAAGCAGATTAAAAAGTATTATTTACCCCTTTATATAACACATGAACCAGGGGTCACCTAATGAAATTAATAGGTGGAAGGTTTATAACAAACCTAAGGAATTACTTCTTCACACAATTCATAGTTAATATGTGGAACTCATTGCCAGGGCTTGTTGTGAAGGCCAAAAATATAACTGGGTTTAAAAAAAAATTAGATCAGTTCATAGAGGATAGGTCCATCAATGGCTATTAGCCAAGAGGATCAGGGATGCAAACCCATCCTCAGGCTGTCCCTAGCCTCTGACTGCCAGAAGCTGAGATTGAATGATGGGACAGATCTTTCGACGATTGCCCTGTTCTGTTCATCCCTCTGGAGCACCTGGCATTGGCCACTGTTGGAAAATAGGCTGTTGGTCTAGATAGACATTGGTCTGACCCAGTATGGCTGTTCTTATGATCTGATGTTCTTTGGGGTGGTAGCCAGGGCTTCTCTACATTCTGACAATCCCTGGCTGCTTTATTGACCCCTTGAAGACATTGGCGTCCAGTGTAATTTAGAGTAGATTTTAGGTAGCTCTAACTTACAGACAGGGATTGGCCTGGCATGAAGCAGACTCGGAGCTTGGGGGGTACAAAGGAGGCTCCTTCTGCATCCTTCCCTTTCCACAGCTGTACTGCACGCTCCTCAGCTGTAGATGAGTATCTGAGCTACTGTGTTTTCACCCAGCTTTTGAGTTAATGTGTACGTTACCATGAAATACTGAAATAATCTTAAAATTGAGGCACACACTGTGACAAAAGCCAGAAAATCCATAGTTAAGTCTGAAATGCTCTTCTTGGCTCTTAGCCACTCTATTTTTTTAAACCATTACAGTCCATTGGGTAAATACACCTTTTAATTGAATATGATCTTGACTTTAGCACCATATAGTCCCTGGAAAAATCCATTTTTCAGGATTTGCACCTCACAGGACTCAAGCTTTATTTTAAAAAATGGAGATTATATAGCTGATAGCGAATGCTTTAAGACTGAGTTCCTGTTGTTATTTTAACTTCCCCTTTTCATGTCGTCGTAATTTTCACAGACGTATTTCTTTTGGCCTCAATTTCCCATGCTTACCGTCAGCTCAAAGTTGATTTATTTTTTTAAGTTGGAGCTGAATTTGTTCATTTGTTTTGAAATTAAGGGAGCTGGATCAAAAGATGTTTTCCCATATATTCCAGGTGAAATGTTTGCACACTCATACCTCAAAAATGGCTGAAGTGAGAGAAACAGCTGTTTTTTAGTCCTCTCTTAGGAAGGCAAAGCAACCCACGTTTCAGGGAGATCAGTTCAGTAGTTTTAAAGCTATGCATGTTTAAAGGTGGAGTATAATGTGCCTGGTGTGTTTGAAACATTTTCATTTCCATTTTCACAGTGCCCTGAAGGTAGCATTTGGAATGCTGGGTGCATGCCAAACCACTTCAGCTTAAGGTTTTAAAGCTAAAGGTGGCTCAACCCTTAAGATTGCCAATAGCGTGGAGTTGCCTTAAGCTCTATGAGCTGGAGTCTGATCTCATATCAGTTTCACACTGAGTTTCACAGCAGCAGCTGTGCCAGTGTGGCACATCAGTGTAGACACTCACTACAGCAATGGGGGAGGGTTTCTCCCATCGCTGTAGTTAATCCACCTCCCTGAGAAGCAGTAGCTAGCTTGACAGAAGAATTTTTCTGTTGACCTTGCACTGTCTACACCGGGGGGGTTAGGACAGCGTAGCTACATCTCTCAGGGTGGAGGTGGATTTTTCACATCCCTCAGAGACATAGCTATGACGATGTAAGTTTTCAATGTAGACCAGCTGTGAGCCCCATCCTGAAGTTGTTGGCTCAGGAATGCTCCTAAGGTCACTACTGCAGGTTGTTGGTGAGAATATTAGCCACAGGCCACTGTTTTGTCTAGACATTTTCGTATATCAACAGATCCATAGAATTGGGAGATCCCAATACTGGCCATACTTCTTCCCCAAGGCACCTTTGGTGTAGACCAATGCTAGGTTGACAGAAGAATTCTTCCGGTGACCTAGCTACTGCCTCTTGGGGAGGTGGATTACCTATGCCGATGGGAGATCTCCCCTGAGCATAGCTAGTATCTACACTGAAGTGCTACTCTGTGGATATGTACATAAACACACATGAGGGGCTAGATCCTCATCTAGTGTAAACTGACATAAATATATTAAATTAGTTGTTTCTCATCAGTTTCAGTTTAAAATAAATACTCTTGAGAAAGGTGACTATAGTAGATTGCATGGATACCACAAATTTCTGCACCTCTAGTCCTTTTACAGTGTTCTTTTCCTGGCACTTTGAACTATGTCCACTAGACTCATAAATTTTTTTTATAGATGCTTTGTCTTTTTGTATTTGGTACTTCAGTATGGGTCAGATTCTGCCACTTTTATTAGTATTGAGTAGACTCTTATGCCTGGAGTAGTCCATTTCATTTCAGTAGACCTACCTAAGACGTAAGAGAGAACTCAACATGAGTATCAGACTCAACAAGGCTATCAGAATCTGTCTCCACATTAATAGAAGAAACCATTTATTTATATATATATATGTATATAATTTTTCATTTATATATATATATATATTATAAATATATGTATAACTACAATAATATATATCATTTTTCTTCTTACTCAGATATCCGTGCATGTTTCCTGAATGCAGAATAAATAAATAAATTTAAATTCTCTCTAGATGTCAACGGTCACACCAGCTACTCATCCAGCAATTAAATTAAAATATATAACTTTTTTTTCTTTGAAGGGACACTATCAGGTTAAAAATCTTATTTAAAAATAACTCCTTACCTATGTCACTATAAAAGCTTTTTATTGATTACAAAAATTGAAATAAATTTAAAAATCTAATTTACCATTAACACTTTGTGCCATTTGTTTTACTCTTTTCATTTCTCTCAGCTTTAACAATGCCAGTTAAATCATTGTAACTTTCTAGCTCTTGAGCACTGACATTATGCAGATATGTTTACAACCCACATCTGCAAGAGATTATTTGTTGAAGTATCTGTGTCCATTGGAATTAATTTTTTTTCAATATTATTAGGAACATTTCTATTACTCTTTGGTTTTTTATAACCTACATTTTACCCAGATTTGACATAACAGTATCCACTTAGCAACATGTATTTTTTTTAAATAAGCAAGTACCAATGGTACTTTAAATATAACCCTGTTCATGTGCCAGGAAGCTACAGGGGGTACATTTTTTGTACATCACAAAATTAATTAGTTACACAAATGAAACTTCGCAATCTTGTAGGAAAGCAATTGCTGGTTTTCAACGAATTGGCTTGCAGAAGTCATCTCCCAAAATATAGCAAGAGGAGGGGGAAAGAGTTGGATGAGAATTCCAAGGTCCTTAAACTGACTGTCTCCTTTTCCCTCCCTCCCTTTTTCTTTCAATTCCTCCAGAATCACATGACCCAGACAGCGAAGAGAAGCCTTGCACTGCTGCAGATGCTGCGGTTACATTTTCAGCCTTGACAATAGCTCAGAAGGAAAATCAAGTGTGCCACCGAGTGCTGCCTCCTCTGACTTCAAAGAAGCCGTGTTTGTTGAGCCCTCCTTCTCCTCTGAGACTCACTGATGTACCTGAGCATACTTCAGATGACTCGTCCGCACACGCTATTTCTCTTACATCTTGTGTCACAAAGGGTATGAGCTCCTGGTCTCTGCCAGGCGATTGTGAGAAGGCTCCGTTCACAATTATGGAGCCTGGAGGCATGTCAGCTCTGACTGGTGACTGCTTGATGCAGCCAAGCCGGACCTGCCTAGGCTGCTTTATTGAATCAAAGGACAGCATTGATGCAGAGCCGGGAATAAGCTTAAAAGTGGGTGATATAAATAGGGATTATGACACCTGTTCAGTCTCTGATATAGGGATTCACTGCATGAGCACAGGAGAAACCATGAGATATGGGGATCAACTGCTTTCAGACCAGCTTTTAAGCTTCCCTATGCATAAATCGAGGGCAGCAGACAAAAGAGATGCAGAGAAATCTGACAGCGATTCAGAGGACCCCACTCAGAAAAATTATTACGAGGGATTACTATTAGACAAATGCAATGGTGAGGAACCTTTGCTAACAAATCCCAACCAGGAATGGGGCTATTTTGAATCTTTCATTAGTGAAAGTAAAATTGAGCTGCTTGACCTTTGCTCCAAAAATGAGCTTTCTGTAAACCTGTTTTCCGAGGAAGATGTGGATAATTATATGTTTGATGATGATGATTCAACCTTAGGAAGTGACGTCTGCTCCTTAAAGATTAGATATGAATCTTTCCAAGACAACGTGAGGGAGAAGACCAGCACCCTGCAAGAAGATGCCCAGTTCAACTTTTTCCCCAGCGTGTTTGGCAACTGCCCTAAAAGGGACAGCAGGAGCACCCTGAAGAGGGGAGCTGGTGGGGGTGCTGACCCTTCCCAATTCAAATCTGAAGAGAGCATCATTTGGGGGGAGGAAGAGGAGGATGGCGAGGAGGAGGATGGGGAGGAAGAGGAGAAAGCTGCCTTAAATAAAACTTGCAACAGTACAGAGGTGGTGCAGTATATAGGCTCTAAAAGGAGCCACTTCTTGGACTCTGTGAATTCCACAGAGGACTCTGGGGAATTCAGTGATGACAGCACCTGCACGGAGTCCTCAGATGATGTGCTGCGAGATATCAAGGACTGTAGCCGGTATCTGTCCAGGGAACATTCCAATGCCTTCATTCAGCAGAATTACGGGCTGAGGGCAAAGAGGAAAGTGCGATACAGTGATGATTATTTGTACGACGTGGATTCTATCGAGAATGAAAAGATTCTGGATAAGAAAGAGTGGGTCCCGGACAGACCTAAAGAGGAAGATGACGATGAATGGTGCCCAAAGAAAAGGCGAAAAGTCTCTCGCAAGGAGCCCCCGGTTATTATCAAGTACATCATCATTAACAGATTTAAAGGGGAGAAGCATATGCTGGTGAAGCTCAGTAAAGTCGATGCCAATGAGACAACTGTTACCCTAAGTGAGGAACTGCTCAGCAAGTATGAAAAACTGGCCCCACTGAAGCGCTTCTGGCAAGAGAGGCAGCAGAGCCGGATAGATTATCTTAGATCATCTCTCTATCACAAACAGAATTTCTATCTTAATGGCTCAGATGCCTCATTCCTTCCTCACCCGAGAAAGCGAAAATGCAAACTAGCAAACAGGCACAGAATTCAAAGAATTAAAGCCATTGAGCAATCAGTGAACAAACTGGGCTCCTGCTCCTCTGATCAGAAGCAGCCTTGCAGCAGTAAAGAGGATGCAGGCCTGAAAGGGATGCAGGCATTTGCCATAGCTACCCCCAGCTGTGCAAATGGATTACATTTAAATGACATCACAGGCATTGCCTCAGTGAAGTACAAATCACAGGAAAGGGAATTTAAGGGGACAGAGAGAAAAGTGCTACGCCGAATCAAATTCAAAAGTGAAGCCAGGTTGAAATGCAAGAAAATCAAAGCTGCCACCAATACAGGAGAAGTGTCTCCTGCTTTGGAAAATCAGGACACAGCAGCTAGTTTGCAGGATGAAAATATTCCTTGTGCTGCAGACAGCTCACAGATTTCTGAGTGCCATGAGGATAAGGTTGCTAAAAATTCTACTTTTCTGCCAGCCACCTGCTCTCCAGACAAGCCTCTACCATCTGCTAATATCACCACCAATGTACCCTTGATCCCTGGCGGCTATCTCCAGACATTGCTAGATTCTTCTGACTTGTCAAGTAACACTGGTCTCTCATACTTCACCCAGCATCCTTCTGAGCAGCAGCATTCACTCCCTGGCATTGTTCAAGCAGAAAAGCAGTTCTCTGCTCTGCAGACAGCCCAGAGTTGCGTGCTGTCCCCACCTTCTGAATCTGAACTGCAGCAGTCACCTGGCCACTTAGAAATGGAGCAGAGCAACTTCAGTAGCATGTGGCCAGCAAACAAGGCTGCCAGCAGCAACCATCAGGAATTTGCAAGTGACATGAGGGAGGCTTCTGCGTTATCAAGTGAATTTGGTGGTTCAGCAGGAGCAGACAGTCTCCCAGCCTCTGGATACTGTCAAGTCAATCTGAATAGCAGCAAATTGCTATACCAAAAAAAATTTATGCCGGATAACCAACAAGTGCAGTCTGATGATTCTTATCAGTCATGTCATTTTAATAATGGAGAGGGACGCTTTCATTTCCAACGAGGTACTCTAAGTACAGATGATGGCAGACTCATTAGTTTTGATTCAGTGGGCTCATTGTCAGTTAGCTCGAGCAATTACAGTTCTTTAAGTTTAAAGTCTTGTGAAAAGGATGGCGAAGATGATATTAATGATGATTTCTTGGCCCACTGCAGTCCCAAGCTAGTGATCCAACAAAACATAGATGAAATAACCCCTTTGAAAGAGTCTACGGACCTTTTAGACATCTCCAACTTCACGCCTGATAAGTTCCGTCAGTCATCACTTTCAGAGATGTCACCTCCAGACACCCCCAACCTTTCCCCTCAGATAACCGTGTCAGACACCAAATCACTAGGCAATCTGAAAGGTTTTCAGGAGAGCACTCAGACTGTGCTAAACAATACTGATAAGGGCAAGTGGAACTGTGGGGTTCTCCAGACCCAAGAACAGGCAGATAATGGGTTTACTTTAAATAATCATCAGTTTCAGTTCCATATGTTCAATGATGAAGATTCCGTTAGCCTCCTTGAAAAGAGTCCATGCTTGTCAACATTTAATGAGCCATCTGGTCAAATTAGCACTAATAGCAAAGCGTCAAAATCTAAGAGGAAAAGTTCATCCAGCAAGAATGTAGGTACAAACCAAAGCTCTCCCCAGAAAAACACTAGGAAAAAATCTCCTAAAACTAACAAAGGAACTGATAAACCGCAAAGTAAGAATTCCAGGCAGACTCCCAAGTCAACAAGGAAAGGGAAAAATGCAGCTGGAGTCAATGGTGAAAAGGCTCAAGCAGTTGGTAGCAGGGCAGTCAATCAGTTAAATAATACAGCCTCAACAACAAAGACTCTCGCTGAATGCATTCAGCACTGTAGCCCAACTTCTGTAAAGATAGGGAAGCATAATGGACTATCTGGTGAATGGTCACTGAGAAAAGACAATAGTACAGCCTGGTCCGAAACTAGTATAGGAAACACTAACAACCTCCTTGATGATGATCAAAGGGAATTTGAGGAACCTTCCAATATTTTATCTAACATTGCATCTGGAATGGCAGATGTTCAGAGATTTATGATGGCCTCAATTGAACCCTTGTGGGGGCCTGTCGGCCATAACAGCGTCCCAGATATATTCCGGTCGCCTGAATCTAACAGCCTGAAATTGAAAACTCTTAAAATTTTGGCAGGGACTTCACAGGAGTCCAAGAAAAAGGGAAATGGTAATTCTCCAGGAACTGCGAAGAATCACAAGGCAAGCAACAAGGGCTCAAGCAAAAATAATGGCAAAGCCACAACCTGTGATCCCAGTCGCCCCAACTGTTCAGCTGGGTACAACACAGACATTCACTCTCCCTTTTTTGATAAAAGCTATAGTAACCCGAGCACTTTAGGCAATAATGGACCTACCCATAAAAAGCTGTACCGTCATAAATCAAGTTCTAAATCTCTGAGGGATGAGAACTGTAAAGTAAAGCGAACAGACCGTGAACAGACCCATAAGGACCCATCTGTGACAGCTGCTTTTGAAAAACTGAGGTAATGCTGCACCAAACTGGCTGGAATGCACCCTTAACTTTCCTACTACCTGCTAAGCCCGCTGTTCCTCATTTTTTCCTTCCTGAAAGCAAGAGTTGCATGAGAGAGACATTCCCCTTTTACAGTTTTTTTTTAAGTGCATGAAAATACTTATTACTTGCAAGCTACCTAAAAGAATGACCAATTTTCTGGCTTGGCTGGGGTTAAAAAACTAACAAGGCTACTCTTTTCTGCTGTTTGGCTTCTTCAGTTTTTAATTACTTATTTATTGAAAAAAACAAAACAATTATTTACATGCTCTTTTTAATGATTTTGAAAAGGAAAGACTTTTTTTTGAACATTTTGTATAAAACAAAACACAAAAAAGAGGTTATGCATCCAAAAGCCAAGATATCTAACTAAAGGCTCTTTAGTGTTGAAAATGAAAACTCATTCATAATTGAGCTTCATGTGGCAATTTTGAGTGCTTTCTAGCCCCCTCTGCTGTTTATATCATAACCTGTATCATAAAGCTTCATCAACTGTATCAGAGTTTAGAGCATATGATCCTATTGTGGTGACTCCACACAAGCTAACTAAGATGGCATAAAATGTTTGATTTTTCTGCAGGGAATCAGACTACATTCTTCTTAAAGCAGAAACAACATTTTTGGTTTTCCCTGTGTTTGAAGAAGAGACTCCTTTTTCTAGAAAGACGTTTGATGTTTTGGGGTTTTGGTTTTTTTTGGTTTTTGTTTGTTTCTTTCAAAATATGCCTTGTGGTATGTTGAAATGTAAGTGCTGAAATGAAGAGTTTGAAATTGTGGGAATTTGTTATTTGAAAGCAAACCTAATCTGATATTCTCTGTGAAAGACTGTTCTTAAAGTCATACTGTTGTACAGTAGTTTATGCACTATCACCCACAACAACAAAAATTGTGCCAAACTATGAACAAGTGACTGTACTGTACATATTTTTACTTCTCTATCAACATTGGGTTGTGAGTGTTTTCTGGAACTATGCCTTTTGATTTACTATAAACATTCCAGTGATCATGTATTAACCACCCCCTTTGAAAGCACCTGTAACTCACAATGAAAATGATGATGTTCACTTATAGAACTTACCAAAAGTTTTATGGACATAACTAAAAGTGTGCCAAATTTACTTACCTCATTTCATGGATTTGCCCTGTGGTTTAAAGCTTACTCTCTCTCTCTCTGTCTCTCTCTCTCACACACACACACATACACACTCACAACTTTAAAACTCAAGCTGGGAAATGTTAATGTCCTCTTTTTAGAAACATGAGAAAAAAAAAAGAACGTAATAATGAAATTTTAAGTTTCATTATAGGAGAAAGTTGAAATGTTGGAGGAAATCAGAAAATCACTCAAGGTAAGTTTGACAGAAACTCAAGAGTCTGCATTTAGAGACTACAGAACAGCTGCTTTTCAAGTGTCTGTTTTCTTAAAGCAAAACCTGTAGCTGAAGATCATTTAAAGTGCAAAGTTATATTGCTGATACTCTGTATCTCAGTTTTCTAGATTTTATAATAACCTGGGATAAATTCTAAAATAGTTATAAAATTAGAATTAATACATTTCATACGTTTATTGCTATTTACTTTTATTTGAGAAGTTTCTTAAACGTTTTTATGCTGATCCTGTCGGAAGTGCTCTCATATCATAGCTTTGATGTTTTCTAAGTGTTTAACCTTGCAATGCCAATATTGTTTGAAATTTAAAATGAAAACAGTTTTCAGTGCAATGATTAATTTTTTCTTTGACTCAGTACATAATAAAAAAGAAGATGGAAATATTTATGAACTCACCAGATCTAGGCGAGATCATAAATAACTGGACTTTATTAAGACAGTGATGAGTATTCAATGCCAGAATTTTTTCAGAAGGCCTTATTTATAGCCCTACCATGCTCTCGCCCTCAAGAAAAACAAAAAAATTCACTTATTTTCCTTGTGCAGCTGAGAACCTGTGCATTTTGCTGCTGATTTATTATGAAACCTTGATATGCAAGAGACCTGCTAACTGGGGAGCTAATGGGAGCAGAGAGAAGTAAGTTTAGGTCACATTCTTATGCAATAGAAAGTTATGGGTACAAGGAGAGGGGCCTTAGTAGCAATCTAATAGGAGATCACTTCCTCAACATATTTATGTGTGTAGAGGTGGCATTTCAAAATATATAGGGGATAGACTTTGTGCTTGCAGTACATGGAAGTATTTTTCATATAATCACTTTTTTCTGTAATATTATTGGCAGAGTTAGAGGTGGTTATACATTTTTATGTTAAATTAGCAAACTAGATAATTCTCCACTTGCGTAGTATTAAAAAATAAAGATAGGACTGAGCTGCAAACTTCTGACCTGGACCCAAACTTTCTGAACATTTGGAGTTGTTCAGATATTGGGGTTTTATTTTAACCTCATCCCTTTAATACTCTGTTTTGCTTAACTAATCTGCTTGGTAGTTACTCTGAAAGCATCATGTTAGTTGATTTGTCCTGAAAGATCACGTGACAGTTCGCCCAGCATGAGTGCCTCTGGATCAGATTATGGTAATTGGTAGCTCTGTAATCTCATAGTAACTGTTGATTTGTGGGCCAGAGTGCAGCATCCCATAGAAAATCCAGCACAGATCCCAGAACTGCTAAAGCAAAAGCTATCTTCAGGGACAGCACTGCTAGCCCTCCACCTTTGGCTGCATGGCTGTGCTGAAGTCATGCTTCCATTGTTTGTCTCCCCTTGTGGCTACCTAGTAGCAACCTTAAAGGGAACTCAGAGCTGTGTTAAACAGTATTAATCCTTTGGATGTCTTCTGTGGCAGAGAATGGAGTCTCCTGCCCTTCTCCATATCCATGGGGCTCTAGTGGGAAGAGGCAGGGGAACATTCACCTACAAAGGGCCCTATCCATATTTGGATCCCAAAGAGACAGTCCTGGCATATGTAAGTACAAAGTCACTACTGTGTTTTGTATTGATGTAGTAACCAGAGGTTAAATGCTCTTTAAAAGAAGGGTTGCTAAAATACCGAAGATTCTCTAGAGCTGTTTCCCGTTTGGCACATGGGAGGCGGGGGCTGGGAAGCTGCGATCACTGCTATTTGTGATGTTTAGGCTGCTGCTCCTATGGAGCCAGGTCAGGCCCAATTCTAGGAAATAGCAGTTTCCTGCCCCTTGATTCAGTCCTGCCATTCGAAAGCACATTTCTATTGGTCTGCGTTGTGCTAAACACACAACTTTGTGACTCATCATAAGGTACGTTGTACTGAAAAAAACCCAGCAATATTTATTGCATTTGAGAAATGTTCAATAGAACATGAAGATAGTACATAAAACATATCAATTATTTTATTATATTTTGCAAAATCCATTAATACCCAATTACCATACATTTCAGTAGAACATGAATTGCAGATTCCATCTCCCTTGACACAATCTCAGCTTTCTGTCTCCCACCTATCTGTCCTCCTTGACTCTGTCATCCTTTGACTATCATCATTCCTTGCCACTTAACTCCTGAAAAACAAAAGTCCAGGAGGGGATGAAACATTGACCCTGCTCCACTGTCCCTCTGCTAACTTATCCCTTAACTTGGCTTCCAAAGCCAGAAAGTCAGAATTCTCCCTGAACCAAACTTTTGTCTTCTACCCTTGTATATCTTTTCTGCGCACCTGCCTATAGCTACCTCGAGAACATATTCATAATCTGTCTTTATCTTGTTTCTTGTCAAAAAGTTCATTTCTGCCTTCACCACTTATGATCCCTCTTTCATAGCCCGACTCCCAAAAGTTCTGCAAGGTCCAAAATATTGCAACTAGTGTCCTCTCTCCAAGATCCTGTTACTATACATTGGCGTCTTGCCATTTTAAAATGTTCCTTCTAATTCCTCAAGGAATCTCCAAGGATTCACTCCACTCTTCCCTCTCTTTATATCTACTCTCATTTCCACTCTGCATCCTTTTGGTCTGCCTCCTCAGGATCCTTCGCAGTTCCACTGTTTTATTTGTGTTGGCTCATCTATGTGAGATGTTCACTACAAGCCACTAAGCCGTTCCCTTTTACAGCTTGCTTTTTAAGTCTCTCTTTTCAGTGCATCGTTTCACTCTTACTATAAATGCATTTATGATCCTTTGTATGAAGGATGCTCTATAAATTGTATAGTATCCTTACTCTCTTACGATGTACTGTACTGCAACTCTGGCAGATTTCAGTTTTGGTGAGTTCTAATCATCAGATAAATTAGAATATAGAAAGGGACAACCTAACCACTTTGAAAGGACCCATTATTAGCCTGGTTTAGATCAAAATAAACTGGGTCAGTTTAACATGTCCCAATTTTATTTGCTTCCCTGCCAATCCCAAGAATTAAAGAGAACAAAATCCCTGTGCTGAAAAGAATGCTGCATTTACTAATCCTGGTTCTAGCAGACCTGGTGCCTCCTGCATTTATCAGGAAATTCTCCATTTTCTTTTTGTAAACACACTAGGGAACGTTTCCTTTCAAAATAAATGCCTATGACAACCTGATTTTAAATTACAACCGCCCAATGCCCCTAGTTTCGTTAGAGGTACTTGCATATAGAGGTTTTGTACAGACAAAAAGATGAATAATGGGGAACTTGAGTAATCCTAAGGCATAAAAGGAACTAACTTTCGTTAGGTATCTCCCCCCCCCTTTGTTCCTCCCCTTTTTTTAGCGTGGGCGTTTCTTGAATAAGGAACCAGGATCATGAAGTAGAGCTCTGATTCAGCAATGTACTTAGTCATGTTAATAGTCCCATTCTAGCCAAAAGGGCTACTCCTGTGTTCCAACTTTGGCATGTGCTTTTATATCTTGTGAATCAGGGCCTGAACAGAGAGGGAAAGAAACATTGTTGGGTTCAGTTGGATGATGCTTGCTTTGTGAAACAGTTGCCATAGGCGTACATTTTTTGTTTGACAAGGTCAAGTTTGCAGCTGTTTTCTGATATCATAGCTTAGTCTACCATTTACCAAAATAAAGACATACTTAGCGGTTTCCGTAATGGCCCCTATTGGATTAGAGTTGTCTTTCATTTAGGCCCCAGTCTAGTGACACACTTAAGCACGTGCTTAACTTTAAATGCATGATCAAACATGACTGGTCCCATGGGACTCGTCACGGGCTTAAAGCATGCTGGCCTGCTTTGCTGGATCAACGCCGTAAGTGGGGTAAGTCAGAAACTCCATTGAAGTCAGTGTAAATGAGGTGAGAATCAGGTCCATAGACTTCAGTTGATGCAGGATCAGGCCCCGGGGCTGTACTTTCTCAGCTCGGTGCACTGGACTTTTCCTGTGCAGCTCCCAGAAAGTCTAGTGGAAGTTGCATGGCTCAAGCCACTGACATCTGATTTGAGAATGTGCCTCCTTATCTCTTCAGTGTGTAAAATAATGCAAAAAATAAATAACAAATGAAGCGCAAGGTCTGTGGTAGAAGCAAGGCTTTTAAAATCTGTTTCTCAGGTAAACAAGTGACACTAATGACAATGGAGTAACAGCCATCGAAGAGAATTTGGATCTAGAAAAGGAGAGTGCCCTCAATCTCACAGAATGGTTGGGTTGCTAGACAAGTTTACTGAGCCTTTGAAGACTTTCATGCAAAAGCAAAGAAGAAATAAAATTTGTTTTCACTGCTACCCTTCAACAGATAGAAAAGTGTACACTGCAAAAGCACAAAGGGAAGATTTTTAAAAAAAAATAAAATAAAAAAAGAAAGATACCAGTTAAACTCCTTTTGTCTTTTACTCCCAGTGGGAAGCAGGGTAGATGCTCCGTTTCACTGCCTGCAGCACTGGCTGTAGACATTTTGACTGCTGCCTACAGAGATTTGAATGTACTCCTCCTTAAGTTAACTTCCATAGAACTAGAGGCATCTCTTTAATAAGTTGCTACTGTTTTATGGTGCTAAAAATAACTATTATCCCCCTTCAGCATTTAAGAAATAGTAAATGGCCCTTTTTATGAATGTAACATATCCATTTCTGTTTAACATTTTACACTACAATTTTAACATGTCTGGAAATTATTTGCCTTTTTTCTTTTAGAATAAGCTTTATAAATATTCTGTAGAGTCAATTGAAGTATAATTCTTAAGGATCACTCTAAGACGCCTACAAAATCTTGTATATTTTTAAGTGTGCCAATTTGTAAAATATTTTGTAAGTGTATATTTTTCTTAGAAAAGTGCTGTGAAGTGTTTGTATGTGTGAGGTTTCCTTTTTTTTGCACCTCCGGGTGTTAATAAAAGGATGTATACTTAAAAGTTTCTGGTTTTAAAAACCAAAATACAAAGAAAAAAATTAAACTTTTGTTGGGAATTTTTGTAATAAAAAGAAATGTTGTGAAAGAGTGTAGTGATATTGTGTAAAGGAAACTGGAAAATTTGTGAGCGCTTCGCTGTTTTATAGATCCTCTTGTAAATTATTCTTGTAATATTTTTGGTTTTGTTGTTCTTGTTGCAAAGGTTTTAAATATTTGTGACTGACTCTGTATGGTGAAAACGTCATATTGTTAACTTGCTGAGTTTTGTTATATTGTTTATGGAATAAATAAAAAAATTAAAAATCTCATTTTAAGATGTATGAAAAAGATATTAAATCTCATTTATTGAATATTAGAAATTGTAAAAAAAAAAATCATTATTAGAAAGAAATGACTAATGGAGTCTCTTGCATGCTCCTGATTACAACCTTTGGAGGGCCAGTTTAACTGGGCTCATGTTAAAGACTCTGGACCATAAGGCTCCTAGCGGTGAGCTGTGCTGGGAGGGTGGGAAGGAGCTGCATTGAGCTGGTGGGGGTGAAAAAATTGATAAACGTTCTGAATTTTTTTTCCAGTTCCTTTGAAATTTCAAAGCTCATCAAAATTTGAAAATTAGAAAAGGTTGGTAGTTGATCTAAAAATGGGGATACATTTTCAAGATCAAAATCTCCCTCCCCCTTTTCTTTGAACAAGTTCTAGAGGTGCAGTACCTCCGGGGCATTTGTCTGCGAGGGCCGATGGGCATGAGACTTGCAGGGGAATTGGGGCAGCAAAGGGTTAGTATGTGCTCAGCATTTCAGGTGCTATCTGCTGCACAGGGGTGCACTTCCCAACCTGAGATGTTCCATGTTCCTAGCCATGCTACCCCGCTGCTCAGGGAGCGAAGGCAGCCAGTAGGATTGTGGGGGTGCTGTGATAGGATTCTCCCTCTACTTCCGTATTCCTCCCCTAGGAGCTGTTCCAGCAAAGCCATTGAGTATGTGATTAACTAATTTACTTAAACATAAGCACATGCTTAAGTTTCATGAACGCCTAAGTGCTTTGCTGGATGAGGAGCTAAATGTTGAGGAGTTGTGACTCAGTTGGGAGCACCTTTACTTGTAAGTCAGAAGATTGGAGGTTTGTGCCCCCTACTAGCTGCCGTGCAGTACTAAGGAAGTGCTAGAGGTGCTGTAGGAATATTACACACTGTAGCTTCTGCCCATCTAATGGGAGTGGAGTAAAGTTGAAGATCCCGTCGTACTGTGTGAAAAGATGAGGAGGAATAACTGATGTTGGTCTGTATCCTGTCACTTGTACAAACTGCTTTTTTAAAATCACATTTAATTTCTTTTATAAAGATTTAATTTTGATTGAAATAATTTGGAAAAAATGTGTTGGCAGATTAGATCTTTCCACCAGGATGCCTGAGCAACAAGAGGGACACGGGCAGGACGTTCAGCAATAACACTGAGGCTGGGTCTACACTGATGGCGGCAAATTTGCCACCGTCAGATCGACTGCTCTGGATCGACAGCGGTCTGTGTAGACCCGCACAGTTGATCCAGCAAGTGACACAGGAAAACCACCCCGGTAAGTGGCGTAGCACTGCGTCGAAGGGAACGCTGTTCAGTGTGGACGGCGCGCGGAGGAGACGCTGCAAGGACGATGGGAGATACACAAGTGACGTAAATCACTTGCGTATCTCCCGTCAACTGCCACCGAATCGCAAAGGTAAGTGTGCACTGGGCCTGAGTTTCTCTGGTACGTGTTCATGCTGTGTTGTGGGTGGAGGATGAATGTCTGAGCCCTAAGAGCTAATTGCTACACTCTTAATAGCTATTGCTTTTGCATACAATGTCCCTGCACTGCCCCAGGTTCTGAAGGACGTTGGGACAGAGTGTTGCCTCTTAAAAATTGTTCTGAGCTTGTGCGGGTTTTCAGGCATTTCCAGAGGGCCTGTAAAGTCCCGTCCAGCAGGTAGGAATGTTGGTCTCTTGTGACGAGCGAGTTGGAAGAGCTTTGTTTGGACTGGAAAAGTGTGTTATGAGCAAGGAATATCCAGTATTTCAAGAGAAGTGTCCCCTGGGAACTCTGTGTAGAGGAGGACCGAATCCAAGAGGTGGCTGAATGCACTTGCACTGTGGCTCTGTGGGAATCTTACTACACAATTGATACCCACTACTTTAGCTGATGAAATCCATCCCCTGAATATAGGACCTGCCAGGATGTGGGGCTGCTGTGCAATCCTTCTCTCCCCTCTCTGCTTGTCATTCCAGCCTGGGATAGAAGGGCCAGCCCCTTCATGCCTGTTTGGGAGGGGAGTAGAGCCACATAAATGGCAAATCTGTGGCCTCTCCCATGGCCCTCCCCAGCGTTTGGACCTTCTGAAGCACACTATGCAGGGCCAGCACACTGATGCTTTCCGCAGGGCTGCATAATCCAGGTTCTAGGCACACCATAGTTCTCTCCAGCAGCATTGCCAGTGCCCCCATGTATTGTGTCTTTGCCCTTGCTCTATCACCTGCCTGCCACATGGACCATTCCCTCCCCAGGGGGCATGGTCAGTGGCACAACGCTCCCTTCCCCCCACCTCTAAAGCAGGGAAGCCATATGGTACATATTCAAGGTATGTGTTTGTGTGAATGGGTCTAGCCCACTGCACCCTTCTCCCACACTCTGTTCTCTGCTGGGGTGGTGTGGATAGGGCTCCTGAAAGGAGTGGGTCTTGGAATTAATACCCCATTGAGATGAACAGGGCAGTTCTCTCCTGAGAGCTATTCTCTCAGGCTGTCTGCAGACTCAGGCACATATTGCTGCCTCAGTTACTCTCAGGTCATGTTTTTGAGTTTATTTCTGCAACCATGAAGGCTAGAAACTTACTTTTTTTAATAAATGAAAACTGAGATTCTGACATAATCCCATTACTCCAAGAGCTGAGGCTGTAGGCATGATCCTATGATGCCTATGCCTTAATCTGATCCTGTGCAGAGGATATGATTAGGCACCCCGTATAGCTTCTGTATCAGCAGAGCCCTGTGCAGCTCCAATGTAGGGACTAAGGGGCACAGAGATCTTGTGCTGTCCCTGAATCCCACTGAGGAATTTCACCCTCAAAGAATAATTCATCTGCAGATCATTTGCAAGATCTGAATGTTCACAATTCAAGCTGTTGGTTAATTACCTATATCAGGTGGTATTTGTATTTCCCAATTGGATGGTTTATGTAGCTAACCAATGCAGCATGAATCTCTGCTCAAATGGTTGCAGCAAATAAACACACAAGGGTCATAAACATAGTTAAATCAAAATTCACTTTAGAATTCAAATGATTATTCAGACATATTTTTCTACTATTTGCTCTAATTCTGAGTCTGAAAGTTGCTTACTCAGGACGTGGGCCTGCACTTTTAACTCCCATTAAATTCATTAGAGCTGTCAACACCTTGCAGAATTGGACCTTTAAACCAGACCCTAACCTTGCCATTTATGTAAATGTGGCACATCTCAGCATCTTCTAAAATACACAAGAGTTTTGAACGAATGTGAGCATAAGGGTGACTGAAGCAGCAACTGTGCAAGGACACTAATTTCTGTGTCTCTTTCCTGGGAATATCCTACATCCAGTAAGCACTGTCACATCTAGTGTATGAACTGGCTTGCAGAGGCACTGAGGAGCTTTCAGCTGTGCCAATTACTCAGTTTCCAGCTAAGAAATGTGAGCTTGATTTTCATTTCCCCGGCTTTCAGCAGTGTCCTCTCTGGAAGTATAAACTTTGTGCTTTATTCCAGCAGCGCACTGCGATTGCGGTAGCTGGCCTCTCTGTTGTTTACTGACCCTTAGATTGCTGGCTAAGGAGTTCTAGGCTGCCAGAACTTTTCCCCTTAATGCATTGCTTGAGGGTTTTGTGAGGTGTGCCAAATCACAGACTGGTAGAACATCTAGAACCTATTAGCCTAATTTCATGTGTCTGCATCCAAATTTTAAGTTACAGCAACAGAACTTAAAAGGCTAGTGCGTTAACACGTTTTACTACCCTGCCCTCTTTCCTGAAGGTGAATATAACCTGTGTATGGCCATCTACATCCATTTTACCTCACCTTCTGTTCCGAGTTTTCAACAGATGTGCGAAGGCAGAACAAATAGCCATTGTCAACAGATAATTGTTTCCATTTGTGAAGGAAGGGGAGGATGGAAGTCTCCTGCCCATGGAGGATTGGAGGATGTGTGAACAGTCGCTGACCTCTTCTATGGTAACACCAGTTTTTTCCGTCTGCAGTTATGCGACCAAACAACGTGAGTATTGCTGCTTTACTAAAAGCCAGCTATGCCTTTAGAATCATCCCTGCTATGAGATCTTGGACCTCTGCCCTCATAAGACTCCCATGTCATACTTGCCTCATATCAGCATGCATTCTAGAGAATAATTATAGACTCATAGACTCATAGGTCAGAAGGGACCAATATGATCATCTAGTCTGACCTCCCGCACAAGGCAGGCCACAAAACCCTACCCATACACATTTATAACAACCCCGAACCCATGACTGAGTTATTGAAATCCTCAAAAGTGAGATTTGAAGACCTCAAGCTGCAGGGAATCCACCAGCAAGCGACCCATGCCCCATGCTGCAGAGGAAGGCGAAAAACCTCCGTGGCCCCTGCCAATCCGCCCCGGAGGAAAATTCCTTCCCGACCCCAAATATGGCGATCAGCTAAACCCTGAGCATGTGGGCAAGACTCACCAGCCAGCACCCAAAAAAGATTTCTCTGCAGTAACTCAGTTCCCATCCCATCCAGCATTCCCACAGACCATTGAGCAGACTTATCTGCCGATAATCCAAAATCAATTGCTCAAATTAAACTATCCCATCATAACATCCCCTCCATATACTTATCAAGCTTAGTCTTAAAGCCAGATAAGTCATTTGCCCCCACTACTTCCCTCGGAAGGCTATTCCAGAACTTCACTCCCCTAATGGTTAGAAACCTTCATCTAACCTTCTAGTCTAAATTTCCTAATATCCAATTTGTACCAATTTGTACCCATATTAGTACTAAACTTAAATAATTCCTCTCCCTCCCTAACGTTGATCCCCCTGATATATTTATATAGAGCAAGCATATCCCCCCGGAGCCTTCTTTTGGCCAGGCTAAACAAGCCAAGCTCTTTGAGTCTCCTTTCATAAGGCAGATTTTCCATTCCTCGGATCATCCTAGTAGCCCGTCTCTGAACCTGTTCCAGTTTGAATTCATCCTTCTTAAACATGGGACACCAGAACTGCACACAATATTCCAGGAGGGGTCTCACCAGCGCCGTATATAACGGCACTAACACCTCCTTCTCCTTGCTGGAAATACCTCGCCTGATGCATCCTAAAACCGCATTTGCTTTTTTAACAGCCATATCACATTGGCGGCTCATAGTCATCCTGTTATCAACCAATACCCCAAGGTCCTTCTCCTCCTCCGTCGTTTCCAACTGATGCATCCCCAACGTATATGTAAAATTCTTATTATCAATCCCTAAGTGCATGACCTTGCACTTTTCACTATTATATTTCATCCGATTGCTATTGCTCCAGTGTACAAGGTGGTCCAGATCTTCCTGAATAGCATCCCGGTCCTTCTCCGTGTTAGCAATACCCCCCAGCTTCGTGTCATCCGCAAATTTTATTAACACATTCTCGCTCTTTGTGCCAAGATCAGTTATAAAAAGGTTAAATAAGGTCGGTCCAAGAACCGATCCTTGAGGGACTCCGCTAGTAACCTCCTTCCAGCCTGACAGTTCACCCTTCAGCACGACCCGCTGTAGTCCCCTTTAACCAGTTCCTTATCCACCTTACAACTTTCACATTCATCCCCATCTTTTCCAATTTAACTAACAGTTCCCCATGCGGAACCGTGTCAAACGCCTTATTGAAGTCGAGGTAAATTAGATCTACCGCATTGCCCTTGTCTAAGTAATCCGTCACCTTCTCAAAGAAGGAGATCAGGTTGGTTTGGCACGATCTACCTTTAGTAAATCCATGTTGCAATTTGTCCCAATTACCATTGACCTCCATGTCCTTAACTACTTTCTCCCTTAAAATTTTTTCCAAGACCTTACACACGACAGACGTCAAACTAACAGGCCTATAATTACCCGGATCACTTTTATTCCCTTTCTTAAAAATAGGAACTACGTTAGCAATTCTCCAGTCGTACGGCACAACCCCCGAGTTTACCGATTGCTTAAAAATTCTCGCTAACGGGAATGTTCTCACTCAGTTCTCAGTGTCCAAAGTACAACCCATTGCTCAGCACAGCAGTAGTAGAAAAGGCTGCCCTGCATGCTCTTGATGGTCCATCATACTCATGTCATCATGCTTCCTTCCATGCCGCCCCTACATATGAAATAGCATCCTGTGCTCACACAAGGATTATCTACATCCATAGAGATGTCTCCTGAAGACAATTCTTCCTTCCACCTATGTGGCTCCTCACTGTTTCCTACAGAAGCATGTGGTGATGTTTGTTAATAGTATTTAATTTTTGTATTGCTTAGTTAGCATCCAGCAGTGTGCCGGTAGCTTCAGAGAGTAAATAAAAGACATCTGCCCTGTCCCAAAGAGCCAACCTCCTAAAAGCAGATAGGAGATGACAGACCAGAGGGGACAAGGAGATGAGAAAGCAAGTGGTCCATTGATAAGACAATATGGTTAGCGCTGTGGGTTTTGCACACTGCATGGGAGATGACTGATACCAATGATCTCTTGATTTTTCTGGGTACATGGGGGAGTCCTTTAGGAATGTGCCCCTAGTAGCATGTTCCTCCCAGCACTCCGTGGTGTTAGCCTCCAATGCACTGGAGAAAGAAGGTTGGATCTGGGAGAGGATGGAGTAGAGAAGCTGTCTGGGCTCTCCATTTTCACCCCCTTCCAGCTCTACAACAAAACCGTATGTAACGCACCCCCGGGCTGTTACCTTGTCTGGCTTTGCCCTCTGAGCTGCAGCATTCCACTTTAGGCAGCCATGGTCAAGAGAACAGCTGGAAGCTTAGTTCCTATGGGGGCCAGCAAGACTAGGTAGCAAAGTGGAAGCAAAAGTATCTACACTGTGACCCTGTGGATCCCACGAGATTTGTAGATGAAGGGAATGGAACTCAATGGCTTCTGGCAGACTGAGCTGAGAGAAACTCACACACCCCAACAGAAGAATGAGCAGGGAACTTAGTGGGTTTCAATTGGTGGAATTTCCTCTCCTCTGCATTCTGGAGGATCCTTCAATTTTGTGGGTGTAAACCCTGACTTCAAGAGCCTTACTTTGGACATGCATCAGAATTTGGCCCACTATTTTAGGGTAGAAGATGTTAATGCCAACACTGTCCTTGCATGTAAAGTTCTTATCTGGGGAGCCCCTACCTGAATCCCAAACCCTCCTCATCTGAACACAGTGATCTTGTAAAGAGGCCATTACCTTAGCACGGTTCATGAAGTTCTGCAGCTTCTCACCGCTTCGGTATTTCATGAAGACATGGAAGCCGCCTCCTCTGTAGTGATCTTATCCTTGATGGAGTAGAACTCCCATTGGAGATACGCAAATTGTTTTAATTTGAGATGCACAGGTTTGGTCTTTCAGACCACAGCAACAAAATTGCCATTTGCATTATTTTATGCAGGTTTTTTAAAAATGAGTTCAAACAAACAAGAAAAGAAACAACAAAACCCCAATAAAACATCACAGTTGCCTGGTGATTTCCCTCATTTTTAAATCTGACAAAAAAAAATTAAGCTATTTTGTCCCAAAATTTGGTTTAATTGGAGCTTTGCTTTTGACTTTGTTAGGACCAGGGTGTATCACTCTAGCAGAGTTACTTATTCTGAATGTCTAGTTTCCTGTTAGGCAGTCTGTGAGGGAGTGGACTAGACCTCAGGGTCCAGCCACACACAGGGTCCCAGCAAAGGAGCGGTGGACCTGAGTCGTTGTAGTGGCCTAATGAGACTGTGCAGGAAGCAGCCACTGCAAAGAGCTAGCCAATCAGAGAGGCTGCAGGGAGAAGCCAATCCAGGGCCCAGAAGAGCCATATAAAAAGGCCACTGGCCGTTCTCATTGTCCACAGGCTGGCCCCCTGTGCGTGCTTGCTGTTCCCCAGACTGGGACTCACCAGTTTCTGAAGCAACTGCACTTGCTCCATGATAAATTCCTTCTGCTGCTCCAACTGTCATGCCAGCAGGGACTCTTTCTCCCGGTGGTGTGATTATTGCAAGCCCTGCTTAGTCTGTTGCAGCTCCTTCAGCTGCTCCACCAGCCACTCCAGAGTCCCCACCATTGCCCTCGCAGCAGATTCCTCCATCTGGTTTCTCTGTCACCGCAGCTGGAGGAGGTCAGGTCCCAGCAGAGCCTCCAGTTGTAATGGGTGTGCTCCCTCCTCATCCTATGATGTCTCAGAACCCTCTCAGATTCTGTTCAGTAAGTGGCAACTTTGTGAGATTTACTTACATTCCCAACACCATAGTCTCATGCAGCAAATTATTTACAATGATTTGCTACCTTGAGCCCTTTCCCCCAGGGCCAGACAGGAACAGAGGACTGCCTTCCTTGAGGTCTCTGACCACACAGGGCTCAGCTAGCCCAAGTCCTTTCCTGCCGGCCTTCCCTTCCCCCCACTTTGTTTGTTTTTGGCAAGCAGTTTCACTGCACAAAGCTATGACCACCACTTTCTTCATGCACTTTTAGCCAAGGTTTTTCACTGTCCTTTCACTCAGTCTAGTATCCTTAACGAAATGCAGGAAGCCGCCGCCTTTTTTTTTTTTTTTTTCCTTTTTACTATTCCATTTCCCTGATATTCTCACTAGTCTTTTAGGGATTAATCTTGGATTCCAAGCCAACTCAATCTTCTATAAAGAAACTTTCTGCCCACAATGCCATAGAACATGACCAATAGTTTTTGGTTTTGCAAACATCACAGAGCCCATCCTTGTCTTTTTAATAAGTTTAACTTCTCATTTAAGGCACAATGACCCGTTAACACTCTAGAACATGACTACTTCACTTTTTCTATCATGACTGGAGTATAGTGCTATCTTTGGTTTTTGAGCATACTTCATAAATCTTTGTGCTTTCATTTTCTTAGTCCATAGTTCTTGCCATTCCTTCATGAACTCCTTCATGACACACCTTTAAATTTGTGTCCACTTAAAGGCATTTTAATATCTACCTCCTCATTTTTAGAGCCTGTTTGGCTGCTTTGTCACTATCTCATTTCCAGGTGTTCTGAGATGCACTGGACCCCATGCTATTCCTACACAGATGCTTGCACTGTTTCCATAGTTAGGAACATTATTTCACTTATGTCATTTCTGCTTTCTAAAGTCCCTGTTCTGCTTGTCATAATGCTTGAGAAGCAGTCAGATAAAATTACAGCTGCAGCCAGTTGCATTGACCCAGGTTAGGGCCAATGTAATCCCCTTTCAGAACAGTCACATAATTCAGTAGCCTTTTAGATTTCTGTATTCCAAGACTAGGAACTTAGAAAGATGTTCCCACTCCATCCATGCTGTCATCTTTTGATCTGTCTATACAGACTTGGCAAAGATGGCCCCCTTTTTCAGAAATAAATTTAGAAATGTCACTGGTCATAAAGTGTGCGGTTTTTTTCTTCCTTGTTTTTTCCATACAATTCCAAATGCACAAATGGAGGAATAACTGTCCAGTTGTGATTTTATTTCCCATGAATAAAAATGTTTAGTTCTCTTCTTTACACAATTTTGACTCTAAGATTATGAAGAAGTTTATGGCAATCCATATAATTTTGCCTACTGTGGTATGGTAATCCCCCTTCGCTCGTCTGCTTAGCAGCAGTCTCCGCTAGCAGTGGGGCCTGTGGTAACTCTGCCCCCAGTCTGGACAAGACTTTGGGTCCCTTCTCCTCGGCACCTCTCTCCTGGAGTGTGTGGTGCAGCCTTACTTCAGGCCTGAGGCGTGTCCTTCACCCCATTGGGGAGGGCAGATAGTCTCAGCCCCTGCATGTGCCCCAAGGCCTGGGGAGGTACCTTGCTGTGGCTCCTTCCTGCTGGCTGGGGTCAAGGGTTTTCTTCATCTCTGCTCCTCTGGCTGCAGAGAAGCACTGTCTCCTAGACTGGGGGAAGTTTCTCCTCCAGCTCCCACAAACCTTCTGGGAGCTTCCTCCTTTTTTGCTCCCCCCCAGCCCTTTAGGGAAGGCAGAGTTTAAGTACTCCTGGAGTAGCCCTTCACTGGGTCCAGGTGTGTCTAACTGGCCTGCAGTAACCTCTCCTCTGCCTGCAGGAAAAAGCACCTTTAACATTCTAGGGCCCACATACTGGCCCTGGTCTACCCTTTGGTAGCCATCTGGCCTGACTTTACCACGCTACTAAGCGCCCAGAAGTCTACACAAATCTGTTGTGTACTTGTTTCATGATTGCCTTTTACTTTTGCCAAAAGGTTAGATTGAATAGTTTTATCCTGACAATACAGGTGGCTGTTTGCAGCACACACACTGGTGGTGGTATCATTGTGCCACATGCAAATCACAGACCTTGGGCCCGGAGCAATTCCAAGTGTCTGAGCTGTTTTTGAAGATGAACCAAAAGTTTAGCATCCATAATCTAAAACTGGTCTTATCAATGCTCTATACATCATCAATACCTTTTTATTGGCACCCCATTTGTTTCCAGCTATGCTTTTAAGTAAGTTCATCCTATGTTTGTATTATTATCACTGTGATCTTCCCAAGGTCATTTATTATCAAACACTGGTCCTAGGATCATAAACTTTTGAACTATCTGAATTTTTTTACGGAAGAAATCAAATCTTCCCTAATTTTCTTCCTGGTTAAAAGTATTCCCTTAGTCTTTGTAAGTCAGAATGTAAAATCTCAATCATTTCCCCACTTGGAAATTCTCTGGAGTGCCTCACTTGTCTCTCCATGGTTACTTTAAGTCTTTTATGCTTGGTCCATATAGCATAGTCATCTGTGAAAAGGGAAATACCTATTCCCTGCCTGCACTCTTTCTGGGAGGTCATTTATCATAATGGAAAACAAAGTAGTGCTGTAAATACTCCCTTGTGGAGTTAATTTGTAAGCTTGTAGGTTTTTGATAAAGCTGTTCCCATTTTGACTTGTGTAGTTTCACTCATCCACCAAAATATTCTCCCTTTTATTCCAATTTTGACTAGTTTATATAGGAGGTGTTTCATCCATAGCATATCATATGCTTTTCAATATGAAGGAAGACTGTTACCATAAAGTTCTTAGTCCTTATGCTTTTTTGTACCTCTGTTTCTAGTCTCACTATATAGTCAGCTCTGCATCTTCCTTTTCTGAACCAATTTTGTACCTCAGTTATAATTTTTCTCTGAGTATTCCACTAGTCCTACATTTATCATTGTTTCCATGATTTTCCCACAAACAGTGTGCAAGCAATAAGCCTATAAGCATCAGTCTTCCATGTGCCTTGCTTGGTTCTGGTTTCCTAATTGGTATCACCAATGCTTGTTTCCATTCTACTGCATCAGTCCTTTTTCCTATATTTCATTATATAACCACAATAGAATCTTTAGACTCCCATCTACTTGGAGCTGTAATTTTCCTTTTTCTAATGGCTGCAATAAGCTCCTGTATACTAAATTTTCTGTTTAACACATCATCAGTATATTCTCTCCAGCCATTGAATAGTTCATACTCTTCCTCGGTAAATCTCTTTTTTTCCCCTCATGAAACTCCTTGCTTTGACTCATATCATTATTTGATGCATATCACCACTGACCTTCAGAATTCTTTTGCTAAAATGGCTGCATTTCCTGAATCGGAGACCTCAATTTCATTGTTTACGATAGGGCCAGGTATGCATTTACTTTTACTTCAAATGCCATTCATTCTTTGAATTTGCTTACATAGTTCTGAAAGCTTTGAATCTTTGTTCAAATTCCCACAGAACTTTCTCCAATTTTCTTTTTTGATGATCCTTTGTGCCATCACCTCACATCTTTTATAATTCATTGTCTTTACTATTCATGGTGTGTGTTGCTTGCCTGTATGCCTTATTTCTTCCCTTGATTGCTACTTTGCAACCCTCATTCTTCAGGGAACTAGATTTCTACGTCGGGGGCCATTTGATGTTTTGTAGGTGGCCACATAAAATTCCTTTTATTACATTGCTGTGGAATCTCCTGCGTTGTCACTCAGACAGTTACTACATAAATATTCATCACATTTAGTCTTGAAAAGGCCCTAATCAGCTTTTGGAAAATTCTAGCTAGGAACTCTTGTGTGTGTTTCCGACATTTCTTCAGTGTTGTTGCACCAATTCCTTCCCTATATACCTCAGCCAATGGGCTAATTGGTTCATCAGTCCTCCCAGCCTAATCAGTTAATTGGCTTGCATATCCCCAGTAGGGATGTAAAAATTAGTTTAAATTAAGAATCTGTTTAAACATTCTGAAAATATTCTATTTAAAGGGTTAAATGCTGGGGGGGCTGTGCTGGGCAAAGTGAAAGCTGCCTAGCTGCAGCCCCCAACTGTGGTAGCTGGGCAGCTCTCGCTCATGGAGAACTGAGCCAAGCCCTGCTGCGGCCCCCCCACTGCCTCCTCCCTCCCATGCGTGGGCTCTCCCCTGCACTGGGCTCCACGCCTCCCTGCTGCTCACGGGCAGCCGAGCCCAGCGGTGGCTATCCCCTTACACTGAGCTCTGCGCTTCCCCGCCAACAAGAGGCGCAGAGCCCAGCTGCGACTACTCCCATGTGCTGGGCTCCCCGCTCCCCCCCACCCCTCTCCCTCCCACACTGGGCTCCACGTTTCCCTGCCAGCAAGAGCTGCTCTCGTTGGTGGGCATCCAGCCCAGCTATGGCTCGCCCCCGCAACACCGGGCTCTGTGCCTTCCCCTGCCCCCCGGGAGCAGAGCCCAATTGCAACTACCCCGTGCTGGGCTCCACGCTTTTCTGCCAGCATCAGTTGCCCGGATGCTCTCGCTGGCAGGGAGCCAGCCCAGCTGCCACTCCCTTCCCCCCCAGTTCAAACGGTAATCAGCTGTTTAAAACGTTTAAACAGATGATTGCCGTCTAAACGTTTAACCGTTTACATCCCTAACCCCAGTGAGCTGTCTCCCAAGGAAATGACTGATGCCTACGTGATCGGGGTGCTGGCTCACCTGTAAACGTCCTGCGCTCTATCACAAACACGTTTCTACTGAACTTACAGCACTGTCATTACCACCGCCACCATTTCTGACTGAGACGTCATCTATCTCAGTGGTTCCCAACCTGTGGCCCGTGGGGCTTTCAAAATGGTCCATGGCTCCCCTCTCACTAGCTGCAGAAGGGAGCCACTGTCTAAGGACCCAGGTAGAGCCTGTTTCTGCAGGGCTAAAAAACTGCTGCAGGCTCCTTGCTGCAGCCAAAGGGATGGGAGATCAGCACTCCCCTCCCCCTGGCTGTAGCAGGGAGCATGGCAAAGTGCTCTGCCTAGGTCCCTAGGTGTTGGGGTCCCTGCTGGAGCCAGAGGGAGGGGAGATCAGTGCTCCCCACCCCCAACTCCAGTGGAAAGCAAAGTGCTCTGCCTGGGTCCTTTGGTGCTGGAGTCCCTGCTAAAGCCAAAGGGAGGGGTGCACTGATCTCCACTACCTAGGGACCCAGGTGGAGCACATGGGGCTACAGGACACATGCTGTTTCTCTGCTGCAGCCAGGGAGACGTGAAATCAGTGAGGAGGCAGCCTCCTCACTGAACTCCTTCTGTCCAGTTGCAGTCGTGGGGGGCCTCCTGGCAGAGACTGGTGGCTCTTCAGGGTTGTATAAATGATATCTGTGGCCCTCAAACCAAAAAGATTGGGAACCACTGATCTATCTGAACCTAAGGTCCAGTGATTTCTGTTTGCGAGCAAAGGCAGAATCCGATCTTGATTTTAATGTGATTTGGTATCATAGGTTTTTAAATCTTGCTAACCAGAGCAGGTGCATCTGGTTGGTGAAGGTAACTTTATGCAAAATTCCTATGGAATGTAATAGCGTTCTATAGAAATTACACTGAAAACTTGATGATTTTCCTAAAGGATTTCTGTAACTTTTAACATTTAAATTCTGTAACAGGGATATAATTTTCCAATCAATTCTACAGGATGTTTTAAAAAAAGTTCTAGACAAGGTTTAATTTTCTGTAAAATTCTAGAGGATTTTCCATAAATGAAAAGATAATATCTACCTGTATATATATATATATATGGTGGTCAGTTTGCCTATATAAATGGTAGGGTCACCACTTATTCGAAGGGATTACAAAGCAGTTTAAAAAAAAAAAAAAACAGGTTTGTAACACTGATCAGTAATGGCTGATGGTTATTATCTGGTGGCTGTACAGAAGTCTATGTGAAATGAGTTTGGGGTCTCAGCCATTTCCCAATGAAAGGATATCCACATCAGAAAAAGCACCACTACAATTGACACCAGTTGAGCTCCTTCAGGGCCATGGCAGGAGAGAGGGCAGAGAAGCTGACCTACCTTCTTTTAGAGGTTGTCCCTCCAGGGGCCCATTGGCAGGGCTATGTGGGGGAAATTTACATTGCCACTGCCTCTGCCACACCTGTTCTGTGGATTAACGAGAGGACTTTGATCTTTGGGATTGTCTTTCACTACCTCTCACTAGGAACATCTTGTGGTAGCAGGATTGATTTTGTATTATCAGTTTGCAATGTAGCCTCAATATTTAGTGTGGTTACCTTTGTATCAATTAACTAAGCAATAGTCCCAGGTTAGTTCATGGTTCAAGAGGCAGCAAACATTTTGCACCAAACTGCTGCACGTATTCTTCGAAGAATTAGATTTAAAAATCTAATTTCCTGTACCATTTTCCATTATGAGATTACCTCTGCTTAGAGGCTACTCTACTGTACCTTGGCTCAAAGCTACCTTAATACCCATTATAATCATCCTAGCTGCTGTGACATGAAAAAGGGTTTCTTTCCATGCAGTGCCTTACAAAGAGAATTCAGTTATTTAAATGCTTAGCAAATGGGATGTGTTAAATCTTCTTTCCCTGCTCTCCTCACCAGGTCTCTAACCAGAACAGAAATATTCTAAAGACTACTGTTGGAAGTACAAGAAAAATGAAGAAGATGAACAGTCAATAGATGTAAGAATTTATTGTACAAATTTGGTCACTGGCCACAGTGTATTCTAATGTTTAATTAGGACAATCTCATGAAATTCATCCAAACCACAAGGGTTTTTAAATAAGACATCTTGATTTTCTGCCTGTATTTGGATAATAGCATCAGGTCCTCTCAATTGATTTATACGCCGCTAGACTGTCTGTCTTCCTCATCCACATTCATTATCCTATATGTAAACCCCTCCGGCGCTGTCTTGATTTTATCAGAGCAGCACCTGTGGCTAAAGGGTCTGTCAACACTTCCACTGTAAAACCTGTTATGGAGGATTTGTAGCTTAGCTGTTAAACTCTATCATGTGGAAGCTCAACTGCTGAGTTCTCAGCTTGGGAAGTGGAAAGCTTCTGTTTTTATTTTAAACCAAATTTGGCTTGGTGGTTTTCAATTTATCAAAGGGAGGAAACAATAAAAGTGTCTCATGTCTTTTTAAGATTTCTTTTTTTTTTTTTTGCACTCCTATAGCTCAACAGGACTTTGGTTTAAAACATGATGATTATTTTATCTAATATCATGCATGCATAGTGCTATTCATCTGAGACTACTCAAGTGCTTTAGAAACCTCATTTAGGTTTCTCAACTCTCCTATGAGACTGCACTGCAAATATTATCTATCCCCACTGCCATATACAGATGGATGAACTCAGCACAGAGTGAAGGGGCTGATTTTGAAAATGAAGTGCAGTTGTGCATACAGAAATATGCCTAATTTGTACATGCAGTTACTGCAGTCTGATAATTGCAACTGGCTATTTGCATGCGCTCTCAGTAACTGAATGATCAATTTAGGAATACGATTATACACTTGCTTTTGCAACCAGACTTGTGACTGATTCTTGAAATCAGACAGTAAGTGATTTGGCCAAGGTTACATAGTGAGTCTGTGGCAGAACCAGAAATAGAAGTCAGGATTCCAGTCGTCATTCCCAAATCTCTGCCCTAGCCATAAGTTACTTTACCTCGCTCCCTGAATAAAATGAGAAGCCAAATTTTACCTTCAGACCAGCATACATAAATCCCATTTACTTTAAAAGGATTTATAGCCCCATAGCTAAAGGCACAGTTTGGTCCCCAAGCCTGCCGAGCTAGCATGTATTGAGAAGCCGCTGCTGCTCATGTTGTCATAACAAAACATTACAGCACTTAGGGAAGCTGATCCACTTCACGGTCTCAAACAGAGCTGGTCAGATACAGCTAAAATATGGCTCTTGCTTTCTCCACATGTAAATCACTGAAGTCAACGGGACTAAAGCTGGTTTGAGAGCAGTCAGGCAGAATGTTTGTAATCATTCATAGATGGCTGTCTGGTTTGACTTCTCCCTGCCCCAGGAGGAGCGGTCCCAAGACTGAGAGGTAGCAGAACAGACAAGGAGGTGAGGTAATATCTTTCATTGGTCTAACTTCTGTAAAGATTAGCTCACCCACTTTGTCTCCCTAATATCCTGGGACTGGCATAGCTAAAACGGCACTGTGACTTGCTGAAGGCTCAGCTGGATGCATGTAATCAATCTGCAAATGTTAGGTTAGCAAAGTCAACAGCTGACTAACCTGGGTATGCATGTGCACGGCTGTGAATGATGGGTTATGGCACATTTCTTTGTTGCTTTTGGTGTAGGATAGAGGTCTTCCCCTGATGCGGAGACATTTAGGGGTGTAGGATTTGGCATATTTCACTTCCTCAACAGGGCATGCTTACGCTGTGACCTCAGACGCCCTTTCTTCACTAGATATACTTCCCACAGTAAGCAGGTGCTTCTCAGAAGCGGCCCACACTGTGCCTGTTTGTGTAGGGTGCGGATATAGCTGGGCACACCTGGGAAAGAGGTAACCAGCACTGGGGGAGCAGGTGTCTTTGTCTCCCTCTGTTGGTTGGCTCATAGATGAGGATATAATGGAGTTACTCCTTTACCTCAGTGGCTGATGGCCCAAGAAAGCTCAGTTCCCTGTGCGTACACACCACAACTAAACTTAATCCCATGTAATTTGCCTTTCCTCGCTGCATGAATTAACATAGGAACCTTAATCAGATGAAGAGGAAGGCACTACAGACTGACTATTTAAGGTCAGGTCCCCAGTACTGCATTATCTGAGCATCTCACTGTTTGCAATGTACTTATCCTCACAACATCCCTGAGAAGAAGGGAAGTGCTATTATACTCATTTTACAAAAGAGGCACAGAGAGGCTAAGTGACTTTCCAAGGTCATACCTGAAGTCTGTGGTGTAGCAAGGAATTGAAGCTGGGTCTCCTAAGTCCTCAGCTAGTGGCCATATCACTGGACCATCCTTCCTGGTAATTCTGTAAATCTTGTGGCCTGTGAATGACACTATAAATTATGTATCATTAATAACATGTATCATTAATAACAATAAATTATTGCAACGCTGCTTTTTAACACTCCAAGGAGAGCTGAGTTTTTGTGTGCCACTGGACCTTTCACTCCACATCATCTTGCCTGGTTTTTTCTTAATATAATACATGGTTTACTTCAGGGAAAATGCACAGGAAAAGATTTAAAATATGCTAAAACACAGGCAAGAATGCACAAGAAGCTGTGACCGGGGAAATGCTCCGACTGGATCATTGCAGGCTTTGGCTACAGAAATAGAAAGCTTAGTGAGGAACAAAATCCTTCAGCAAAGCTGCTACGTATTCATGATATCAGCAGTGCCAGCCATGGGCTGTAAACTAAATGTCATGGTCCTGATTCACTGGTATGTGCTTGACTCTGCACCACTCCAGTCTTGCAAAGCAGATGTAAACTTCAGTTTAACTAGTGCTGGAGCAACATACCAGCAAATCTGGCCCCATAGTTGTATGCCCTTGTAATAGAGGCACTACCTCGTCTACAGTGAACAAGAGGTTAACTTCAGTTTGGCTTTGGGGATTGGAGATGGTGGGGGGGGGGGGCTCAAAAAGTGTTTACTCAGAAGATAGGGTCTGATTTTTCCACTCCCTTGAACCTTGTGTAGTCATTGTCATCCATGCAGTTAGTTAGTTTACCAAATCAGAATGGAAGTGTTTCAAATCCTCTTTGCACAGGAATAAACTATACAAGGCAATGAAGAATCAGGCCCAGAGAGTCTCTTTGATAAAGTACACAAGCATCAAAGGAATATAAATTGAGCCCAAGGTGTGGCAGAGTGTTCTGGTTCCTTTCTCCCCCTGCTATGTTGCTTTATTTTGAGTCCTTATAATAAGTGTAATTCCTTACAGAAGAAGACTTCAGCTGACCATCACTGCATTTGGTGGCTCTTCTGAATCTCTCCACCAGTTTACAGCACCATACCTTGAAGCACCATTTTCCAGGGGTGTGTGTGAGCGTGACACGTCTCTAATTAAACTTTTCACTGCAGTGTTGTGATCCTAGACACAACAGCAGGAGAACCAGAAAGTGAAACTAACTGGAAACAGTGATATTGACTCTCTTATTTTCATTATCTAAACTGAGCAAGGACAATGCTGGGAGTACTCATTTTAGTAAAATTAGACATGTGCTTAAATGTTTGCAGGATTGGGGCCTCAAGTGGTGGCAGGCAAGGGTTTTAAATGTGATTTTTATCTGGTCTATATCCCTTTGAAAAAATATTTCAGCTGGCCTTAAATATTTTCCTAATTTAGGAATGGCAGTGTTTCCATGAACAATACATTTTTAGTCCTCTTATACTCAGTGCGGGTGCTCACCCATTGGGAGCTGTAAGCAGGACTATTTGGGGGGCTCTCCCTCCCACAACGCCTACTAATAATTAATAGGGGGCCCCCTTGAGCAAGTCACTTGGAGCCTTAAGTAATTGCTTAGTCTGTTTATGCCTCGTGCCAGCTCTGCTTATATGGCTGCAAGTGTGTCTACAGCATTCACAGAACTATTTAATCAGCAATAGACAAAGCAAACAGGACCATCTGAGTTCTGCTGCCTGCAAGAGTACAGGGTAAGGGTCACTTTTCAATTCTACTGAGTCATACCCTGAATGCAGAAAATGCCTTATACAGAGAGCTGCATTAGCCTATTATTTTACCTGATACAGAAAACTGTTAGGGTTAATGAACTCCAACCCTAAGAGTGTTTCCTGTGCTAAATATGCTGTAAATCCAGGCCTTCCCTGCTGGTGCTACCATTTTTTATAAGGATTTGGGGTGTTCTAATAATAGTAATACCCATGCTTTACATAATATGCTCTTTTGGCTTCAGAGTACTTTACTATTAATTATTTCTACAGCATCACAGGTGTGCTTGAAGCTTTTACAGACAACTAGAGAATAGAAACCCCTGGGTCCAACATAATACCTCTGATCAGCAGGTATGATGCAGCTATTGGTACTCAAAACAGCTCAGCTGAGCTACAGTCAGAGTATTTCCAGCAAAAGGTATCTAGCTCTGGAACTCTTAACCACAGGAACTCATGTCTTGTCCCCGTCATTGTGCACTGCAACATTCAGAAGGCTGCATTAGCCTTTCCTCAGTCGAGGTGTCCCCTCTTGCAACACACACCCAGCTACAGCATAGGCCAAACCAGGAGCCACGTGAAAATTAAAATTCCAATTTCGTGCCTAATTTTACAATGACTGTCATAATAGAAATGTATAGACAGCTAGGTAAAGAAATTAATTAAGCCTCCGAGCACCCCTTTTAGTGCAAGTAATAAGTATTATGATCCCCATTTTACACATGGGGAAACTGAGAAAGAGGAGTTAAATGACTTGCCTAAGACCTCAGAATAATTCAGTGTCAGAGCGGGATCCTGAGGATTCAAGAGATCCTGGTTCTCTGTTCCTTACTTATAGCTTGTCTATGCTGCCTTGCAGTTCCGACTACCAGGGTGTAAAAAGCAGAGCGCCCCAACCTTCTGCACTGTACTGCCACCTGTGGGTGGTATGGGGGCAAACTAAAAGGTTCCTAATTTGTGTTAACGTAGTCCTCTTCAAACAGGATTACAACAATGTATTATAATACAACCATATAAGGGGATCAAATTAATGTTACACAAGCAACCTGGGGAGAATGGGGTGTGTGTGTGTGTGAGTGAGTGAGATAGAGAGAGGTTTCCATTGGGATTACAGAATTACTGCTTTCCTTGCAATAGAGACGTTCAGCAGAATGCTGTTTCCCAAACTTAACATTTGCATATTTCCATTCCATAGTCAATCAAATTCTATGTTTTTAGCTTTCCATTCCTCCCCTAGACTGGTGCTGTTGTACCTAGATTTTGCAGCTCTTTTCTTATGTAGCAATAAACAATGATCTTGAAAGCTTCAGCAACCTGGAGGACATTTTTTCTTGTCCTGGATTTAGTTTGGATTAGTTTAATTGGGAGGATGAACTCGTGTTGAAGGCACAGGACTTAGAATCAGGAGACCTGAGTTCTGTTCTGCCTCTGGCACAGACTGTGGACGGGATTGGTTTCAGTGGCAGTTCAGTGTTTACTCAAAGCAGGAGTAGGGCATTCTGCCAGGCAAGGTCATCTTTAATTTGGAGTTATGCCAGATGCTGCCTGTAAGACGTACTGAAGTCGCTTGCAGCCTGAGCTCTCTGGCCATGGCCACACCCCAGGTAATTTTAAGAAGATGCTGGCTAACTCTGGCTCTCTAGGAGAACAGAGATTGTGGGTTCCTGGTGCAGCTACAATATCCCTGAGCTGATTTTCTGCCATTGGGGGCTGTAGCCTGGCTTCTCATGATAGGCTCTCTTTTGAGAGACCTTGGGGGAATCAATTGAGTGCTGTGTCTCAATTTCTTTCTCTAAAATGGAGTTAACAATATTTCCCTATATCTCAGAGGTTACGTGAGGCTCAGTTTAGCCCTGTGAGCTGTAGAATGGTGCAATCAGAATCATGACAGTCCCACTACATTCAGCTACACTGGCAATGGCCACTCTTATTCCAAGACAGACTCTTAGTTTTATTTTTAAGTAGTGTTTTTCTTATACACTAGTGTTAGTGATCAGCCCCTTTCCTCAGCCCCCCTGCCCCACTCGTAAATAAATAAATAAATGGACCCGCTTCCCATTTTCATTTGCTCTACCTTTTCTCCCTCTTTAACCTTCAATGAATTTTCATTGTGTCAGGTAGAGATGATCAGGATTTCCCAGGCATAATCCCGCTACGGTTTGTAGAGACTTTTATTGTTAGACATCTGCTGACCCATCACGTTCTCTAACAGGGGGGCAGGAATTCTTTTCCATATGATTAGCTGCAAGGAAATCCCAGTCACTGGTGTAAATTCATGACAGATTTTCTTGTGTGTCATTTGGGGTTTGGAGAAGATAGAATCGAATGTGTGCAGACGGTTTGACACGTTAAGTAGGAATGATGCTGTGTCACGCAGGTAGCCCAGCTCTGAGGGGTGAGCGGACACAACTCCACACAAAGGGTGCAATTCTGGCTCTATTAAAGTCAATGCATGTTTTGCCATTGACGTCAGTAGGACCAGGATTTTACCCAAAGTGAATGAGAGCTATGCCCGCTCACATCAGGTCTGAATGCAGCCCCAAGAGAATGGAGACTTTCCATACAATACCCAAGGCAAAAACACAGGTGCAAAAGAGCAATCAGTCTGGGAGTTAAATGTGGCAATAGATTATGTAGAAAGAACTCAGAACTCTCAAGACTGTTATCCAATGGAAAGGGGACCCCACAGTGACTGACAGGAAACCATATCTCTGTTTCCCCAACTGTAAAGATTGCTAATCTTTGTAAAGTGCTTCAAGATCAACGGATAAACTGCTGTATAACCATGAAATATCATAGTGGGAATGTAAGATTTGCCACTCCTGATCAGGTCAGTGGTCCATCAACTCCTGCTCTCGGCCTTCAAAGGAAGGTGGATATAACGCAACTAGCCAACTATGCAGTTCTGTATATTGGAGGTGAAGGAAGGAGTGATTCCTTCTTAACCCTTATAGGTGATCAGTTTACGCCTTAAAGATAGGTAATTACATTTTCATGATTCAATTTGCATGTCTACAAGTACTTGGTAAAAATGATCTAGGCTCTTTTACCATCCATCCCCAGTAGTTGGCTGGGTGACCCCTTGCAGCCATAAATTGCACAGACTGACTACATGCTGTGAGGAAAAAAATATTGTAACTAGTCTAAATGCCCAGGTCTATAATTCCATCAAGTAACTCCTTATGTGACAGGATACAAAAGGACTGATCAGTTTCATGAATAGCTTTCATGTTCTAAAATAACCTGTTCAAGTGCCCCTAATGCTTCTCTTCTCATTCTTGGGGTTAAACAATCCTAGTTTATGCAGTCTCTCCCGCTCTGCATGTCCTGTCATGTACTATTTCACTCTACTTATTACTGCAGCCTATGGCCAAAGCAGGACCTTCACGATCTTAAGACAGCAGGCTTAGTGGATGAGTCAAAAGGAAATTTTCCTGGCTCACCTGACCAGAGTTTATGTTAAGATTGTCTCCACTGGGTTTCTTCTTTGCATGTAGGTTAGTGTGTGCACCGCTGCCCTCTACTGGCTGGAATGTCACAGCTCATGTCATAGTGTAGTCAACGGTGCTAGTTTCTCACACCTGACTCAGCATTGCATTGTTTCAGCAGTTGCCTGCTACAAAAACTATGCCCTTATCTGTAAATCAGCAGTTTGCATTCAATGTCCTTACTTCCCCTCATTTAATCATCAGACACTTCTGCATTTCAGACTGATAAATACCAGATTGTTGAATCTTTAGGGAATAGAGCTGCTAATTTCTATTCCTTCCTTTAGTTTAACATGTCTCTCTGCTATTGTCCTAAGAGAAAAGGTACAGCTACATCTTGTTTGTTAGGTATTTCAAATATATTAACTGAAAGGAAAGGGTACATAAAGTGTCAAGGACTGAAAAGCCTAAGCATTTTATATTGAAATGTTGATAGACTAGAGAATACTACAAGGTACTGGCAGGTGTGCATATGCACCACTGGTCTCTACTGGATGAAATTAGAACTGCCCCTCTGCATGTCATATTCGTTGTACAGCTGAGAGTCAACAGAGATTTTCCTTTAGTTTAAGTGCTAGTGCTTTTGGAACAGGAGGATGCCATTTATATCCCATGTAATTCCATCTGGCCACAATATATAGCAAAGTGCAAGCCAAGAAGTGCCTAGGTGGCCACAGATTTGGAACACCAGCTGTGACAAGATCTTTTACATCTCCAGTTGTTAAAGGCCAAATGTTTCTCTTGCCCCAGAACACAGAATGTCGAAAGTGCAAAAAGATACAGAAGGTATTGCAACATATGACATCTGATGCATAGGCTGCCCGTGCTCACCTCTTTAAAAAAATCCCTTGCACAAGGGTAGAACATTTCATGATGCCGTGGAGAAACTGTCTAGGCTAAATTTCCAACAAATGGTACAACTGCTAGGACTGAAGGCCCATGCACAGTTGTGTCTGTGAAACATTACCCAAAGCCATTTTCTGTATATCATCATATATATATGAATATACACCCCATGCTTTGCACAAGTTATTGCAGCAGTAACTTGTGATAAAATTCAGATGGCACCAAGATTGGGAATAACATATCATTACCTTGATCTGGCTCCATGCACCTTATTTTTCACAATGCAAATGCTCACATTTCACCATCATTCAGGAGGGATTCCTGTAAATGTTTTGCACTGCAGCCTTACTACAATGTTTCTAGTGCTCCAAGGAACATGCTCCTTAAGTTGTTTTCATTGGTGCAAGTGGGTTTGTTGTCTGGTTCTGAATTAACATCCTACAAGTATTTTCCATGTAACAGATGAGAGGACAGGATCCCAAAAGTACATAAACTTGCATGGGGAGAAATCAGGAAGTGCTGATAGAGCAAAGAGAAAAGGGAGCAACGATAGATGAGAACAAACGCAGCACCGCCTATACCGCATGCTGAAAACTGATCATGAATTTAGAAGTGGAAACCCAGAATTGGTGGTTTCACCTCTTTCATGTTCAAAACATACTGATCTCAGTTAGAATAAGCTATCATTTTAACTCTTAGGGGGATTTTCAGTTGTTTTTTTTATGGCCTACATGAAAGAAATCTATTGGGAAGCTCATTCCCACACCTAAACTAACCTTATGTGAGGGATGCTAAATCTGTCTACCAGCCATCTCATAGTTGAAGTTGTTCATCTGTCTTCTCCTTAATCTTTCCAAGGAAAGACATTTCTTACTCCTTTACTGCATTTTATGTTAATGAATGGATGAATATTCCTTTGGAATGTTTTGGTGAATGATCAACAGCTGGAGTACAGCAATCTGTTACTAGTGGATTTTAAGAATGGGTTAGACAATCATCTGTCTAGATAGACTTAATTTTGCCTCAGCATAGGGGGATGGACTAGGTGAGCCTGAGATCCCTTTCAGCCCTACATGTCTACTATGATTCTCCCTTCTACTTTTTGAGTGGGCTCACATTTTAAACACTAGAAATAAAATCAGGTCAAAGCTCATTGTTTTTGTATAGTGTGGGCCCTACTGTGGGTGATAAGATTTGGGTATTAATGTTATCCAGGCTTAAGAAGCATTAGTGATGACCCATGGCTTCAACACTGTGACTCAGCCTTTTGTCTTTCCAAGCCAGCATGTAGTGGAATACAGATTACTAAGAAAGCTGCATGAGTTAGTTCACTAAATTCTTGTTTACCAATTCCATCTTTGAATAAAGCCCATTCATATAACACTGAAGGACTAGAAGCCTAGCAGGAAAGCCAATGCACCACCTGAAACTCTGATCCAAGCCCTTTTTGGCTAGTGAAGGTCGAGAACATATGGAAATCCTACCGAGAATATCAATGCCACCTTTGAGGAGGAAAATCTCTCTCTCCTTCCTCAAAAGCACATCATAATATGACTAATAGTTACGAAACCAACTACTTCCCGGTAGTTACCCTCCCAGTCTTTGGCCATTTCTAACTGTTACCTTCAACTCCAGCTAGATACTGCCCATAGCCTGGATCCCTCCAAATCAGGCTTCCAGCCAGGACATGTGTAAGGGGTTAGCGACATTGTTGAGATGACAAATGGGCCATTGCTCTTCCATCTCCAGTGCTCACACCTGTGCAAATCCCACAGAGAGCCACCTCCATATCTATAAGTAGGTCCTAGGGATGACAAATAGCCTTTTCTGGCTGTGGCAGGTAACAAGACTGCACCCCAGCTGTGAGGTTCAGCCTTTGTCAGGGTGATCCAACAACGGTGATTTCCAAGTTTGATTGTTGCAATTCCCTGAATAAAGGAAACAACGGATTTTTTTTAAGCTACAATTGTTTCAGAACAGAGCAGCCCATCTGTTCAGCAACACAGCCCACCAAAAGTACGCCCCCCCTAAAGCTCTGCTGTTTTTACTGGCTAATCATACATGATCAAATTCAAGGTGTCAAGCCTCATGCTGGCCCAAGTTACTGGAGGGACCACCTCAGCCTGTGTGATCATGAATTGTTTCATTCTATTGGAACAGCGGAACTGTCAGCTTTAAGGAGCAGGTTCATACATGCATGAGACAGAACTTTCTTAGTGCCTGATCTCAGAGTCTGCAACTCGCATTTGAAACAGATCGACATATTCAAGAACTTCAGTTCCTTCACAGCAAATTGCAAAACAAATATATTGACTTAGCATCCCTCCAATCAATCACCAAATTCCTGTACTTGCACACTGGGGGCAGCAAGGGAAGGAAGGCAACAGTGGCACTGTAAATCTTAAAGCAACAACCCAGAAGCCCCACAATCATCGCTGTCATGTAATTATGTTTTGTTCAAAGTACGCCTCGTGAGGCATCATTTTAAAAGTCTTGATCTGTTGACCATTAATACCGTTTGATTGTATGTGATTTCATTGTATGTAAAGTTATGAAGTTGTGCAATGTGTGTGTTACTGAAATAGGTTGTGAGGTTGGGAACATGCACAACTAACCTTTCAGATTCAACAATGGAGTAGCCAGATGTGCTGATGGCTCATTAAAGGGAATTCATTACCTCAGGAACTGTATACAGAGGAGACTTCTGAGAGAGAGCACGTATATAATGGAGGCTGCCTGACCAATGGGGGCAGACCCCCACATCACAAGCAAAGAACTTTCCAACAAGCTGAAAGAAATTGTAAGAGTGGATGTGACATCTCATGTGGCCTCTTCTTCCCCTCTCTCCCTCAACACCTGGAAGAGTCTCAAGAACAAAGTCTTTGAACTAGGGAAGGATGGTCCTGGGCTGGAAGGCAGTTCCAGGCTACGTATTGAGGAACAGAAACCTGTTTGTACCTTCTGTCAGGGTGGGACACTGCTTGATTCAAATCCTGTTTAGTCTGTAGAATTAGACTGCGACTATTTGTTTCTTAAGTAACCAACTCTGATCTCTATGCCTGGTACTTAAATCACTTAAAAATCTATCTTGCTGTACTTAATCCGTTTTATATTCTACCCAAACAGTGTGGTTTTGGTTGAAGTGCCTGGAAAATCTCAGCTCTGTTCACAAAGGCTAGCATGTATCCTTTCCACATTGAGGGAGGGGCAGACTGAGTAATGAACTTACACTGGCCAGGCTTCTGACCAGGGCAAGATGGTACAGTTCTGGAGTGCCAGGCTGGGAGCCAGGGGGAACTGGCTGTTGCCTTTCTCTGTGTGATTCATGATGGGCTCTGAGAGCATTCATGCAATCTAGCTGGGTGTGGGACTCCAGATGCTCTTGTGCTAGGTAACAACAGTGCCTGGAGGGATTTGCTGCTTGTCACTAGCAAAGCACCGTGAGAGGGGGCCCAGTGGTATTCCAGTTCCAGGTTGCATACTGGGGAAACCCATCACAGCCACAGATAACGATCTACTGTAGCCACTTTATAATTTGTTGCGAATCAGATGCTCACATACCATGGTGGTGGGTGTCATATCAGAAACTAGCTAACTGAAGGAAGGACAGGGTTCTGGTTAAGATACAGGGCTTTCACAAGGTCCTGTTCTCAGCACTGCCAGAGGTTGTGTATGACGCTGGCTAAGCCACTTATTTTTGTGCCATAATTCCTCCATCTGTAAAAGGGAGGTATTTCTCTTGTGCAGTAGTGTTATGAGACCTAATTTGTTAGGATCAGGTTGTTTGGTCCTTGTATAGGTGTACATCATAGGGGGAAGGAAGAGGCTCCAAGTTAGAGTAAAATCACAGTCTTTGTGCTTTTATGAGCATATCGAAGGCCTTGCTTCATTCACTTAAATTTTGTAGAAACCTTTAGTATGTAGTAATCCCATCCCTGTTCAGCAAAGTACTTAAGCTAGTGCTTAACTTTAAGCATGTGAAGTCAATTAAAAATTTTAATTAAGCATATGAGCGAGTGCTTTGCTGAACAGAGATGGAAATACTTACAAGTTTAAGGTTAAGCATGTGCTTAAGTGCTTTGCTGAACCAGATTATAACAGAAATTGTTGCAAACTGAACTGTGGAGTAACCGTTGCCACAAGTGTGTACCAAACTGTTTAATCTAGGAAGCATTCATGTACTTATAACCACAAGCCACCAGTTCAAAAGGTTGGTACCTGAATTTTCGTGAAATATACAATAAATATCCCCAGATGGGTAAAGTATCAGTAGATGTTTCATTATCATGGTAAACTGTGAGTCAGTAAATTTTGTGTGATAAATTGTCATAGAAATTTGGCAAGGCTGCAGAAGAGCCTATATTTTCATAAGTATGGGTGTGTTTAGTTTTCAAACACAATTGCCATGATTGCAGGTACAGTGCAATAATTGTGCCTGAATCATGAAAGTCTGGGCCAACATCAATAAAAGATTCACGTTATGCAGAGAGATGTATGATACTGCTCTTTTAACAGATGTTTACCAGTGAATCAGGCCCATAGTTTTCTGCACCTTGTGTTATTTAGACCTGTGCAAAGTTGATGTAAAACACTACCATTCTGGTTTGGATTCACTTTGCACTAGTGCAAATCACTACACAGGGCAATGGTGAATTGGGCTCTGTAGTTTTATGCTGAAAACCTTAATACAGGCATTCCAAAATAAATATGGGAACACACTGCACAGCATGTATCTGTATTCTTTAGTCTCAGATGGATTAACATATTGCAGTAGCATGAGTCTATGCCTGGCAAGTTCTGCTGAGATTTCTCTGCCAACTGCTGCTCCCTCCTCATCCCAAATAAATCTGCAGGGAGCTTCAAAATCAATAATCTCCTCAAACACTTAAAGACAGGAGGACTGCTAAATTACCTGCTGAGCCTCCCAGGGTACAGCGCAGAGCTTGTCACTCCATGGAGTCTCCCCTATCAGGGATAGTAGAAGCAAGTAAAGAAAAATTAGAATTGTTTTAAATACTCTTTTTCCAACTAAATGAATAATTATAAAAGTATTAAATCACCAGTCTACTTTAAAACAATATTATTAAACTTACTCTCTGAACATGGCATCAGAAGATCCAAGCTCTGAAGCTCGAGGACTTCGGGAATGTCTACACTCTAAGCTAGGGGTGTGATACTCACCCTAGTTTCCATTGAACTAGTGTGCTAAAAATCAAACATAGCTGTGGCAGTACTAGCCGCTCTGAGTATGTACCTAGAATCTCTGATGGCACATACTCGTGGTGGATAGCTGCTCTCACTGCTCCGGCTACACTGTATTTTTAGCATGCTAGACACTGTTGGCCTGTGGCGTACAGGTCTTAGGTGCCCGGGGGCCAAGCCTACATTTTCACCCCCTTCCCAGGCCTCACTACCCCCCTGCGAAGGGGAGGAGGGGTCCCGGCGCTGCTCATCTGCCCCAGGAAGGGGGAAATCTGTACGTATGGGGAGGGGTGATGATGCGTGGTGGGGTGCAAATGCAGGCTTGGCTCTGCCACCACCCCCCTTCCCTGCACTTACCCCACACCTGCCTCTCCTCCTGCAGCCTGCCTCTGGCTTGGATGGGGTGGCCTCACCCTCCCGTACCCACCCCCTGGCTTGGGGGGAGGGCAAGGAGAGCCTGCCCTACCCTGCCCTTCCCAGCACATGGGAGGCAGGGGGATGCAGGAGTGGAAGCAGGAGCAGCCGCCTCTCAGTCACCTGCGCCCTCCACCTGTCATGAAGGGCCGCTCAGATGGGAGCACCCTCACTCCCCTGGCCCAGCCCTTCATGATGGGTGGAGGGCACAGGAGACTGAGGGGTGGCTGCTCCTGCTCTTGTAGGAGTCCCCTCTTCCCCTCTGCCTCCAGGCTGGGGGTAAGGCTGCTCAATCTGAGCCGGTGCAAGGCTGGAGCAATGGGTAAGTGCGGTCGGGGCTGGTCCTTCATGACAGGTGGGGGGCACAGGAGGCTCTGAAGGGCACACAGCTTCCTGTGTCCCGTCTCCTGCACATTGTGAAAGGCCAGCCTGACACCCACCCCTGCAAACCAGCACTCGGGAGCCTGGGCCCCCCTGCATTCCCCGCTCGGTACACCACTGCTGTTGGCTCAATCAGTGCTAGCATAGATATGGCTTCTCAAGCTGGGAATTACACCTCCAGCTCAAAGTGTAGAAATACCCTTACACTGCAACTGATTTAATTTTGGAGCAGGAACAGGAAAACGAGCACATTGTAAATCAACCCATGGAGGCTGTGGGGGCTCAGATTAGAGGGAAAAGGAGGCCTACAACAGTCTTGCTCTTCTCTCCAGCATTAAACCATTTAATCTGTAAATCCTCAAGCTTTCATATGTGATTCTTGCTGTGCCATAGGATTTATGAATGTTTTGATGAGTTAGAACAGGCTGAAGGATTTTACACTCATGCTATCAAGCACCCATACATCGTGGAATATGTTCATCTGACACTGATCTTGGTTAGCTATCACTGCCTCAGAGGAATGAGCTAGTGGTGTGAACCAAGAACTCTTAAGGTCTATTCCCCCCTCTGCATGGAGCTTGCTATGCGGCTGTGGGTACGTTTTTACCTGTCTGTGCCTCATGGGCTCTGATGAGAATTAGTTAGGTGATGTTTATAAAGCTTCTCTTAACTCCTAAATTGTTTTTATACATTTTAGGGAAGTGTGGTACTGCTATTGCTCCATAATCGCACTGGTTGCTGTGGCACCATCATTGATGAACGATCAACCAATTGTCTCCACCCCTGACAACTGCATGTCAGTGTCTGAGTCTCTGCAAAGTCCATTCCTGTCCACTCTGTGTTGTCAGTCCATCTCTTCTTCTGCCTGTCTTCATCTCTTCCCCTGTAGTGTCTCTTGGAGGATGATCTTGGATAGGCCAGATGCCTGGTTACATGGCTGTACCACTTCAGCTTGCGCTTCTTCACAGTCGTCAAGAGATCTTCATATGATCCAGCACATTGGGTGATGATGTTATGAACCTCTTCATTAGTGACATGTTCGAGGTAAGGGATCCTCACTGCCCTGCAACATCCCATTAAATCAAACAATTCAAAATTCTGTTAACATAGATAATAATAACAGATTATTACCAACAGCTCATCCACAAATTTTCTCCCCAAAGCCTAGCCCTTTTACATGATCTTTTAGCATTGCACTGAATTCCTTTCTGCATTAATTTCAATCAGTTGTGAGATTATTGGAAAATCGCCTTGGGAAACTTGTTCACTCCCACTGCCACAACAGATAACTTCGCATTCTAAACTCAGGCATTTGACGCCTATCTGTTTGGACATATGAGCTGCTCAGTGTTGCTTCATGAGGCAAGTTATTTTTATATTCCCAGAAAGAGCACAACGTAGCTGCAAAAGAAAGCAGAAGTGAACCCACTAGGCGCTCCCCACTGCTACTTGTGTAATTAACCAGACACCATATAAATTTCATTTATATGCTCTCCAGATATATACTAAATAATGTTGTAAATGATACCTAAGTGTAAGGATTCTTCAATGACCACAGGGATGTGCCCTTTTGGTTCAAATAGAGACAAGGCTACAAGGCCCAGATGCTCAAAGGTATTAGACACCTAACTCCCATTGAGTTCTATAGAAGCTAAGCATCTAAATATCTGTGAGGACCTGGGCTGAGAGCATCATGACTGAATAGTAAAATGTCCTGGAAAGTTCCCCACTCTGTTCTTGATCAGGATTTTTAGAATAACTCTAGTAAAAGTCCCCTCCAAAAAATTCCATTCCAGGTTTTGCACAAGAATCAGGGCACACATAAAGTGCATAGCCCACTGTTGGTGCTATGTAAATAATAATCTCACATCCTGGGACAAAATGCTGTCTGAATGTTCATTCAGTGAGTTCAACCTAGCCACTCAGACAGGCAAATTGTGTTCAATAAAGTTGTTAGTTTGCATTAATATTGCATCATAACATTCACACAAGGCTCCCAGCAACCTGTAATATAGATAGTAATGTTACAGAATGCAAGGATGCAGTTTGAACACAGATGCTGGAGAAGCACTTCATATTTAGATGCTGTTGCAAATATTGATATTCTATAGTTTGTATTTTATGGTATCTGTCTTTTTAACCAAGAGCCTCCCAAAATGAAAATGCTTGGAACACTTGCTATTTCTTTGGATTCAATAGCAAAACTTGATGCGGATCATAAAAATAAAATGACTTTTTTTAAAAGTAGTGGGTTTTTTTAAGTTTTTAAAAAAATATGAACTGCCCTGCTACTCACATGCACAATGTTAAGTAGATGAGAAAGAGGGTGCAGAAATGGGGCTATGTTTGCAATAGTTATGGTCACCAACTACAGAGCTAATAATAATCTCTCTACTATTCTGTAGCCTCGTCTATGTAGCCACAGATCCCATTAGCACTTTTGGCCACAGATTCACACTGGGAGTTTATATTCAGCTGATTATCCACCAGGATCAAAAAGTCTTTTTCAGAGTCTCTGCATCCCAGGAAATAGTCTCCCGTCTTGTAAGGTTAGCTTATATTATTTGTTCCTAGATGCATGCCTTTACATTTGGCTTTATTGAAATGTGTGTAGTTTGCTGAAGCCCAGTTTACTAAGAAATCTAGATTGCTCTGCGTCAATTACCAGTCCTCTTCGTTATTTATCAATCTCAGTCTTTGTGTCCCCTGCAAACTTTATCAGTAATTTTATATTTTCTTCTAAGTCACTGATAAAAATGCATAGAGCCATGAACTGATTCTTACGGGTCTCGACTAGAAACACACCTGCTTGATGATGATTTACAATTACATTTCAAGACCTGTCAATTAGCCAGTTTTTAGTGTGCCATATTGATTTTGCATTATTCTAGTTTCTTAATCAAAATGTCAAGCAGTAACAAATCAAATGCCTTACATATCTTACACCAACACCTTAATCAACCAAACTTGTAATCACATTTAAAAAATCAAGTTAGCTTGACAAGATCTATTTTCCATAAATCCATGTTAATTGGCATTAATTATATTACTCTCCTTCAATACTTTATTAATCAAGTCCTGCCTCAGCCATGTCATTATTTCGCCTAGAAGCAGGGTCAGACTGACATGCCTATAATTTCCTAGGTCATCTAGTTTTACTGTCTATAAATATAAGAGCAACATTAGCTTTCTTTCAGTCCTCTGGAACTTTTGAGTGACCCAAATCTTAACAATCAAAGCTGAAGATCCACAGAGCTCCTCAGCCAGCTCTTTTATGCAAATCCAAACTCTTGGATGCAAATTATCCTGTCCTGCTGATTTAAAAATGTCTACTGTAGTAGCTGCTGTTTATCATCTTCCTGAATTATTGTTGGAATAGAAAGCATTTCTGCATCATCATATGAATGAATACATCATCTATCTTTTTCCTAAATGCAGAACAGGAAATATTTATTGAACCGCTTCTGCCTTTTCTGCTTTATTATTGACAGTTTTACCATTTCCATGTAGTAATGGACCAAGACCACTGTTAGTATTAAGTCAGAGGAATTCTATCTTTTAAAAGCACCTTTTCCATAGCAAGAGGAAGCTGTAATATTATTTATTATCTTGTTTTGTGTGATCACTTATATAAAGTTTAATAAATCATTATTTGAAAAGATATTTATTATTATTATTATCTATATCTGACATCTATGGCCAGTACAAAAGGCAGATTTTCTGCACTGACTGTAAGAGGGCAGTAACAATGCGCCTGATTGTGCATCCCTTATCTACACATGCACCTGCCTTCAGAGAAGATCTTTTGTGCACAACTCTCCCCTTCCCAGGCATGAGTGGGTGGGTGGGTTCATCCACCTCTATGGTAGTATCTCCCCTTACCCTGCCCATTCACTTCAGAGCCAGACTCTCCTTTAGCAAGCTAAGGAAGAAGGGTGGGCTGGGGGCAAAGGCAATAGAAAAATATTGCAGCCCATCAAGCCACCTTTGTGGTGGAGCCTTCCTTTGGCTGACCTCCTCAGATATGTGGAGAATGGGGGTGACATATGTCCTATTTCATGGGGGAACCCCACCTCCCTGATGGAATGATCAGAGAAAAGTCCCAGAGAGGATAAGCTTGTAGGAAATTCTTCCTATTTAAGCCTCTCCTAGGGGTTTTCCTGCAGGAGGGACTGGTAGGGAACACTGTATTTATGTCAAACCTTCTAAGGTTAACCAGAACACCACTGCTTGCAGATTCAGAGTAAGGGCTAATACTGTGTCCTTAACTCACTCTGTTGTTCTGAAGTGCTACAGTACAGAGTAGCAATCTTAACTCTTGAGCATTTTTCAAATATGTACGCATCTCATTCATCTGTCTGTTTACCTAATCAACACAGGACCTGTTAGCACTTCAGTAAAGCACTAGCTTAGTAACAATTTGGGGAAAAGTGGAAAGGGGACTAAATCACCAGTGCTATGTACTGTTACAGCCCTGGGTTGTTCTTGCGGGACGTGCCATCCACCTACTGCTCAAACAGGCCTACTGACTCCAAAGTTAAGAGGACTGCTTACATGAGTAAAGAAATGTATCTGAAGAAGTGTTTGCAGCATTAGGTCCTTAGTTTGCAAGATCTAGCAAATTCACATCCTGATGTGTCCTAGATGCAAGCCACCTTAGTGTTGTTCAATTTGATTTTCCTATTTTTAGTTCCTGATGCTGCTAATGTTACTACAATGTATAGGATATGAGTTTATTTTAATGCTTCAGGTTTAGAAGCTCCCAAGAGGTTGGAGTTTTCTCCTCACTGCACTTGGATTATTACTTAACTAATATATATTATGAATAAATTAAGAGTTGTGTTAGAATTTTAATACATTTTTAAGAAAAAAGATGCTTTTCTTATGTCTCTGAATACCAAATAACCAGTTTTTGAGACTCGAGGGGATTTAAAAGCAGATGTATTTACCAGCTCAGAAGGAAAAGACATTAAACTTTCCAGAGAAAAGTGTTGTAATTGTCTTTCTTGGCACACACATTATCAAATCGAAAACACTTTAAGATGAGTTACATGTTTTTATTGTAGATGTGGAATCTCTCTCTATACCAGAAAGTTCTGTAAGCAAAGTTATTTTTTCTTGAAGTCTCTTTAAAATATGATGCTTCTACACAGAACCAGTGACATTCCAAATGGCCATTGGGCATTGAAATCCCCTAGCTGTTTCTGAAAAGCTTTGAAAGCCAGAGTATCTGCTGCACTTGGGAAGCACTAAGGGGTGCTTGGTCCCTTGGCAAAATGACAATGGTCTTCCCCTAGCAGCCTGCAATCATCTACAAAATTAGTGAATAATATTTTTCTCTAGTCTCTTTCATTTGAGGATCTCAGAGCAACTTATCAAGATTAATTAATTAAAACCATAAGGTAGATGGGGAAATTATTTGCCATCTGTCACGAGGTCAACGGCAGTTCCAGGAACAGAAACTATGGTACCACACTTGAACTATAAGACATTGAACCACAATTATTGAATAGTCTGCTGTCCCTAATATTTTGCTGCTTTAGGTTCACTGCCTGTAGAGCATAGCTAGCATCCACTGTGTGACCATAACCAGTATACTAAAAGGGGAGGGAGGAAATAAAATACAGTATTCATTTTGAAGTGTAAATCACCTTGTTCCAGACACATCATCTCCTATTTATCTCCCTGTTCTTTGAGAACTCTTGGTAGAGTTCTTGGATAGATACCAAGCTGCTTTACTAATTGCCAATATTGGCTCACGCTAAGCATCTATCTTTGGTAATATCAGCACAAGACTTTTTATACTAAAATGAATTAAAGGGAAAAATAGTTAAATGGGCTTGTATGCCTTCTCTAGAGGTGGTAGTGTCCCTTGTTACCGTAAGCTATCGTTAATTACGGGAGCTTTGGCTTGGCTAGGTACAAAACTACTTGTGTGTAGATAAGACATATTCAGAAAAAGCATGGCCTTCCCTATATTACTAAAAAATTACAGCATATTAAAGCTGCAAAATAATTTTAAAAGATTACATTTAGTTTTATCAGAGATGCCTTTACGTTTTTGTAAAATTTCACTCTTCTTGGACAGTGAAAATGGACTGGTCATTTTTGCTATCTATTCTAATTAATTTCACTTGCTGGTTGTTAGACTGACTAAAACACTAAAACTGATCAGTCTATTTTCTCTAGCACTAGTCCTAGCATAATACCGTCATTGTATTTGGGTTCTCATAGCTAGAGGGGAACATTACTGATAATTCATATTAAGTGAATTAATTTTCTCCCCTGATCTTCCTCATTTTAAATTTATATAAGATCTAAATTTAAACTCCAAAAACTAAAAGTATTCCCTTTAATATTACAATAAGACACAGTAAAGCTAAATAAACACAAAAACAAAAGCAACACCTTCACCTGGACAAACAAAAAACCTAGCCTCCTTTCAGAATACATACAGCTTTCTTTGTGATCTTTCTGGAACCACACAAATTTCCTGAAGCTTTGTGCCCTTTATACAATTTGTCTCTTTAAAACTGAGGATGGATTTTTTGGAAGGTGTCTCTTTCCAAAGTTCTGTGGGTTATTTCTGAGCCATTAAGAGGGGATCTTCTCAGAGTCTTAGAGAAACCCTCTTTTTTTTTTTTTGTTTGATAGTTCCCTTCTTTGAGGTCAGCTTCAAAATGACCAACATGTGAGCCCCCCACTCCCTCCACCCTGATCTAATTCTGTAGTTATTTAATGACCACAAAACTCCTGTAGCTATAAAAATTAGGACCATAAATATTTCCCTGATCATCTCTCCATCACTCTTGTGTGGTCTCAATTTTTCTCCCAACTGGATTTATTTCTCTTGCAGAATGTCACAAGTGAGGCATGCTTGAGCCTGGAAGGCTTCTACATGGCACCAACTGATTGTTATGGAACAGGAAGAACAGCACAGGGATATAATCCATATGGGGCTTGTGGGAATAAGTATTTCCTTGTAGCCCTCAAGAACTGTTATCTCCCCATAATAAGATGACCATGATATGACAAACCCAATATGCAAATAATTAGGACTCATTTTGTAGCTCTTACACAGTGGTTTTCATCAGCAGATCTCAAAGTGCTCTGCAAAGGAGATCAGTATCACTTTCTTCATTTTTCAGATGGGAAAACTGAGGCAAAGAGTGGTGAAGGACAAGATTCACAAAAGGATTTGTGCCCAATTGCAATTTTAGGCACCTAAATCTCAGAATCAGGCCCCATCAGGATTCATTAAACCTTGACTCAGCTGTCCCTGAAAGCTGTAGGCACCAGATTTCATTCTGGGCTTAAATACTGCAGTAAAAATTCTGTAGGTGCCTATGTTTCTACCTGTGAGCATGTGCACTGCAGCGTCATTGAGGCATCTGGATGCCTAACCCCCAGAGGGATGCATGAACCAGGAGAAGATAGACATTCTTCCATATTACTTGCCTGTGGGGCCTGATCCAGTTAGCATGCTCAGAATTTGTCTTTGGGATTGGATCCCTATAGGCAACCCCACAGAAAACAACTGGTGGGAGTGGGAAAGGAGGCCCTTCCTCATAATTTTTAGCTCAGGAGTTAGGGGACTCATCTGGGATGTAAGAGACCCCTGGTTCAAGTGCCCATTCTGCCTGAAAGTCATTGGGCAAAAGAGAGAGCAAGCACACATGAGAGTGATGACCAGGATGAGGATAGTCCTGCTTTGAGCAGAGGGTTGGACTAGATGACCTCCTGAGGTCTCTTCCATCTCTGATATTCTGATTCTATGACAGCACTCACAAAGGCAGTGGAAGACCCCGGCTCCAGTCCCCCTACACCAATGACCTTTTAAATTATTTATCTATGTGGAATACCTTCTAGCCAAGTGGTTAGGATGCTCTTCTAGGATTTGAACAGAACTCTGCCATCGTCTTTCTCCCACTCAGGTGGCGGGTGGACTTCAACCACAGCACTCCCACGTCCTACATGAGCATCCTAACTGCCGGGCTAACATTTATGAGAAAGGACATCCTGCAAAATGGTATAGGCACCTAATGCCAAGAGAGGGTTTGCAGCACAGCAGAGAATCCCAGATGTCTCCCTGCAGTTCTGATTTAAGAGCCAGACTCCTTCAGAGTGGTGGGGCTTTGGAGTCACCCCTCTCCCTTGGCTTGGAGGCCATGTAGCATGCTGACTTGTGGATTGTGGCCTAAGAGGCCTATCTTTGTATCTCACCTCATTAATTCTACAGGAAGCCTTAGCATCTACCTCAAGACTTAATGAATACCAGTGATTTTCTAGGCATCTAAAAGTTAGGTGGGGCAACAGCGAGCATTGTCCTCCCTATGTCCCTCTGTGAATCTGAGGCTTGGTCTACACTAGAGAGTTCTGTCGTCAAAAGTCAGCTTTTGTTGATAAAACAGTGCTGGAGTACACACTACAATCATCCCCCATTGACAAAACTGCTGTTTTTTTAATGAAATAAAACCACCTCGACCTTGACAGGGGTGGCTGTAAATTGACTTATAGTAGGTTGATTTATTTTTAAGTGTAGACAAGGCGTAACCTAAAGTGACTAGCAGGTGCCAGCACCCACCAAGCTAGTGGCAGAGCCAGGTATACTACAGAACCCGAGTCGCTGAGTACCAGCCCAGTGCTCGACCTAGTAGGGCACACTGCCTCCTAACCCATGCTCAGTGTTCCCGGGCCATTCCATGTCACTGAAATCCATGTTTTGAAAGCCCAAACGTAAACTTCCCATGCTGCTGACACGAAGTCCCGGCGATGCCTTGGACAGCGGGACGGTTGGTGGATTTTTATGATTCTGCGTATGTGAAGACGGCAATGACGGAAAAAAAACTGGTGTTAACGGCTACTCTGCCTGGCTGCTAGTAAACACTTATTGTATGTGCACAGCTAACGGAGCTGGCACGAAAAACGAAGGGGAGCTAATACCTCCCATCTGACCAAGTGGGCTGCAGCCCAGAACAGCTTAGGCCTGCAGAAATGTGCCAGTCTTTAAGGTGCTCCAGGGCATTTGTTTTTAACAGAAAAACCTCACCGCAGTTGCATGACCACAGACTGAGGACAGCGGGGGGCTGCTCAGGCACGGAAAGAAGGAAGGGCCTCTTACCTTCCTCGCTCTGTGCAATGTCATGCTGCGCTGCCACGCGCGGGGGCGGCACCCCGCGCTGCCGCGTACACCCCCGGCCGCTGTACCGCGCCCCCGCGGGCACTTGCGGCTCTGCTAGCGGGCGCCCCTCCCTCCTTCCTTCCGCAAAGGGTTGTAAGCCTCGGGGCACGAAACGAGCGCGGTGGGGCCCTGACCCAAGCACGGGGTCTGGGACGGGCCTTTCCCGGCGCCCAACGGACCCGTGGGGTCGTGCCCCACGCGACGGAAGCCGCCCTGGGGGGGGGAGCGAGGGAGGTTCCGCGGACTGCCCCCGCCTGAGGAGAACAGGAAGGGAGCCCGGTGGGCTGGGGGCGGCCCCGGCACGGCGCCGTTGGGCTTCTCCGGAGCGCCTCGGTTTCCAGGCTACCCCCCTCAACTCAGAGGGAGGGACCCATCCGCCGCACGCAGCCGGCGCCCCGCCCTCCTCCTCCTCCTCCTCCTCGGCCCCATCCAAAATGGCTGCCCTGCCCAGTCAGGGAGTGGGGCCGCTCTCTCTCCCGCGCCCGGTCCTCCACGGCTCTATGGCGGCTCGTGGTGGCAGGCGCCCCGCGGCCGGGAGCGGCGTGAGCATGCGCAGCGAGTTTTCCTCCACTTCCTCTGGTGGCCGCTCCCGTTTCCGGCCCCACACTTCCCTGGTAACAATGGAGCAGAAAATGGCCGCCTGAGAGGGGGAGGGAAGGAGACGTTGCTACTGCTCGGGGAGGGACGGAGCAGGGCAAGCCGGGCCTGAGGCGTCTGCGCGTCGGGACAAGCAACGGACCGAGACCCGGGGCGGGGGGGGGCCTGGCGGCAGCGGCGGGTGAGTAGCGAGGCCGGACGCAGACGTTCAAAATGGCCTAAGGAAGGGAGCGGGAGAGGCCCAGGCTCAGGGGAGGCGGCGGCGGCTCTGGTTCCCGGCCGAGAGGGGGAGTCTGTGTCCCCCTGGGATGGCCGGCCTTGCCGAGGTGGGGAGGAGGGCTCCGGCGCTCAGGCGGGAATCCCCGCTCCCGGGCAGGGAGGGCAGTAGGCCTCCTTGGAGGCCACCCTTTGGTCCCCTCGACCTTCTCCCCAGGTGTGAGCGCGGGTCCTGGTAGGGAGCACGGGAGCCTCGCTTCCTGCCCCCATGGCCTCGGGCAGGGGAACATTGACAGCCCAGGGCCCTTCCCCCGCTCTGGGCCTGGCAGGGAATCCATTCCCCCTTTGGGGGCCGGGAGAAGCCCCGCAGCCCACGAACTCCCCGGCCTGTACCCGACTAGGCTTGAGGGGGATTGAAACCGGACACTTTGGCCTTTCTTTGTAGGAAAAGTCGGGCCTCTCTCTGCTAATGTCTCCTTCAAGCTTCTCAGGCCTAAGCCTTAATTTTATTCTTCCTATGCTAGGGGCAAGGAGCCCCATCATAAGGAGAGAGGTGGAGAGGACTCCCCATGTCACTTTTTTTGAGGCGCTCTTAGATTTCCAAGTCTTCAGGTTGTTTTATAGCTTTGTGACCCACTGAAACTCATAGTACTGTGGTCCCTATTTTGTCTGCCTAATCTCGCTTACCCTCCCAGTCACCTTCTGAGAATATTCTAAAAATGATATATATACTTTGGGGACTGTCTGGAGGTTCAGAACTTCTAATCATGATTAATTTGGAGTGTTTTATGCTGTTTGTAGTCATCCATCTCAAAGGAGGGTCAAAATTTAGTCTGTCTGTATTTTATGAATTTATTCTTGGTCTATCATTTGATATATTTTGTAAAATGCAAACAAACTCCCCAAGGACATTACATTGGAACATGGGATATAGTCTGTATCTTCTGGTTTGAATAAACAAAGAGCCCTGTTTAGCATTGAATAAATAAGCCTTCATACTGAAGTTGTACCCAAATAACAATAATCAAGTGGACTGCACTACACTTAAGATTTGGTTCCCATTACCACTGTTGGGTATACTGATTAATTTCAAGTGATGTGGCTGTGAAAAAGAAACCGTAACATCCATCTTCTATCATTTCAACCACAGTAACTTGACAGGTAGTGCTGAGAATTAAACTACACAAGGAAGCAGCTACTGTTTAAGTTAGAGAGTCTTCTCTCTGAGTCTGAGATTTGATGTGTTATGGTGATTGCCCAGTGTTTAAAAGTGTCTGTGTACGCCCAGCATAGTTTTACCATTTTGGAATGGATAATAATTATTTGGAAACAAAGGGAATCAGAAATGTTCATGTAACTGCTCACCAATGAGGAAAACACCATGTTTTATTAAACAGGTTACAAAGGAAATAATTACGTTCTCTTCCTTCCCAATTAGCAATCCTAAAGATGTATGTGCTTATGACTCTTAATGTCATAATTAATTACACCAGTATTTTTATAAGGTGACGTGACTGTCAAACAAATAGCAGGTCCCTCGCCTGGATAATAAATATATTGTCCAGTCCATATTAACTACCTCAGAAATATGTCAACATGTTAAAGGAAAAGAGTGTTGACAGCTTCAGCACCCTTCACCTCTCTGTCAAGCTCAGAACAGCCTATGGCCTAATCCTCACACATTTTTTGCACTTCTCTATTTGTTTGGGGGGGTGATTTTTTTTTAAGCAAAAATATTGATATTAGTGTAGCCCCTAAGTTGGCACAATTATATTGATATAAAGACGTTTTGCACCTATGTAGCTTAATCCCCTTATGGGAAATAGCTGTACAAATACGAATTCTTTCATACTAGTAAACTGTTCACACTATGGGTAGGAGAGATGTTGTACCACTTTACAGAATTATAGTTAAAACAGTACAATTCTTGTGTAGACAGGCTCTAAGAATGTGTTTAAGGTAGGATCTAAAGGTATCTGTTAGAACACTAGTACAGTAACACTTTCTAACAAATCTAGTGGAGACAAGGTATTGTATAGTCTAAGGCAAGCTAAACTGGCTTAATTGAAATTTAGCTTGATTAACTGATTGCATATTAGCTGAATAGTCTCCAGTAGATTTTTAGAGCATGCTAGCGAACATGTTCCTACACACTTTTTTAAATTCTCTTCTAGGTAAAACCTGAGAGAGGCAGGCACTTCTAAAAACCTAAACCAGTCAAAGTGTTGAAAGGATAAAACATAATGCATGTATACCTTTTTGCCATTAGAATCTCTTATTTTGATTTTCTTGTGCATAGGCACCTATCTCACAACCCATATTTTAAAAAAATGCAGCAGTGTTAAACTTCCATGTAGGGACAGATTCTTCTATGGGTATATAAAGGTAATTTACAGTGTCACAGCATTTCCATATGCTTTTCTCTTAGTCTCATAATTCTTCTTGGCTGCATTTAAAAACATAAAATGAATATAAGGATGCCATTTCATCTTGTTGTCCTGGTTTATGTTAGCAGACACCAATTGGTATTTTTTGGCTGATCTGAAGTGCTGATGTTTAACTCTTTCTTTCAGTGAGGACTGCAAAGCTGAGCAGCTTCATTGCTAAAAAAATCAAGTGGCAACACTTGATTAGGTAAGATATACTAATATGCATTTACTTTATCATCCTAATTTTAATAACTTTTTGAAAGAACTTCCAACAAGCATAGTCGTTTACAAGTTCAATATGCAAGAGACATTTGTATCCATCTACATGAACTTCTCTTTCTTGGTTTGTCATCAAAATCAGATGATGAGATTGTAGTCTTACATACAGCTTCGTTTTATATTTAAACACAATATATAATTTAAATGTTGTTAAATTTGGTTCTCTTTTTAAAACCAATTTTTATATTTGGGACTATATCATGTATTAGACAGCAACAAGGATAGGCTTGTACCATAATCCTTATTTGTTGGTTGCAGTTTGTAGTGACGGTCAGCATAGCATTGGTCTATTATTTCCAGTAGAATCTGTAATAGCAACAATTTTGCGGATGAAATGGAGTTAAAAGAGGAGTTGAAGTTACATGTTTTTTGCATTGAAATTCTACAGGTTATGTTTGATTTAGAGCTTCCATTAACTGGAGGTCCTGTTTCTTCTGAAACTTGAGCACTACTCGACGGTCGTCAGTTTTGCGGGTCTGGATCCCCAGGATGCTACCCTACTTTTGCTGCTCTCCCTTTCAGTGACGACACTGGCTGCTGACATACCACAGCGCTGCTTCCTCCTAACTTCAGAGTGGGCGTCTTGCTTGCTGACCTTACGGGATGCTCAGTTTTTGAGCAAGAGAGCACCATTTTCATGAGACTCCTCTTCCAGTGCTGGAAGCTTGTGATACCTCATATCCAATAGGTTTTCTCTTCTGTGGTATACTCAATCTAAATTAAAGACCAGAAGCAACATAATGTCTTATTTATTTTCGTTTTCAACATGTCTTTTTGACAAATGCTATTTTAATAAGGAAAACAATAATGTTTTGAGCCTTCATAGTTGACAGTGGAGTTCTAAGAATGAAACATTCTACTGACTGTGTGAAATTGACATATGTTCTACTGCAGTGTCACACCCATGATTAAAATGACATTCTGATTCTAATGGCTTCTGCTTGTTAGAGCTCTGGAAACATCTTTGTTCCTTTATTAAAATAGCATTTTATACAAATACATTGTAAAAAGACAGAATAATTTTTCTGGTGTTCTTTGGCATGTTGACAGTTTTCCAGCTTAAATCTTGTTTTTTGTTTTTTGGAGAGGCAAAGAGTGTACAGGTGAAATTGGAGCAGTGTAATGTTTGGGGTAAGTTCTTAAAAAGTTCTATCCATCACATTTAATTTACAGATGGATACTTTAAGAGCTTTCTGTAGGTGATTTGTTTTACCTTAGAATGCACATTCATACTACTTCCATTAGAGTTAAAAGCAACAGGAAAAAAATAAGCCCAAAATTGAAGGCAGACATAAAAAAAAATTTGAAAACTCAATCCTCTGTTGCCTCTGCAGTGTAGATATTCAGATTGGATTGAAGGCCCTGATCATGCAGTAAGAGGCATGCAGGCAGACCCCTGTGTCTATGTGGAAAACCCATTTTCTTAAGAGGGGCTGCAGGTAGACACGGTAGTCCATCTGCATTAATCCTGTAGGATTGGGGTGCAAATCTCAGTGAGCCCTCTCTCCCTCACATGCTTTATATTTTTTTTAATGCTCTTAGTAATTGGGTTCACTCAACAGTCATTTTCTGTGGTCTGTTTTTTGAGAGCAAAGATTTACAGGATGGAATAGTGATGAAACTTCAAGGTTGGAAACACATGAAACGTGTGGTGTGTTACTCTGTTCAAACTAATTTATAAAGTACTTGGTGTTTGACATGGCTACATTAAAACTCTTTTTATTAATTTTTTCTACTGTGCCTTTTAGAAGAGCACAGATTGGTTTGTTTTTTTAAGCTAATTATTAATTTGGTTGTTACATCTATGTTCATTAAATAAGGCACTTTCAAAATCTTAGTTTTTGCAAATATTTTTATACCCTGAGAGAAATGGCGTTCAAGCTGCTCCAATAGCTAGATTTAATTTTTGTCAGACTGAGCTATGTGGTGTTAGAGAGCTTTTCTGGACAGGATGCAGGGGAACAGCTTTCAACAGGAGAGTGTTGGTACACCTATTAGGGAGTTGGTGATCTTTGGGGTGTAGGGAATGAATGAATTCATGTCAACATCTGACTTGTCTTGTACGTTTTTCTTGAAATTTAGTTCAGGTAAGGGCAACTCTGACTTCTACACTAAATATAACAATTTTCTTCTTACTATCAAAAAGGATGAGTTGTTTCTGTGGGATGGAAATGGATCAGTTGGTAATAATGCAATAAGATGTAATAGGTAATCACTATTTAGAAATTAGTCCTGTGTTGGACCTATTAACCATCCCTTTCATAAATACATAGTTACAAATTAAATTGTTGGGAGGTGAGTCAAGAAATCTGCATAATATATAGGAATCTAATTCTCTAGAAAATATCCTGTAGATGCCAAAGGAAATGACATCACTCTTAAATATTGAAATCCATATATTTTCATTTAATTTTAAAATATCAATCATTTAGACACAACGTTTTGGGATAGGTTAACTCCTAGCCAGTTCTTTCTTAACAGTGCTTGCAGTTTTATTAATTTGGTTGGTCTTTGTCCCTTTTCCTCCCATTATTAAGGACTTTGAGACGTACTACGTATTGCTGATGAAGATCACAACTTTGTTGGGTTTTTTTAATTGTTCCTTTTTCTCCAAACAGTGTAAAGGAAGGACTTTGATTCTTTAGGGTCTCGAGTTTCCTTTTACCTAATACTAATTGCAGATTTTTAGCAATAACTGTTCGACTGCTACTTAATTTTGTGAGTGTTTTATTCACTTATAAAAACAGAAGAACATGTACTAAGGTATAACCCTGTAAATTCAGCTCAGATAGCTTTTGGGTTATTTTACTATGTCCTGGAAAAACTTATTTATTTTTGCGGAAGCAAGGCTTAGTAGTTATGTCATTGTGCCATTTGCTCAATTAACACTCATCTCTGGGAATGCCTGACTCTCTTTTTCAGATTGGCTTCTAAATAATAGCCTTACATTTGTATGACTCTCTAGTCAAGCCTCGTCACACTATCAATTAATTGGTCATTTTAGTACTGGTAGTGGACCAAAGTAACTGATAATGGTAAATTTTTTTTCAATAACAAATGGATATCTCTATCATTTATACCCTAGAGACCATAACATAACTCTTCCCTTTTAGATTATAAAATATTGAACTATAGATAGTTACTTCTTGCTAGTATAAGCTTACTATTTTTCATAGGCTCTGCTGCTCTGTAATAGTGGTAGGGATATCACTAGTTAGTTGTGCCCTGGTACCTTTGAATGGATTGTTAATCAGTAACTACGGGGAAGCCATTTAACTAACTTGTCAAAGAGTGGGCACACGAATTTAAGAGTTTACTGTAATAATATCTGGTTAGTCAGCTGCTGAAAAAAGCTTCCCATTACCTTTTTAAAGAAAACTTCCACTTGTTTCATCCATAAAGATGTTCAGTTTCATTACTGGATAAACTAAAGTTGGCTATAATCAACAGATCTGCCCTCACTACATTTTAGAGATGTGAACTCTTCCAGACATTTATGTTCTCCTTTGGGAGTCCTGTGCTGACAGAAAAGGAAAAATTCATGTTGTGTTATGCAGGTAAAAACAAAATTTCATGATAAGTTGACCTAAAGCAAGAAAAGAAAAGCATATAAGTGAAACATACCATGTATGGACTCCACTACATGAGTAAAAATAGAATGCCACAGTTATGTCTGTTGTAATGTATTGGCATATATTAGCTCTCTATTAGCATAGTATGCTCTTATTTGTATTTCTTGCTTTACGGTAATATGCTGCTGCTGATCTCTGAATATAGTATTTTTAGTGGACAGGTCTCCCTTTAGGCATCAAGATAGAGTCATGAGTGCAGTGGGCATGGATGGAGTGCCTCAGTTATTAAACCCCTGAAAGACAGCTGTATCTAGTTATTGTTTTCACATGAGTCTGTTGGGTAGGAATATGGTAGTGGTGTTGCTTTAATGCCACCATTTAAATCCTGTTATGTGGCTAGGCAGAACCAAGGAAACTCCATTGTCATTGTGGTACTATTAGTATCCTAGTGATAGGCACCCAGAATTTATAGGGTTCTGCAATGTCATAGGATAGATGAGAACAGTTTCTTGGAGGTGGATAAACCGGTTTGGTGCAGAGTCTACAGTAGGTGTTTGTACTGGTGAAGCTACATTGGGGTAGTTATACCAATGTGAAAATCCCCAATGTAGAGATGCCCCCAGGAGGAACCCGAACAATGTTGAATCTAGATGCAAGACCATCCTCTAAGGTCTTCTAATAATGACGTTTCCCATACTGAACATCTAATTGTGAACTTGAAGAGGGAAGAAGACAAACAGTAACTCTTGTGTAAGTTACCTTAATGCGTGGGGGGGATGGGCCTTGAAGATCATGAAATACCACTCTTCTATTTGAGAGATGTAATGATTTAAATTGTAGAGACAATCTGATTTTTCTTGACGGTTGTATTTAGAAACCAAAAAGAGAATCAGTTTTATGACCAGTGGTTTTCAATGTTTTTTCATTTGCAGACCCCTAAAAATTTCAAATGGAGGTGCTGACCCCTCTGGAAGTCTTAGACATAGTCTACGGACCCCCTGGGGGAAAACCACTGTACTAAACAAGTGCCTGAGAAACAGATCCTACTATATTTGGTAATTCCCCTATTAAAAAGCACAAAACAGAATGTTTTAATTTTCCTTCCAGTATGTTCATGAGGTTTCATGAGCTGTTTAAAAGAAGGAAATATTCCTGGTGGCAGTGTTGTGGAGCATTCCACCAGGTGTAAAACTAACTAGATAACCAGCCACTTGCATAATTGATGCATTCCAATAGTTGTGTATGATGGTGCATTACATCACGATTGGTGAGGCATACTGATTATTAACCATGCTTCTTTGTTTTGCCTTCCATCTGGAGACAATTGTAGTGGTTTAAGGTTAGTCTCATTTCTCTAGAGCAGAGTGGATAAAAATTAATGACTTTTTTATTTGAATCAGATTTTTTTTAAATCATCAATAAAATGCTAAATTTCTCATTTAAAAAATAATTACAATTAAATCTTATAAAAAACATGCTAAACCTACACTTAGTCTCCTAAAAATGAATTAATGTCTCTACTCTGTCCAGCCTAACTACCAGCTCTTGCTTCTTGAAAGTTCTGGTCTTTCAGTTTCTGTTTCTCAGCAGACTAAAGTCACATGTGAAAAGAAAGACACAGGCTGGAGAGGATTATTATTGTTCTATGCTTATGTGGTGGTGGAGCTGGGCCAAGCAAGGCAGAAGAGTTATTTAAAATGGCGTCTTAAAGACAGAGACACTAAGGACAGAGGCAGAGTAGAAAGGAACAGCGGAGTGGACTGGAAAGAAAAAGGGAAGATGTTATTTAGTACACGCACAGCTTCCTATGTTCCCCACACTTTTGCCACAGAAAAACTGTCATGGCTTCTGGGTGTAAGAGACCCTATCTGGGAATATTTTGAAGACTGTCTTTCTGCAACAACTTCAGAGTCATCCGTTGGTACTTTTAGCAGCAGTGCTGCAACTAAACGCATTTCAATCAACAAAGTATTAGTAGCAAGGAAAAGATTTCAGTCATCCACTAAAACCACCACCATGGATGGGTTTGTAATAAGGACCAGCAAATACCAACAAGACACCATGGAAAAAAAGATGCTCGGTTCATTTATGCCACAAATTCTCCTTTTTGCATGGTTAACAATACACACTTCATTGACATGACGTGAGTCCTTATGACCAGGCTACAGTCCATCTGGTAGAGCAGACATTGGTGGAAGGTTGCTAGTGTGCAAGAAATACTGAGTGGAAATTTGCCAGCTTAAGCCTTGATGGGTAGAGCAATGTACACAGTGATCCAGTAATACGTGCCGGTGTTGTGACAACAGAAGGTGAGGTTGCATATCTTTCAGAAACAATAGATACATCAGGAAATGCCCACATAATGGAATATTTAAAGGAAGTGGCAGCGAAAGTTATAATAAACTCTGAACAAAAATTCAACTGTCACTTGCGCAGTTTTGTCACAGACAACGCTGCAAACATGGTAAAGATTAGAAGATACTTATAAGAAGAAACTGAAGGATGCTCCTTAATAACATATGGCTGCAGTGCCCATTTAATGCATATTTTAGCTAAAGAGTTAAGCACATCTTCAGGAATAAAAGAAAATGTTGAAGTTGCAAAATACTTTGGTAACAACCATTTTGCTTCAGCTTCACTGAAGAGAGCAGGAGGATCTAAACTAATTCTCCTGCAAGAGGTTCGACGGAATTCTGTGGTTGATTGTTTTGAACAATTTATTAAAAACTGGCCTATTCTCATAAAACTTTGTGAAGAAAACCATGTTAAAATAGATGGAAGTATCTCATCCAAAGTATCTAACATTGGATTAAAGAGGAGAGTAGAGGATATGCTCAGTATACTGAAACCTATATCCATAACCTTAAATTGTTGATACATTGCTGATTCTGTTTAAATTTGGAAGGCACTTCAAGAGACATTGAAGAAAGGAAATACCTCCCCAGAAACTTAAACTGCAGGCAGTAAAGAAGCAAATGGATCAAGCAGTAACTCCACCTCATTTTCTTGCAAACATTCTCAACCCCAGATATATAGGTAGATGCCTAACTTCTGAAGATGATGATGCTGCCATGGCATGGGCATCTCAAAATCACTCCTCAGTTATGCCAGTCATAATAAATTTCAGGGCCGGAGAGAAACTATTTAAACAGTACGTGTTTACTGATGATGTTTTGAACAAAGTCACTCCCCTGAATTGGTGGAAATCATTGGCCAGGCATCTTGAAACAGAGTTCCTTCAGTTGCTAAGCCAACTTTTCACAGCAGTAGCTTCCTCTGCAGGTACAGAGAGAATATTTTCATTTGGTATTGTTCACTCAAAGCTAAGAAATGGACTGGGAGTTGAAAAAGTAGGAAAACTGGTTCAGTCTATGAATAAAAATGACAGTGGGAATGGGGAAGATGAGTTATTTGTAGAAGTTTTAAGGCAGCATACCTTTAGTGTTATGATGACTTGTCTGTTAGTTTAATAAAATTTGAAAATTGTCAGCTGGCAACTCAGGAGACTGCTGCAATTGCAAATATGAAACATTTATGTAACATTTAAGATTTAGTTTAATAAAATATAAGTGCTGGTGTGTTTGTGTGCGTGTGTGATTTAATTCTTACCATTCCTAATGTACTGCTGTTGCATCTGTAGCTTGGCACAGGTAATGAGTATTACATACTATTTCCTCAATTAATAAAAATCAAGTTATCTAAAAAATTACACACCGTATACCCTCCTAGATGTTGTAAAATGCTGCATTGAGTTGTAAATTAACATGCTTTAGTGATCCGATTTGTACTATTATTTAAGAAATATGTGAAGAAGTATCAGTGGGAAACTTGATTTAAATCGATGATTTTCTTTTGGTGATTTAAATCATGATTTAATTCAGTGATATAAATCACCTTGATTTAAATCAATCCATCCTGCTCCAGAGGTTGTATATTTTTGCTGTTAACCATGACCAAATGCAGACATTGCCATATATTTCGCTAATGTTGAGAAATGTGTTAGAGGTCCTATCCTAATTTAAGTAGGAAAAGATGGGGGGAATCTATATATATTGGATTTCTGTTTACAAGCTGGCAATATACCAGATGTACAAAACTTTTTTTGTTTCTATATTCCACTTTTGTCAAAATTAACTGTTGAACTGCTGTTTAAAGTTACTGTTGGCATTAAATCTCAGAATTCATTCTACGGAAACTTATTTCCTGAGGAACTGAATGATCATTGTGTTGCAAGGTGTGTTTTGGCACCCACAATCTATTATGCTCTAATTCCTCTTCATAGTTTTCACATTTCTTCCAAATTCTTTTGGGTGTTGGAGATTGGTTATTCCTTTCAATTGACTAGAAGGGTTGCTGATGAGTGACGCGAGTAACACTTCCTTTCCTTACAAGGCTGAGTTTGGGAGCCTTACTCTTACAAAAATTGCCTTCTAAAGGAGCATGGTGGTAGAGTCAGGTGACTTGCATCCTTTGCAGGATTGTTTTAAGGCAGGCTTTAGACTGCTCATAGTTGCACTTTGTCAAGTAGCTGCAATGTCAGGGTGTACTGCAAGGGAGTTTAGATGTTTCCTTCTGGAGCATTGTTAGGTGCACAAAACATGGCCTGGGGGATTTGGTCTGTCATTTTTATGCCTCCCTAAACATCGTATTTTCAAAATGATTGATTTAAACGCTGACCCAAGGAGTGATTTAAGTTGTAGTTAAACTAGGTACCCTTATAACTGGAACTTTATCAGCAAACTAAATTTCTCCTTACATAATTTAAATATAAGATAGTGATTAAGTGTGTGTTGTGAGGGTCGAGTTCAGCGACAGATTGTGCTGAATTCCACTAAATTTGTCAGTCAGCATTACAGATTATTGTATCTATTTTTGTATCTACGGTTTTCAAGATATGTAGTTTTTTTTCTCCTTTTTTAGATACTTTCCCTCTCTTTCATCAACATGGAAAGCTCTGATTCTAACGATAAAGGAAGTATTGATCACTCAGAAGCACAGCGTCGGAGTCAGCTGGATCGATTAGAACGTGAAGAAGCTTTTTATCACTTCGTAAATAACCTGAGTGAAGAGGACTATAGGCTTATGAGGGATAACAATTTGCTAGGAACACCAGGTAGGTTATGACATGTAGGTAGCATGAACACATTTGTGAATGTCACTACACCCATTTTCAGCCTACCTAGTACTTCTCACCATTGTGGTGCTAAATGTGTCTTGGGCATTTATTATGTTTTTATTACAATTTTGTGCCATTATAGAGAGTAGCTCTTTTGCTTAGTTGAGCACACAGTAGGCCATTCCTTGAAGGTAGTGTAGTACTAGTTAGTTTAAACTAGCTGCTAACTGCATTTTACTGGAAGGTTAATGTTCACTGGGACTTGCAGAGTCTGCACTACTGAGGGCTGCATTGGCATCGTCCAAGGAATCTGACTCTCACTTGGGCTGTTTCTATATAAGGTTGCACTGATTTATCTAAAGCTGTAATTTTGAAACTGATTTGGTTAAATTTTTTTGAACATTTGTGAACAGTTTTATTTCAGTATAAGAGTGGCTTATTTCAGTTTAGTTCAAACTGATTCCTAATCGACTTATACTGAACTGAAATAAATGACTTTTAATCCGAAATATGTCCACTCAGGTATTTGCGTAGGCTTAATCAAATCAGTTTAAAATAACACTCTGAGATAACCAGTGCAACTTTCTCATGTAAATCAGGCCTTAATTGACATAGGATGGAGAAGACCGCTGATGTGATTACAAGACCCAGCAATAATTTCACCATCTTGTTCTGAATAGGTTGTAACTGTGTTAGAAATTGGAGCCTCAGCACATCTTACCTAAGGGCGATAGTATTGGAGGGCCTTGAGGTGTACTTTGTCTACCTGACTTACAGGTATCACAGAGTGTCTGAATTCAGCAAAGAACATTTAGAAGTAATCAGTATCTTGTTAATATAGTATTTGCAGTTCAAAAAGAATGTAGGTTTAAGAGCTCTTAGGCTATGAATTATTCTTGCCTTTACATATCTGTCTTGGAAATAGTTTTGGAAATCTTTGCTTGCTTCCTAAGGTGAAATTACTGAAGAAGAATTGATGAGAAGGCTACACCAAGTTAAAGAAGGTCCACCACAGCAAAACGGTGATGAGAATAGAGGTATATATCGTATTTGTGTAAGCCCTTAACTTTAGCACCCAATATAGATCTTTATTTGAGTGCAGGAATGGAACAGGTTAAGCTTAGGCAGGTGTGAGGTGAGCTGTGTTTCAGAATTAAGTGAAGATTATCTGATACATGCTTCAGAGGTCAAAGTTTTGAAGATATTTCAGCTGGAATATTTCACACTTCCATTGTGCTGCACTAAGATTATTTCTGCATTTCTTTATTTTCGTTTAGATTTTGCTTCATTCTGTTCCCTTACAGGGTTGCTTTCTGAAATATCTACATTTTCTCATCTTTACTCTTTTCAAGGTTGCCACATTGCCTCTCTGCATAGAAGATTTACACACAGGTCCCACTAGGGCCCGTTGTTGTTCACTGTTAGCTAAATCAGTTTGTTAGACTAGAGAACCACGTATTCCAGGCCACTTGGCTTGAGATTTAACTACTGTACTAGACCACTGAATTGACAGTGTTTGAGCCAGTTAAGAACATTTAATCTAATGTGGATTATTTTACAGTTGAAACATAACTGACTCTCCATTTAGCTGTTACAAGAAATAATTTAAATTATTTTGATGACTTTTTTGCTCTTTGGCTGTAACCTCTAAAGAGGCATAATTATCGGCAGTAGGAAAATGTTCATTCCTGCTCCCTCAAAGCAAAAGCACTTATAGACATAACATCAAGTTATTAAGTATGAAACCATTGTGGTATTTAAAAGGCTTAAATATTTTAAAACTAACTTGCTTAAATAAGTGATTATATTGTTGGAACAGTTAATCTACAAATTACCTCATTTCTCTAATTTTGGTAGTTCCCTTTCTATTGACAGGTGCAGAATCCACAGAAGATGTTTCTAATAGAGATTCCATAATAGACTGGCTTAATTCAGTACGACAGACTGGAAATACAACACGGAGCGGACAAAGAGGAAACCAGTCTTGGAGGGCAGTGAGCCGGACTAACCCTAACAGTGGTGATTTCAGATTCAGTTTGGAAATAAATGTCAACCGTAATAATGGAAACCCAAACCCAGAAGCTGAAAGTGAGCCATCTGTAGAGCCCTCCAATGGGGAGGATTTGGAAAATAACCAAAGTGACATTGAGACTCCAAGATCTGAATCGCCATCTGTAAGGCAGCCTGGATCAGACAGAAGTACCTCTGAGGAATTAGCAACTGAGGACGCGTCTCCTCAGAGAGGCCAGAGAAGAGCAAGAAGCAGGAGCCCGGAACAACGAAGAACCCGGGCTAGGACTGATAGAAGTAGGTCACCTATTAATCCAGCAAGTGAGACTCCCCGCAGGTCTCATCACAACATGCCATCCCAGACACTTGATCATTCCTTGGTAAATGAATCTGAGGGAAGTTCAAGAACTAGACAGCACGTGACGTTAAGGCAACATACGATGGGGACTGAGATGGCAAGTGAAAATGCAGTTTTGTTTTCAACCCCTGAAACAAGACCTGCTCCTCCAGTATTAGGTTCTTCAGAAACAAATGGCAGCAGTGAGTCTGCAGTTCCTGGACAAAGGCCTCCTACTATAGTTCTTGATCTTCAAGTGAGAAGAGTCCGTCCAGGAGAATATCGGCAGAGAGACAGCATAGCCAACCGGACCCGATCCAGGTCTCAGACACCAAACAATACAGTCACTTATGAGAGTGAACGTGGAGGGCTTAGGCGCACGTTTTCACGTTCAGAACGGGCTGGAGTGAGAACTTATGTCAGTACCATTAGGATTCCTATTCGTAGAATCATAAACACAGGCTTTAATGAGACGACATCAGTTGCAATTCAGACCATTCTAAGGCAGATAATGACAGGTTTTGGAGAGTTAAACTACTATATGTACAGTGATGGTGATGCAGATCCTAGTGGCCCAGCTCCAAACCAAAATGTAGATGCTCCTGAGCTACAGAATGGAGGTGATGGTGGTAGTACTAGTTCACGCAGTGGAAGTACTGAAGGTAGCTCAGGGGAGGTATATGAAACTAGTAATGAAGGAAGTTCAACATCTGGTGCTAGACGGGAGGGTCGGAATACTAGGGGATCAGTCACTTTTGAAGAAAGTGGCTCTTTACCATTTCTTAGCCTAGCTCAGTTTTTTCTACTAAATGAGGATGATGATGACCAGCCAAGAGGACTCACCAAAGAACAAATTGACAACCTAGCATGGAGGAATTTTGGTGAAAGCGATGCTCTGAAAACCTGTAGTGTCTGTATTACAGAATACACAGAAGGCAACAAGCTTCGTAAACTGCCTTGTTCCCATGAGTACCATGTCCACTGCATTGATCGCTGGTTATCAGAAAATTCCACTTGTCCTATTTGTCGTAGAGCAGTCTTAGCATCTGGTAACAGAGAAAGTGTTGTCTAAATGAGATCTGAATTCGTCGCTGAACAGCTGGTGTAATAGTGATGGGCAACAAAGTCACTTTCATTATGGCCACTTTTTGAGTGGTGCTTCAATGTAAAGTAATGTTAGACTGAATCTTCCCTCATGGAAACATTTTTTCAGAATTAAAGCTTTTAAAATGGGAATCTCTTTAAATAGAGTTTCCAGATCTATTCAGTTTCAGTGTCTCGAATTCAAAACAGTTTTATTTGCCCAAACACACCTATTGCTATAAATTTTTTTTATTTTTCATTAAGACTGTTAAGCTCCTTCCCCATCCCCACCCCAATGCATTGTGAATCTTGAAGACCTCAGCACTCAGCTCTTCCCCTTAAGGAACTAACCTGAGAAGTCATCCCAGCTACAGCATGTGCTTGATAGTGGATTTTTAAAAACAAACTCAGCTATCCCACTGAACAGTGAAATTAATTCAACTGCACCCTTAAATATAATTTTAGTTAATTTTTCATATTGGGTATTCTTGGACACGTGAGTGCAAATAACACTAATGTTAGCTCTTTTCCCATTGTACAGCTGTCTCCAGCCCATCACTATGGCACGCTGTAGAGTGAGCTGATAGCTTAATCGGGATATTTATCTTGTGGAAGTATAAGAATTGCCTATGCTTGTTTAAATAAAAAAAATTACATTTTTTGTTTTACAACTGTAAAGCTTTTTTGTAGAAGCTCAGTACTTTTCCAGTGCACTGTTGTACTAATGCATTAAGAATTAAAATTGTACCATGCTTAGAAATGAAGAGAATGCTTTTCATCTAAGACACCCACCACATGCAAAGCAATCTAAATAAAACCGAGCTGCTTTTGTAAATGTTATTGTCAAGAGCAGTACATATCTGTACTATTTAATTTGTGAACAGCTACTGTAACATAAAACAGTTAAGAATTAGAAATCTTAATTGCATTAAAACTGATGGAAATTGAATGTAATAATTGCAATGTTTTGGCTCAGTAATGCCACCAAAAAAGATTATTTATATATTTGTGTGTGTGTGTGTAATATATGTATATAAAAAATACACACACACACACAAATGTATATATATATTAAAAAAAATAGAAACCTGCTCTGAAGACCGGTTTTTTCTTTGTATGGTTACTGATGTGTAATGATACAAACGTGTGTGTACCAGTTTCATTCAGTGAGGATTTTGCCCAAGTTTTGTATTAATCATTGAGGGAGCTGTATCTGACAGCAGACAAATGTTCAGAAATTACTATATCATTGGGGTGGGAGGAGAAAAATTAATTTGGATTTTTGTTAGTGATTTAACACACTGGCCTTCAAAATCAACAGTAGTGGCATATTACCTACGTATCCATGGTATCCATGGTAGAGAAATTAACATTTAGGTGTAACTGAGAAATAATCTTCTAACGGAAGTTTCTCTCACGAATTATCAATCTTAAATTTATTGATTACTGGAACATTTAAAAATGAAATTTCAAGTTGTTTGAATTTGCAACTTATTTTCCTTAAAGTAAAATGTTAGCTGTTTCTTTTTACTGGTAGTGTCTAAATACCAGTTGCATTTTGTATTAAGTTAGTGTGGGCTTATCAAAATTCAAATCTTATAGATGCATTTACACTGTCACAGTTTTAAGTCTGCTTTGAAAATGCTCATATCTCAGCTGTCTTGAGCATTGTGGGAAAACTCCTACCCCTCCTCCCACCCCCAAAAAACCATCCTTGTTTTACTCTTTAGTAGCTTTGTCAGTACTATGTGCTTATCAAGGAAAGCAACGTTCTGTTTCAAGTAAAACTATAGTAGTTGTTAACTAGGGATATGAACTGCTCTTGCTGGCTAGATCCAAAATGTTGCTCAATACTCATGACAAAACCACACCTGACCAATCTTTTTTACATTAACAAATCTTCACTGTTTGAGTGGTGGTTACACAGAACATCACCTTAGCTGTTAAGCCATTATATTTAAACTACTCACTAGCTAGCTCGGGATTCCAAGGTGTTCTGGAGCCCTCCTGCTTTTCTAGCAGTGCATTTTCCTGTCATTCTCAGTTCAGTGGGGAATCCTGATTGGCTGGTGAACTCACTTTCCTCCTGGTGGAACACTTCATCATTGTAAGGGTGTTCCTTAACACATGTTTTTAAAACAAAAGCATTTATAAATGAATAGATGCTCTCAAAAGTTCTTTCCTTGAGAGCTATTCATCTATAAATTGGAGGTTAGATAATAGTGTTAGTGATTTCATTCATGAATGTAGATAATGAATCTTAAGCCAAAACTACTACTAAAACATTGGAAACCATAATTTTGAATCTCTCTTGTAGTGTGCAAATAAGTGTGTGCGATCACTTGCATTTTTTCAGTAACACTCTTTGCTGACTTGGACTGTAGAATTAAAATTGAATTGTTTTATAGTGGTATTTGCTACTGATTTCTAAATACACTGTTAGCTTTTTAAAATCAGATGTCTTATGAGGACTAAGGGCAGAAATGAGAATAACATGAGCCCGTTAGCAACAAGCGATATGCAGTGGAGCAAGGCTGTAATACCTCATTAAGCAGAGTTACTCGTTTGTTTAAGTAAAAATGTTCTTAGTTTCCAGAATCATACAGTTTAACCATCTTTGTAGTTTTATGGTTGCCTAAAAGTGGTATGCCTTAATGTTTTAACTTTATGTAATTGTAACAACAGTTTAAAGTGTCTTGAGGTTCCCAAAAAGGTACCAGCAACCAGTGTTTCACCTCAATTTAAGAATACTTTGAATGTTTCACGTTTTAATTATTTATAATGAAATTCCATTTTAAACTCTTACTATACCAGTAGCACTGGGATTTGTTTATTTTGACGTCAGGTGTTGACAAGATTGATATTGCTGAGAGTGATGAACTTTTAAGTAGATGAGGCATTTACCACCTTCTGCAACATTTCAGGAAATGAACGATGATATAACACTGCTCTGAGTTCTACCCAGTAACTCACTGGCATTTATGAATGACTTTCATGTTATGAATTGTGCAAAAGAAATCTGTGGAAAATTATTGCCCTGATCCAGCAGCAGAAATTCTCATCTGCGTAAGGGTTGCTGGATCAGACCCTAGTATAAGGTAATCTAGTTCATTCCTGTATAGTATAAAAATTTATGGGGGTCATTCTTTCCTTTAAATTAAAGTTATATTAAGCTTTAAAAGCCAATATTATTACTTCAATTTTAAATTAAATTGCAAGCTTTATCTATAGGTAAAGTATAGAAGCTTTTCTAGTGAGGTGCTCACAATTAGCTAAAGTTAGTCTCTCTTGAATCAGTTTATTTGAAAATATATTAATCCTTTTGGTGCCAAGCATTCTAACGTTAGCATCTATCGCTTTCTTGAGCTAAAACTTATTTTTTTTCAGCATTGGAATTGCAGATAGATGTGCACTGTCTTTACAGTCACTTTACCGGATGCCCATGACCACTCAGTTAAAACACAGCCGTTTCCTTTTTTTAATGACCACGTGTACATAGATTAATACATTTTAAAAAATCTGGCAGCCTTATGATAATTTGCTGCTCTCCTATCCTTATCTTATAGTGCCATCTTGTGGAAGCTTCTCTTACCCTCCTTCAAAGTTGGGGCAAATACACATCATTGTCTCTATTATTTATTAGAACTTTAATTTCTTTGCTACTTAAGTTGGTTTTATTTGAAGGAGCTCCCCTGCTAGAGCTTGTGTAAGGAAAACTGTTAATAAAACAAACACATAATTGCACATTGTGGACAGCCATCCTTCTGGTGCGTGGGATTAACCTAAGGAATTTTCTTACAGGATTTCTTGTGCAAATCCTTTCACAGATCTCCAGTGTGTACATACTAAAGTACTCAAGAGGTTAAAACATAGAGTGCACAATCTTTTGTTATGTAAGAGTGCAGTATATAGTTCTTATCAAACTGCAAATTTGTAGACATTTTTTAAAATGGGTTTTATCCATTAAGTGACAGAACTGTGAAAAGTGACTGGTTTTTATTGGGGTTCTTTTACTTGCACTTTTGTAAAATAAACTGCTTTTTGCAAATATTATTTTGCAGGCAGTTAGCTCATTTATGTTAACTGATCACTTGTTTGGAAAATAGTATTATTTGACGTAGGGTAGTTGCTGCACTGCATGCATAGAAACTACTCATTAAAAGTTTCTTAAGGACTTTCTTTAGAAAGTATTAGTGTGCATGCATAGCAGCTGCACTAACAAGATACTGTACCGATTTTGAAGAAGCCATGATTGGCCATTTTGCCAACTTGCAGATTAATGTATTTCCAACTAATGTTGACACAATGGACGATAATGACTGTCAGCTATCCATGGATTATGCAAATATGTAGTGTCCAAAGGACAATGTCACCAATATAATTTCAGTAAGAAATGTATTTTAAAATGTTTGCCTACACTTTGAGGAAATTCAAATTCTAAGCTGCATTACAGTAACTAAGGTCTAATTTTAAGATGAGAAAAGAAATTTAGTTAAAGCTGACCATTGGTTTCCATTTGTACCAGTGTGCCTAGATATTCCATGGGTCTTCCAACAGTGTGTGTTCTTAATCAGCTCATATATTACAATATCAAAGTTCAGCTGGCTGGGTTTAGCTGTTTAGCTGCAGCCTTAACTTTTCTTTGCATTGTTAATTTGAGACCCTTACTATAATTGTAATGTGGTGTTCTGTGTAAGTATTTAGTGTCTCCACTCATTCTCAGTCCTGCTGTGAGGATTTAGGTCACTTGATTAGGGTTATGTGATCAGATGTTGAGTTGATTAGGCACACAGTTGTCATGGAAATGCCTGTGCCAGTTTATCTGAAGGGTTAACTTGGAGCCATGTTAAGGGAACTGAGCAACACATTTAGAAATATTTTCAATTTTCCACCTACAAGAGGTGGGTTTTTTTGGGGGGGGGTTGGGTTAGTAAGGGGAAGGAGACAAGCAAATCTAATGGTAATGTAATTTACTCAAAGCACATTAAATTATGTTGTGTAAAAACTAGTTTGATTCTGTTATATCGGGGCTTCCCAACCTCTTTTGCACCGAGATTTCCTTTTTCTTCTGGGCGAATCCATTATTGAACCTTACTTGGTTCCATTATCTGGTTTTGTCACTTAAATTAAAATCCCAAGAGCCCTTCCCTCATCCCTTTATCTGTTAGGCTGTTGGCTGGGAAGCCCTGTATTAAACTGAGAATGTAACAAGTTTCCTTTTTGTACAGTGCTTTACATCTGTTTATATTGGACTTTAGTACAAAATGGTACTCTAAGAGGTCATAAAACAGTTTGATCATATTTGATAGCTAACATTTAGGAGGAGTTTGTTTCTTATGTAAGATGTCATAATGCAAATTTAAATAGATTCAATAAAATGCATGAAGTGATAATTTTGTGCTCGATCATCACTCCTGGGGGGCAGGGGTGTGTGGAGGGAGGAAGAGTGTTCATCCTGTAGTGGGAATATCATAAAGGAGACTATAGGAGTTAATAGTTCATGATAAATGTGGTGGGAATTTTATTTATTTATTTAGCATTCTTTCCTCTTGAAGGGAAGAGTAGGGAAGGAATGGCTATTTGTCAAAAGAATTTGTCTGCCTCTTTGTATACTTAACTGAAGGAATAAATCTCACTACTTACTAAATCACTAAATCAGTTGGTGCATAGCATACAATACAAGGACATTAGTTTTAAATCATCTTTCAAAATAGTAGCTGTGACTTATTGGTGCAGATCAATAACTGATATCAGAGGCCTGGCCTCAGCACTAAAAGTCAAACCAGAAACATGCAGAGGGCCATAGAAACACTGCCAAGTTTGCATAAATTCACGTATGGCCAGAGGCTTCCTTTTAAAATCAATCTTTGACCCATGTGCAGTGTTCCACATGAATGAGTAGGAAACTAAATACGTTTTGGAGGATGTTGGAGACTATCAGTGCTTCCCTGTGTATGCTCTATGAGTAGGAAGCCATGACCAATCCTTGACAAAAGGGATGCCTTGAAACAAAGGGTGGGGATCTAACTGAATTTATTATGAGAGCATTCAACAAGATTAAAAAGTGGATGTAACAAAAAATGGGAGGGAGAAATGGAAGAATAGTGATGGGATTGTGTAGGATAATACGAAGGCTTGCGTAGACATGTACATTATAAGAAGAGCCGTTTTCGTGGGAGGAAAGTTGGATTAACTGTTGGGCAATTTCCTAACCCCTTTGTGCAGATCTGTATTGATAAAGCAGTGTCTTGTGTTAGAAATGAACAATATTCAGTACAGTTTGGACAGAGTGCCACCCTTAAGTGTACTGCAAAGCAAAATAGTAGTGTCCTCTGTGTGAAGAATCACCACTCTTTAAGGATGATTTTTTATCTGTTTAATTAGCATTGTTTGTTCTTGTTGCATCTTTTATTCTGATTTGTAGAGCCCGGCTCAGGTACAAAATTTGTATCCACATCTGATCCACAAACATGGTCCGTGGATTTGCAGGGCTCTACTGTGTTAGCAAGGGGAAGCCGGCCTTACTACTGCTGCTGCACTGTTACTATTGTATAGAGCACGGACTTCATTTTCTAACCTGCCTTTTACCAGTGCCAGATTCTTAAAGAAAAAGACCCTCTACATTCTAACTACCTTAAGGTTTTATACTAGCACAATCACTATCCAAGCACTTTCCATGTAAAATCAATAGCAATAGTGACTTCCTGAAGGCTTTGGCTTGCCTCATTTTGGGGGGTTAACTCTGCTTGGGCTATTTCTGTTTGGGGTGTTTTTGGTTGACTTGTTATAAGTTCTTTACAGGTTTTTTTATTAGGAGGGTGAGTTTTGGGGGGATGCTGGCAGTGATGTACTTGCTGCTGTGGAAAGAGAGAGGATTTGCAGTGTTTCCTAAAGGATGGTTTAGTTCTGGATCTGTCTAGTCTCTGGAAGTTTGTTCCTAGTCAGATCTCCTTGCCCTAGAGTGCTTCATCCCCAGCTCTCATATGCTTCATCTTGAGTTTTGTGATTTTTGAGGTACACAACTATTTTCAGTTGTTCTTAGTTTGAAATTTGATCTTTAATATTGCTGGGCCTTGATCCATTAATTTCTGTGATTTTAATCTAGGCCAATGAACTCCTTCTCAATCCTTTTCTGTTCCAGGACTTTCCTCCCATCTAGCAGCCCCTGCAATCTCAGGCTAGGGTGAGTACATGACCCCCAGTTTGAGCAATCCTGACCTATTCCCTAGGAATCCCCTTCTGTCTTAAAAATTGCCTCAAAAAATCTTACCCACCAAACTCATTTTCCAATCTTGTCACTGCATTACATTTGAGCTCCTTTTTCTGGCCTACAAACCCTTACATACTTTACCTCCTTCCTGTCTCTGTTCAGGCCCATGAACTTCAGCTTTGTATTGTTCTTCCACGCTTGCCTTCAGGCTCCTTTCCACATGGTCCTGCATCCCTTGCAGTGAAGGAATGAGCATAAATCTCGAGAGGCGAATGTCTCCCTACTCTGCCGGATATGGTCAGCTCAGAAAGAGTGCCATTGCTATTCATCTCGTGTACCTTTCTACCGTGAATTCCAGCATCTTTGCAAAAGTGGCATGAAAATGTACCTCCCTGGTATCTATGTTGGCTGCCTTATTGTCAGTGGGGCAGGGGAAATGGGAGAGGTGCTATCACGCTGCGGGAGTGGTGAATGCTGGGAAAGTGCTGTTGTGGCTCTGTGAAGTACTCATCAGTGTAGAACAGAAGGAAAGAAGCTGCTCATAGGTTTGCTGGGTGCTTAAACAAGAACACATCTGTGAACTTGGAAAGATGACATAGGTTCTTGAAGCTGTTAACCCCTGCAGCAGAACTGAAACTTGCTCCAAAATGAAGCTATAAGCAATGTTTTCCTATAACTTCTGATGCAGGGCTCTGTAGAAGTGCTCATCTGCTAAAAGGGGTTTTGACTTCTCATGAGGGACAGCGTAAGCCATTCCATCCTGACTTCTACTTAAGGGAGCAACAGACTGTCTATGCAGGCAGTGACCTCTCATCTCTCTGCAAATGGATGAGAAAAATCTTTTCTAATAGCAAAATGACTTTTGCATTTATGCACAGAAGCAGAACCAGACTTCCAGGCATAGGGATAGGCACAGGGAAAAGTATGAATCTATTGGTCAGGAGTTCTCAGATTTTTTTCAAGATGGGGCTCACACCTTGAGCTCTGTCTCCCTTCCCTTTCAAATCATGTAACATACCTTTGGCAAATCCACAAATCCATAGGAGGGAACTATTTGATGTACTTTTGGTTTTTAATACCATTAATAATTGGAAACAAAGATAAGCGAACACCCTGTCTCACTCAACCAATTGCAAGGGCTCTGTGGACACAGGTGGGAAACTGCCGTATGGAAGCTAAATTCAGGGTGGACTTCCTGTGGGGTAGGTGAACGCTCTATATAGTTAGTGGCAGAGCATGGCTTTTAATTACAGCAGCCTCCTGCCACTTTGCTTTCCAATCTGTCTTGAGAGAGAATCCATAATTTGCCACCTGCAGGAGAAGATGCTAAATGTACCATCACGCACAATCGTACTGGGGGGGGGGGGCTAGATAATTTATCTGAGCCGCTTTCTTCCCTCTAATTTAAGGAATCTAGAAGCAAAACTGCTACCTTCCATACATGAAATTTTAGAGTGAAAATGCTTCAGATTCTTACAAAGCTTAAACTGGAGGGAGGATGGTTTTAAAGGCTAATGGCATTCCAACACTAAAACATTGTTGCGTTCAATATATGCAGTATTGCCACTCTTAGGCATGCAAAAATTGAATCATGGTCTGGAAAAAACCATGAGACTTACTTTAAAATCATTCAATTGGGGTGACTTTGTTTCGTGTTGGAGTCTTAGGGACAATTGGGTTATGGTTTCAAACTTTTCTGCATAGCAGTGAGGGCTAGAAACTGACCTCTCGTCTTTTTTTCAAAAGGTTTGAATTTCTTACATAAGCACATGCTTCCAGGAGCTGAGACTTTAAGAAAAACATCAAATACCATGAGATTCGTGATAAAATTTCAAGAGTTGGCAATGCTCTGTGTCAGAAGCAGTTCTACAGATGTATTGGATGTAATGATTATTAATTGTATAAGAAGTGTTGTTGCAAATGTCAGCCATTAGGGGGATGTCTTGTGCAACTGTAAAAGATGTCAGTATAATTTCTTACTGATGTTGAAAACCCACTGATTTTGAAATGTAGATATGTTTTAATGCCTGAGGACAAAGTTTCAGAAACCATTTTTCTGGACAGCATTCTGAGATCTCAAATAGCCAAACTTGGATCCTTCTAATGTCCCATAGCAACATGAGCACTTTATAACTACTTACTTGAATTTTAAAAATGATTCTGTATTGTCAAATATGAACTAAAGAGAGGAAAGAGGCTATAGTGTGAAACTTTTAACCAAGCAAGCATTTCCAGCACTACATATCCTGTTTTCAGTTAGTTTAATGAGTGGATTCATGGACTTTGAGTGGGTTCTGTTTAGCAATCTGCACCCAAATATTTTGGCTTCTGTACTGTGCTACATGAAATGTAAAGAGAAAAGTGCCCTTCTTTGGGTTAATATTTGGACCCTTATATTTGTCTGCTTATGAAAGCCTTCTGTTTCTCTGAACCCTAAGAAAACCACCCTCATCTCAGCTGCACGGTTTTGGATAGAAAGCAAGATGCACTGTAGTATTTACATGAAAATATCATATTTGATCTGTCTACAAACCAAAACATCTGCTATGAGACTGAGTGGCATTCTCAAAGGTCCCTAACCCAGTTAAGTGTCAAAGTCCTGCTGAAACTCAAGCTACTGAAGAAGCAGAAGTTTCTACCTCCTGCCCCCCAAGCTAGGATGTATGTCAAGACACCTAGTGGTGGTAAGAGGACATCTGTGTGTTTTAGGGACACTGAAGTGACTCTGTATTCCTGCTACTGAACATAATTGCTACCTAACAAAGTTGGATGAATGGCAACACCCTGGCAATGAAACTTAGGGTTGACAAATGTAATGGAATGTCCATTGGAATAATTTGAGGGGGGTTCTACAGTGTAAGTACTCTCAAAAGTCCTCCATCATGGTCTCTCCTCAATTTGCAATGTCAGTGGAAGAAGTAAACAAAATTCTAAGAATAGAAAATACTGCTGAAAAATATGATAATTTGATTGTACCCCCTGAAAATAAAACAAGGTATACAGCACCTTCCAGGGGAAGAGAGAAACCAAGAAGAGCAGGACTGTTTACCTGAGGGAGGAGAGGAGTAAGAAGGGAGAGGAGGATGGAGGTGTGCCCAATAGTGCAAAACACTAAATGCAGCTAGGGCAAACAGCAGTTTCCACTCTCAGGACCAAGGGCCTGGTCAATACAATTGAAAGGCAGAACATATAAAATAGATAAACATCCCAAACTCTTACATAGCACCTTACAAAGGAAATAGATATCATCTGCATTTTTCAAATAAGGGAACAGGCATAGAGGAGTGAAGTGACATGCTCAACCGCAGCCAGCATGGAAGGGTCGGGAACAGTGACTGTCTCCTGTGCCCCATCCCTGTGCTACATTTGGCTACATGGAAAAACATTTAGCTTAAGTTGCTGCAATATGTTATGAAGGCCAAGAGTTTAGCCTGATTCAAGCCAGGGCTAGGCATTTACATGGAGAATGACAGGAACTACAGTTACAATAGTAACGAGTGTTGGAAGGGACAGAAATCCTTGTGTGGCAGGGTTCTCTAATCCCCAGCAGCAAAGTTATTGTTCTGTCTTCTGATGGAGCTGGTCCTGGACTAGAAGGACCATGGGTCTAATTCAGTATGGCTATTCCTGTTTGACCCACAGGACAAGAAATTGGTGCAAGCATGAAGGAGGGTGGGGGGAGAAAAGGAAAGTAGAGGACAGGAGCAGTGAGAGCAGAGGATGTAGCGGGCATAAATTACAAGATAAAGGTGCATGTTCTGTTGTGGCTGAAACATTTGGTAACGGCCACGGGAAAAAACAGCCTTTTGGACTAGATGGACCAAGGGTCTGAGATATAGCAGTTCCTTTGTAGGACAATGAACCGTGCTGAGCAGGGGTCCCCAAGCTTTCAGCTTCTAGGGCCACACCACTCAGTCTTGCTCTTATGGTAGGCTGGAGTGGCTGGGCCCACGTCATGTGGGGCTGGGAGTGGGGAGTGGCTGCTGTGCTGCACTGGTTGGGGCCAGAAGTGGCTACTTGCCAGCCCACTGGGCCCACATCACATGGTGGGGGTGGGGGTGTGGTCGGGAGCAGGGCACTGGGCCCACATGGGAGAGGGGTGGGGAGAAGAGGTGGGCTTGTCCAAATGTGTTAAGTGTGCTGGATGCGGCCCGCGGGCTGTAGTTTGGTGACCCCTGGTGCAGAGTTAGGGGAAATGAGAGGTGCTTCCTTGAAGCTTTACCTGGGATATAGAGGGCGATTAGGGGAACGCAGAATAACATGTCTTTTGAACTCTATTACTTTGACAGGAACGCTGCAGCAAGAGCACATGCAGCCAGAATGCTGGTAGTAACGAGGCTGTGCTAAGCTTTGCAGTTCTTTGTGAGCTTGAAGGAGGAGTGGGTCAGATCCGGAGGCAAGTTGACTCTTAGGCTCAGCAGCCTCCACTGTGGTTGCACGCAGCGGTGGGATTCTGCGGAGCTGGCCACCTCTGTGACAGCTGAGAGGACCCAGCCCACTGATAGCCACCTGAGTAGCCAAGGTGCTGATGAACCCAAGGCACTACACTAAGAAATCGCCATTCGCTTTGGCCCAATGAATGAAGACGGTATATACTGCGATAGCAACGTTTGTGACTTCTGCTGCAGCAGCTCTGATGTAGGGATCTGTTTACGTCAGATTCAGGGCAAGAAGAGAGAGAAATATAAAAATCTGCTGCTCCGACATGGCTAATGTAAAAGAAGCAGGGCAGAACATCATGTTAAGCTTACAGTGACTAAATCAGTGCTGAGCATGAGCGGGAGGGCGAGGCCACCCCGAGTATCAGTGAGGAGGAGGGGAAGGTTATGAAAGTGAGGCAAAAATGAATGTCACTTCACAAAGGGGGGAGCAAACAAGGCCGGGCCTGATGAGACAGGCTTGATGCTGTCTCTTGAACGAAAAGCAAATGTCCTGAGGCCGAATTCACTATAAAACACACCCCTGTAAATGAAAACTAACTAGCTCCAAAAATCAATCAATTTTAACTCTCCCCAAACACACATTTTTAGAGCAGCCTCCTTTCCCCTCAACAAACTTCTCTGATGCCTACTTCCTGTTCCAGCCTGCACCCGGAGCTCTTCCTCACAGCTTGCTGGCCCCTGTTCGACGCTTGGCTTCCTCCCAAAGACTCACGAATGAGCTGCCCTCCCAAGTCTCACTGCATTCCCCAGGGTCACTCACCACAACTAAGGTCTTGATTTTCTTGCTAAGAGAGGCAGCCCAGTCCAGCCAGAATGGTCCTTGTCCTCTGGAGGCGTCGAAGACGAGGCCTCAGCGCTTTCTTCCCTGACCGAATGGGGCCAGCGTCTGGCCTAAGTGTGCAGCTATTCCTTCTGTGATTCTGCACCAGTGCTAGGTGCCCAACGAACTCCAATCAGCGGTTTGGAGCAGCAGCTTTGAAATCAAAACAGGCTGCTTCCCTCTGAGCATGAAGGCAGCAGCCAGCGACCCCTGCCCCCCAAATAAAATGCCTACCATGCTCATATCCTACCATCACTGCATTTTTCAATGGAACTTTTTGCTCATTTGAATTCCAGGGGTGTAATCCGTCATTGTGTCACGTGTTGTCATGTTTAACCTCTGTAAAGTGGTGGTGTGTTGTGTTTTTAAAAGCACACCAAAAAAGACAGCCGATACCCAACAAGCAAAGTATGAGCTGAGCAGTAACACCTAGGTACAACAAACCGGTGTGGGGCGGCAGGGCAGGGAGCACAAAGGAACATGGATATTACTGTGATCAGGACAGTGAGTGGCTGTGGCAGTGCACGGCTGTTTGCTTTCTGGCCTGAGGGCAAGGTTCAGTGACCTTGCCTGCATTAACGAAGCAACAGAACGTGGCCGGCATTAAATAAATAAAAACCTCATGTTGTTTCCCTTTGCAGGAAATAGGGACAAAACCGAGACTCCGCTGTGACAGATGCTAGCTACGTCACTGAACTGCTGTCTGGAAGGGAATTGGATCTTACTGTAACACTCCTTCCAAACCATCAGACCTGAGCAATGTATAGACAACAGACTTTACAGAGCATGGCACTGCAGGGGGCTGTGTTGGGCAGCAAATAGGTGGTGCAGTAATTACTTAAGGAATACCCCAGCACACTGGGGGGGAGGGAGCCTTTGGCCGATGGAGATACGTCTTTTAAATGAGCCATCTATGACCATTAAAAACTGCATGGTGTGGCCATCAGAGCTTGCTGTGCTCGCTAATTAGAGCTGCCAGCTGTATGTCACGTGCAGGCAGCAACTGGTATGAATGTGCTAAGCTGTACTGTGGGTCTGCAGGTGGCATGATTATGTAGAGGGGTAATATACTAAGGGGACCTTGCCTGTGCCAGGGCCAGAGCTGTGCCCATCGTGAAGCCAGGTGGTACTTTAGGGAGACAACTTCAGCACAGTCCAGCTCAAGCCCCAGGCACTTCACAAGAACCGAAGCAGAATGACAGTATAGCAGGCCACCAAGGCTGATGGAATTCCTTGCCTTCTAGGCTGGTCAGTCATTGGCAATGATATCTGCTCAGTCATGCATTCCTTGTCTCAAGGTGGGCCACAATAAATTTTCTATTCTCAGGAAAACATTTAAGAGTACAAGGTGTTTTGTTTTGTTTTTTGGTGAACCAACTCACCAGGCAAGTGACTGTTTTGGAAGCTGTGTGCATGCATATATAAAGCTGTTGCATGCAAAGGAAAAGAGCGATTAAATGTGGCACCTGCTTCCCTTGACCAGTACCCTTTAAAGGGTGTCGGTCTTTGCATATTTAATGCTACATATGGAGCAAGTGAAAGCAAAACTACCAGGACAATTTTGCTGAGCATTTTAATGTGTTCAGTGCCACTTAAGAGGTCTGTTATCCCATATGTTCATTGCACTAGCAGGAACAGTCCTTAAAAGGGTAAGTGTGTAACAGCGAGGGAGGGCTGCCCTGGGCTTGTCAGTATCTGCAAGTTTTGTCTGCAAATGTCCTTTCTGGGGGCTGGAGTGATGACAGTCACTCCTCTACTCAGGGCGGTAGAGGAAGACGCGAGCTTAGGCATGGCCTCGTTGGGTCACAGGCCAAAAATGACATGCTGCCAAACATAGGACTCTGTGGCCATGCATCCTACCAGTGCAGCGTCCTGGCACACACCTGGCCATCATGCTCCTCCCTAGGAAATCTGGTTTTCCCCTTACCTCTGACCCTGCAGCTCCCCAGCACATCTTATATTGTATAACGTATCCTGTATTTCAAGTAAGAAAGGATACAGCAAGGGAGCAAAGGGGTGGGAAACTGGCCTTTAAGAAGGATGGTGCTGATCTCAGTCAGATGGGTACCACTCACAGCAGAATGACTGTACCCAAACAGGTGCGGAGCATGGGTGAAGCTAAATAGCAACAATTAAGCTGGTAACAAAATGGCGGCACTAGACCGACTGGTGCAGGCAGTGAAACCAGATATTATAGGGATCCCAGAAACATGGTGGAATAGTAGTAATGAAGGGTATATGCTGTCCAGGAACAACAGAAATAAAGGCAACAGTGGTGGTGTAGCAGTGGCTATTAATGAGGCGATAGACTAAAAAAAGTAGACATGATGGAATGGATAAGACAGAGAGCAGGTCTACACTAGGGGAAAGCCCTAGGTGTAGTGGTTGATCACAGGCTGACTCTGAGCTGCCAATGTGATGACACGACAAAGGCTAATGCTGTCCTAGGATGCAGGGATGTGTTAGTACTAGTATACAAGGCACTGGTATAATTAATTGAAATTAGCTGAATCAGTCTACGCATCAGAGGAGCAAAGTTCTGGCACAGCCTTCCAGCAGGAGAACCAAAAAAAAAAAAAAAAAACCCAACAGGCTTCAAGGCTGAGCTTGATAAATTTATTACGGGAATAGTATTAGGAGCTTGTGTACAATGGCATGTAGCCAATCTGTGAGTGCTAGCAGCAATTATTGCCAGCAGCAGGTGATGGGATGCTAGATGGGGGAAAGCTTTGTTACTACACAGAAGTCGTTCCCAGTGGCTGGTGGGTCTTGCCCACTTGCTCAGCGGTTAACTGAGTGCCATATTTGGGGTAGGGATGGAATCATCCCCCCGCTCCCCCCAATCTCCCAGATCAGCTCGGCAGAGACCCTGGGGTTTTTCACCTTCCTCTGCAGCATGGGGCAGGGGTCACTTGCAGGAGTAACGAGTGAATTTTCCGTAACTTGCAGTCTTTAATAAGAGGCCTTCAGTACCTCAGCCAGTGGTGGGGGCGGGGGGGGGGGGGGTCTATTATAAGAGTGGATGGGTGAAGGTCTGCGGCCTGCAATGTGCAGGAGATCAGACTAGCTGATCATGGTGGTTCTGTCAGACCTTAAAGGCTATGTGTCAAACACCTGGCAATAGCCCAGACCCAGCCATTTAACCTTTTATTCCCTTTCCAAGAAGCGTGTATGAATAACTCTGAGTTTACTAGGAAGGGCTTATCTAGCACCAAATACCATGTAATTCCTGAACAAAGGCTATCATGCGCTGTGGTTCCTCATATCATGCAGAGGCATTGGGTTGGGCCTATTCTAAAAGTGAGTAATTTGTGTTCACTGGTAGCAAATGTGTCATCGCCTGCTGCATGTAAAACGGCTATTGGCTAATATGCCTTGAGGGCACAATCAGCCCCTGTCAGGCCAAAATAAATGCTAATCATCAGACACATTCCTAAATGAAGTCTGTGCAGGCCAGTCACAATCTAGCCAGCTGGACAACAGCAATGTGCTTTGGGATAGCTTGACCTACCTGGCAACTTCCTAGGCAGGGTTGAATTCTGGCCTTCCCCCAAAGAGGCAGATGGCTGTTTGGCTCATGAGGAAGGCTATGATTTTGTCACCGATTCTGTGATTTTACTGGCCCGCCATGATTGCTTTGGTGTCAGCTGTCAGTGGCCAAGGCTGGGGGTATGTATAGCACCCTCCCCCCCCTCCTCCCACTCCACCCCTTCCCCCCCACCCCCCCGCCCTGCCAGCCATTGGCCAGAGCTGTGTGCCCCCACCACTCCCTTATCCCTGGCTGTTTAGGACTTAAATAACCCATAATTCAAAGTTCATGCAACACACAGACTAAATGGTGGCACAACTTGGCGTCCTGAACAGGTATTTGGTGAATGTGCCATTGTGGTCATGAATGTTAGCTGAGATCATAAGGGCAATTACTTTTTCAGTGACAACAGTCTGTGTGTGGGGCGATGCCTATCAGAGGGGCAGGTCGGGGCAAGTGTTATGGTGCTAGCCGGACACCTGAGGCTGTTTCTTGCTCTGCCACAGGTGCGCAGCGTTGCACGATGTCACTAACTTAGGGGCCCTGGGGCTAAACACTGTGGCTGGTGGAATTCACAGCCCAGAGTTAGGTGCCCAAGGCCCCAGGCTGTGTCTTAGGAACGTTAGGCTGCTAAGAAAGGCATCTGCAGAAGCTTGTGACCTGAGTGGGCAGCTGCTTAACATCGCCAGGCATGAAATGTGAAGGAAAGATGGAGAGGGAACGTAAGGCCTGGAGCCACAACAGTATTTAACTCCCATTGAGCTGGGCCTTTGGCACCCACCTGCTAGATTAGAGGAAAGGGCCTATACCTGTTCAGATGTCAGCTGTGAAGCTGCTCCTGCAGTTTTGCTCCTAAAGCAGGTCTCCTTTTCTTGGGGGGAAAAAAACCCTCCCCGGTTATAGCCACTGCATTTAGTTGGGACAGGGCGACCTGTTTTCACAGCCTGACACTGCCTGATTTGGAGCGGACGTGTACACCTCGTTCAGCTGCGTTTGGGGGAGGGCACTCAAGCGCTATGCTTGCAATTGTTCCTTTTGTGTAGCAAACACTTTCAGCACAGGAACAAGACACAGCAAGAGATTGATGCTATAGCCAGTTGGTCAGGGCATTCCCCAGGGCTGTGAGGCAGGCATGGTCAAGTACCTGTGCTAATTACCATTTAATTATTTCTACAATATGGCACCACGTCACTGCGCGACTGAGCAAGCCCTGGCACGCACTTTGGAGCGGGGGAGTCCCGCGCTCTTATGCCAAATCAGCCGGCCTGGTGCCGCCCACCTCCCTGCTTCAGACCCCAATCACTGCGTGCTTGGCTGTTCTCGGACCCCCCTAGTTCCTGCGGTAAGCTGTGTTTTGGGTAGGCTGAGCAGGCCCTACCGGTGGGGGGGTACCTAGTCTGAGAAGGCCACTGGGGTTTAGACACCAGTGAGGGTGTTGAGCTGCGTATTAGTTGTAGGGTGGAATCAGGATGTAGGCACCTTTACACAGGCCTGCCACTGGAAACTAGCGCCCAGAGGGTTCAGTGGCAGCTGACCAATGAGTTTTTTGCATGTCAGTTGTGCCTAAACGTTGGCTTTTCTTGAGTGCCTAAGTCCCTTTAACCTCTTGGCAAAGCTATCCCTTGGAACCTAATCCCATTGCCCCGCAAGGCTTAGGGCCAGGTTTTAACAGGTGTGTAGGCCTTGTTCTGCTCTGGTTTACAATGCCTAGATGATTTAGGAACCTAAGGCTCTATGGTGCAGTGCCCACCCAGCAGTGGTGAGAACAGCTACACTGAAGAGCGTGAGGTGCTTAGAGACGCTGGGATTGAGGCCCGTCAAGGAGGATGCTGGCTCTGAGTGTACGGAGGTCAAAGCTAAGCCCTTAGTGTAGACATGGTAATACGCTGTTGCACTTCAGTAGGCTGTTCCATCTCAGGCAGACAAAGTGCTTTCTGTTGTGCATTGGTGAATCCTTATACCACACATCGTTTTGTAAGTCGGCTCCTACACTCTAGTAGTTACTCCCGTCCGCTAGTACTACCTCTTTGTTTAGCCTATGTGAGTCTGTAGATGTTGCCTCATCAAGGCCTCGCTCGCCTCTGCTGCAGGGTAACAGTGTACACACTGGCTGTCATGGTTGCGGCGCGTTACCGGCGCTAGGCTTCACGTGTTTTGTGACTGTTTTATCTGCACTGGGTCTGGATGCTGAGCCGGGGTATGCTCAGAGAGGAGCTGAAAAGACAGGATTATGAACTACATCACTGGCACTATGCCTTGGGGCTCACACGTCTTCCAGGCGCTAACTTTAATGATTGATGGTTTTACACTGCCACAGACATTTCACCTTGTCTTTTCTTCTTCAGGGCCTGTGCTGTTCATTGCTGAACTTTAAGGGGGCAAACTGTGGGCTAATGGCCAGATGTGTAATCCCCTGAAGCGTGAATGGGCAGCACTGGGGCAACCATTTGTCTATGTATATAGCCTTAAAAGGGGAGCACGTAGATCCATGACTGTATGGGGATATTCAGGAAAGTACCAAAGCAATGTTATAGATGTATAGATAAATTTTCAGGAAGAGATAACAGAAATTACAGCCACAAAAATGTGTCTGGACATACAGCACCTAGAAAAAAAAAAACCTCATAGTTGTCTCCCACAGAGGAGTTAACTATGTGCAAAAAATGGGGCATTCAAATATACAAGCACCCAGCTTGTGGCTAACTTTTCTTTCCCTGCAGCCGCTATAGTGAGCGCCAAAGTAAGAGGACAGTTCTTATTAAGTGAAATGACAATGTGCATGCCTGTTTCCATTCACAGAAATTAAAAACAGAATGAACCAGTTAGGACATCTTTCTTCCTCTCCACCCCCCCCCCCCCCCATCTTCTGCCCACCTGCACACGATGAAGTCCTAGGTGAAGTCAGTGCCTAATTTGTGCCAGGGCTAAACCCTGGTACCTACAGGCTTCCTGCATTAGTTATGAACGTAAAAATATTGCTTGAGTCCCAGCACCTAATTATTTGAGCCCTGCCACCTCTTTCTGTACAAATTAAACACTGGGTGAAGTCTAGTTTTAATGGTGTTATCAAGGAGACTCCTTTTAAAGCTACATTTATCACTCTCTCCTCCTGCAACTGCTCTTGATTTATCGATTTTCAAAAACTAACACCAAACTGGAGGGTTTTCATGGGTGCGTCATACTGAGCTCTCTAAAACATTGTAATGAAGATTTCCATTAGTGCTAAGACGCTGTGTACCAGCTCTCACCTGCTGCCAATTAAAACACAGGACAATAATTACAATGTTTTGTATTTATTTTCCTTTAAATTTGTATGATGCCTGAAATTCATTTTGAATGTTCTGCTGTTGCTGTAACAGTCCCCTGCAGCTTCTACTATGTTTAATCACTCAATCCCCAAGAAAAACCCATTATAGAATTCAAACTGGTTTGTGGCAGGAGGTAATTCAGACACACTCTTTGATCCCCACCCAACACAATAGGGTCAGCCCTTGGGAGTATTACTATATGTCAAATTAATGACAACAGGAAAGAAAAAGAACACTATCTCCCATGTAGCAAGATGAGACATGTTACTACGTGGTGTTTTTAAATGACAGGAGTGGCACGTGCACTTCCT
>ML675622.1:18716635-18793312 GCA_007922155.1 Mesoclemmys tuberculata
TTTGGCTTCTACTAGGATTCGCCCCTGCACCCACACTTGTCAGACTTGCCCGATTCTTGGCCATTCTGTTGCCAGATGTTAGCTGTCATAAAATTAAAGCTGTGGCAAGAGGAAACGTTAACATGGCCACAATACCATGTACATTGCTCTATTCCCTTGGCCTTGTCATGCCACCACCTTGGAATTTCCCACATGGTATATGCAGCCAGACTTGCTGTCATGCCAGCAGGGGGAGCTGGTGGTATGCCATGGATGGGGGTGGGAGGAAGGACTGCTCATATCTTGTCCCCCCCCCCCCCCCAACGGTCCCCCCCGGGATCATCAGTGGAAGTGGCAGGGTGCACAGCAGTAATGGACAGACTAGTAGCTATGACCCAGCTTGACTTTTGCAAAAATTCTCGCTCCTCTTCCCACTGCCTCTCACTAAACGGTTTTCTCTCCACTTTTCATCAATGATTTAGCAGGCAAATCATGAAGCAGAATCTTTAGCTATTAGTGCAGGATGCCTGCAGTCTGTCAGCTCTGCCATGGATGTAGTGACTGAACCTGATCTAGGTGTTTAAAAGAACCCATTAATCTTCAAGTGCTTGCTCACGTCCATTCCATTACAGGTATGTGCCTGCCTCCGTGCATGGGCACTGGGACCTTCTTCCCCCTAGCAGACCCCGTAGGGCTGGCTCCAGTGCTGGACCCCCCTCCCCCCCGAGTCCTGTGCACATGAGGCGCTGCTGGCCCTACGCCCGCTCAGTTCCTTCTTTCCGCCTGTGGTGGTTGCTGGAACTGCCTTTGCTTGCATCGCAAGTGCTTCATTCCCCATTGTTTGAACTATCCTTGTTGTTGGTATTATTAGAGAGTTAGATTAAGTAACTGTGAATAGTGGGAGTTAGTTACCTAGGGTAGTCCTGGCTAGGACTTAGCCGACAGTGGGGTATGCCCCGGACACTGGGCTTAAAACTATGTGCCTCCAGGGGGAAGGCTTTCCTGCTCAGCGACCCCCCACGACCACTGCCTTAAGTGCTTGGGGGAAGCCCATTGTAAGGACAAGTGTAAGATCTGCAAGGCTTTCAAACCCAAGGCTCAGAAGGACAGAGCAATCTGTTTGAAAGCCTTGCTTATGGAGGCAGCGCTTTGTCCGGCCTTCGAGTCAACCCGCTCCATCTCGGTACCGAGCATGGGTCAGCACAGAGTGCACCGTGAGCATCAGTCACGACTCGGCACCACGCATCATGTCTGGTATGGAAGAAGCAGCAGAAATAGTGCTGGGAACGCAGTCACCCCTCCGCACCGTCCAAGCAAGCAGGGTCAAGCACCAAACCGCACCGGGACTGGACCATAGACGCCCACTTGGCGGAGCCAGCATTTCTGATCAGGGAGCCACCCCCAATTCCTGGAAGGGGAGGAGCCCCTGTGCACCTGCCAGCGCCGTCAACACCGGAGGCCTTTCAGGTGGCAAGAGCCTTGTTGGCCTTGCCTTCTCCGTGACTTTCACTGAAGGAGAAGGGGCTGGTGTCGTAGGGGAAGCCTGTGCTGGGACCCTCAGAATGGCTCAGGAGATCCCCCGTGTGGGGAGGAAGATCTCCAGTTGGCCGGTTGCTTACGATGGAGCAATGCCGCTCTCCTAGAAGTCGTTCCAGGTCACGATCATTGGGCTGGCCTGCATCGAGGCGGGAAATGGAGTGACCCTCCTGACACTGGTCTCGATCCCTGGCACCGGGAGAAGTCAACTCCAAGAGATGGCACCGGTCACAGTTGCCCGCTGGGCACTGCTCCCCAGATGTATCCTGCTGTTCCTGCTCTTCGGCACCGAGGAGTTCACCTGTACCGAGGTGGCACCGAACTGTCGCTGAAGGCCAACTTGGCTCCGATACGCAAGCGGTGCCACAAGTCCTCAGTACTGAGACAACACTCTAGAACACCCAGCTCCTCAGAGCACAGCTCTGTGCACCGGCACTGGTCGTGGTGTTGACGGTGTACCTCATCATCATCGAGATCAGCAATGTCAAGAGGCAACTCTCCAGAGTCTGTATCGGGCTAAGTGGAGAGAGTTTACCTGCTGGGCGGCGTCCCAGGGTATCCCACCTAACCTCTCGCCAATACAGGCAATCATGGAGTACTTGCTACAGCTAAAGCTCCAGGGACTGGCTGAAGATCCATCTAGCAGCTATATTAGCCTTCCATCAGCCGATGGAGGGGAGATCGCTCTTCTCCCTCCCCATGATGATTAGATTCCTCAAAGGGGTGGAGAGACTTTATCCACAGGTCCATGACCTGGTGCCTCCCTGGGATCTCAACCTGGTCCTCTCATGACTCCCGGGGTCCCCCTTCGAACCCATGGCTTCATACCCTCTGCTCCTTCTTTCCTGGAAGGTGGCCTTCCTGGTAGACATTACCTCTGCAAGGAAGGTCTCTGAGATTAGGGTGCTGACTTTGGTGCCCGCCTATACTGTGTTCTATAAAGATAAGGTTCAGTTGAGACCATACCTGGCCTTCCTGCCTAAGGTGGTTTCCCAATTTCATTGTAACCAAGATATTTTTCTCCCCTTGTTTTTTCCCAAACCTCACAGCTCAGAGGAGGAGAGAAGGTGGCATTTGCTGGACATAAGACGGGACCTGGCTTTCTACATTGAGCACACAAAACTGTTCTGGAGATCGATGCAACTCCTGGTCGTGGTGGCTGACCAGCTGAAAGGCTCACCTGTCTCCACCCAGTGCATCGCCTCGTGGATAACTTCCTGCATCAAGTTCTGCTACGAGCAGGCGAAGGTGCTGCTTCCGGGAACCATCACAGCGCACTCAACCAGAGCTCAAGCCTGGTCTACAGTCTTCCTAGTGAGAGTGCCCCTGCCGGACATCTGCAAAGCCACAACCTGGTCATTGGTGCACACCTTCACATCCCACTACGCCATCGTCCAGCAGGTGTGGGAAGATGTGTTCTTCGGCAGAGCGGTGCTGCAGGCAGCTCACCAGTAACTCCAACCCACCTCCAAAGTATTGCTTGTTAGTCACCTATAGTGGAGTGAACATGAGCAAGCACTCGAAGAAGAAAAGGTTACTTACCAGTAACTGCTGTTCTTCGAGGTGTGTTGCTCATGTCCATTCCACAACCCATCTCCCCATCCCCGCTGCTGGAGTTAGTGAAAGGGAGGACTGAGTGGGCATGGGGCTGGCAGCACCTTGTGTGCCGCGGCGTGTGCACAGGGCTCCGGGGGACGCCAGAGCTGGCCCTACAGGATCTACTAGGGGAAGGTTCCAGTGGCCGTGCACACACCTAGAATGGACATGAGCAACACATCTCACAGAACAGCAGTTACTGGTAAATAACCCGTTTTCATAGTAAGTGTCTATGGCCTGCAATGTGCAGGTCAGACCTCACTAGATGAGCACAATGGTCCCTTTCGACAGTCAGCGTCCGTAGGTGCTCAAGTTGAGCATTCAGGACTTTTAGCACTGACAATTAGTGGATCCTTTTCAGCATGTAGATTTGAATCTCTCTGCAGCTGAACTATTTGCTAAACAGGGCTGTGGCAAGGCTTTAATCAGCTAATGGTTTGTAAAGGGTTTGGAGAGCCTTGGCCAAAAATCACTCTGAGCGGAACTGCTAGGGAGGCGAATTCTCTGGCCTATTCCATTCTCTTTGAGCAACTCAGCCTGTGTGAAAGGGAGTGGGAACGGCCTGCATCTTTCCTGGCTGGACAGGGAGCATTCAGGCATTTGGTATGCTGAGAGCGGTGCCGTAGGAGCACCGCTTCAGTTCTGTGCTCCACAGGACTGGACGGATACAAATCAGGGAAATAATACGTGCAATCAAGGAAACACTGGCAACTGACAAAGGAAAACAGGTCACAATTATCTGATGCTTTAAGCCAGAAATTCAGAAAGGCCAATAGCCAGAACCTCATGAATTGCTGTTCCCTCACCCCCACCCTCTTTTGGTGTGGGTGCTTGAGCCAGTATTTGACAGCTGCAGTGTGAAACCTGCCAAAAGCAGAGCCCTCTAACTGGCTAGGTTAAAGACAATCTCCAAAACGGGGGTGCGGAGTTCAGAGATGGCGGAGTGAGTCTGCCCCTCCAGGAAAGTTCTGTAGAACTGAATAGAGATGAAACCACTGTGGAGTTCCATAAACATTCTAGAAGCCTAGAGAATGTCACGGGGCTTGAAATGTTTCCTATAGGGTTTGGGTTTTTTTAAATGGTAACTCCAATCATCTGCCACCTCCTCTGAGTTAGGGATGAGACTTCTCCTCTGAAGCTCTTATCTTAAGCAATTTCCCGTTGCCTTAGCTCTTCAAAATTGTATTTGAAACTCTTTTTTCCTTCTCTGCTATTACTTACTGTTTAACTTGCCAGTACAATTACCTCTGCAAAGTGTCTTGGCTTGTTTCAGTTTGTATGAAAGTCCAGGAAATAAATGCTGTGTTATACTGTGATCGCTGAAGTTTCCTACGTTTGAAAATTCCACAACTGAATGAAGGCGTGTTTTGGGAACAGTTTATCTGTCTCAGGGAGAGCAGCTCACTTGGTTCAGGGTTCATACACTGGATCTATAGGAAGGCAGAAGAGGGCTGAGTGTGCAGATGAGGAGGCAAAGGGAAATATGGCAAGGAGAGAAAAATGCAAAAGCCCAGTCAATTTTTTACCTCTTTTAATTCTATGCTTCTTTAAAACATTGACAAACATTTACAAAAATGTGCTCTTTTAATATCAACAATCAGACGTTCACGTCTGAAAAGGACAATTGTATTTTAAAACACATCCAAATACTTCACTTCCAAGTACAAAACTTCAGGGAATATAAAACATTTACTTGGAGGAGACATCAAACCCTGGCCTTTAGCTTTACTTTTGATTAGATTTATCTGAAACGTAAAAGCATAAGGGCCTGATTCTGTCAAGTACTAATCACCCACTATATGGCTGTGATTCAACAAAGCACTTAAGTACTTGCTTAGAGTTAAGCGCATGCTTAAAATCCAGCCCTATTCAGCCAGTGCTTTGTGCTAATTCAGGAACACATCTCTGTACTGGACAGAATTGACTTAAATGTTAAGGTAAGCACATGCGTAAGAGCTCTGCTGAATAGGGATGGACTTAAGCACGTGCTTAAGTATTTTGCTAAACTGGGGTGTAAGTGCTGAATGCCCCTCTGCTTCCATTGACCTGGAACAATTTCAATGGGTGTGGCACCTTGCAGGCCGCACCCTTCAGCTGACGAGCTGGAACTCCAAGCAGAGGAAAAATGGGAGAATGTGTAAAGCTCACCTAGGGCAAAGAAGCATTTTATCCACTCTCCTTTCTGATGGGGACTGCTGGTCGTCATCATCAAAGCAAGTTTTACAAGTAAATCAGCATGGAAAGCCGGTTAAAACAACGACTTTCAGCCTCCAAAATGCTGAAGGGCCTGAAAGACGTTCCTGTGCACATAACCCAACCCATCCTTTAAATAAATAGACACCCCAGATTCTACAGGGAGGGCCCACAACACTGCAGTAACGGCACGGAGGACCATCAGCTATAGGACGAGGAAGATATTTACAACGGGTACAGAAACCCATCTTTAAAATGACCAGTCTCATCTGTTATCCTACAACATTAATTCAATCCTCAGCTGCTGGTGTTCACACAGAGTGGATTTTCTAAGGTGGCTGGATTTCTAAGCTAACACTTGTTTTTCCTGGCTTTCAAGAAGGAAGACTGGGGAATGGATCACTTCCAAATTGCCCAACATCTTCCAAGAAAAGTCCATTTCTTTCTTTGATGAATGCCACTATATGAAACTCCTGGGGGTCTGGTGAAATAGGATATGCTGGGAAAGTACAGAGCAATTTGATTTGATGTGCTGAAGAGCCAACAAAACATCAACCCCAAATGCGTTTAAACACCAGAAAGACCAATAGTATCTTCTGGAAAGCACAAAGCTATTTCAGAATCAAAAGTTCATGGACAAGTTGAGAGAAGGCTGAAAATCCTACCAAAAAAGAGTTTGTTTGTGTGTGATTAATGTAAAGCAGAGTGTAACAAATCCAAGCAGAAATTTGACTCCAGTAAACAATCAGCCTACACAACATCTATTATAAAAACAACAAAACAATCCCCTTCCCCCCCCCAAAAAAAACTGTACAAAAAGTTTAAGTCCTTACTAAAACAGAACTGCTAACTCTAGAGACTAACAATATGCTTAATGCTTTACATTTACGATTGTCTTGGCAGTTGGAATTGAAAGTAGCTAAGAGAATAAACTCTGGAAAGTACATTATAAAATGGACAAAACCTTTAGATATATGAAACATAATTCAAAAGGAAATTTTTCACATACTAAAACCTTGCAATGTTTTGTGATATGCACTGCTTATTTGCACTGATGTGCGCTGCCTACCTGTGAGAAGGACTAGAGTGGTTTGTGCACACTGTGCGTGCTCTGTTCACTAGGTCCTACATTTGCAATCAGTAATGCAGATGTTGTGTCAACAGAGGTGTACTCTTGAAGGGAAAAGCATTCTGATTCAGAAAGATCTGCCTGGGTAATGGAGCTGGCAGGCTACGATTAGGTTACTGAATGGTAAACGGGCAGCATAGAGTGTCTTCTTTTTAAAAATGTTTATTTCACAGATGACTGAGTTTCATAAGCCTGACTAGAAGACTGCAAACTCATCAACACAAACGGACAGAGTGCGGTTAGTGTCCCTGGTGTTCCAGCTATTTGGGAACTCAGAATACATGGTGGTAATAGTAAAGAGATTTCAGCATTATTTACAAAAATGAGAAGGTCACACGGGATCATTCTGTGAAAGTCAGTGCAGAGGTGATTTCCATGTCACTAAAACTAAAGCCATCGGGCCCACTGCTTTGCGACTCGTGATGCCATTTGCACAAATGCCACCCAATGAAAACAGTGGCATTTGACACCAACTTGGCACCGGTATAAGTGACACCGCACGGTGCAATACACTGGGGGATCACACCTGCTGTCACAAGTGCACAAATGCCATCAGGAAGTCATGCCAGCCATGCTGACTAATGGGAGACAAATCCATAACGAAATGAAGACGGAACTAACAGAACATGCTCTGCTCCCCAACGATGTGCTGGGGTGTCTGGGTATGAAATCACTTCCCAAGGCAGGAGGCACACTAGGTTGCAGGCTCTGGAGCTGAGCTGACTAATCCGACTGGAACCTTATGATACTCAAATCATTTCCTCACTGCAAAATTATGTATCTATACAGGGATTTTGTACTGTTAGGAACTGGGACAATTTGGGACTGTCATATTGCTTCATAATAAAAGGAGTTTCCTGTGAGCAAGTTCTGAGAGGGTTTTCCTGGAAATAATATTGAAAGAAAAACAAAATGTGTGAAAAAGCCTCCTATGGCTTAATTGTCATGAATTAGTGCTGTCTGATCTGTTAGCTCAAAAACTCTATAACTGATTTTACGAAGTCAGTGGACCCCCCTTCCCCAAAAGGAGCTATGTAAAAATAATTAAAAAGGAACCAAGCACGCATTAGTGCCACTAATATTTAACCTTACAATGCTGGTATTATCAGACTTGTCAGCCAGATGAGTGTTTAAGCAGGACTTGCATATTGCATATTTCTAAAGCCTCTGGCAGGTTACAAAATAGCTGGAAATTAGAATGCTTGGGGAATATCCTCAGCTCGTTAAGCCCATTCATATTTTCCACATCCAGTCTGATAAGGAAAGGTTACTCTTTCCCCGTGAAAACTAGTGAAGCTAAGAATCAAGCAATGCAATACAAATATTAATTAATTTTTGTTCTGAACGCTGCCTAAATTAGTGTTATGGTTTAGCCCAAGAGAGATTATTGGCCAGAAATGAAGTTCTGCTATCATAGTACAGTGGTTTTGGCTAAGCACGTGGTTTTTCTGAGGCACTTCAGTGGCAATGCTCACTTTGATCAACTCAGGAATAGTGCATAGCAGCAAGGGTCAAATTGCATCCTCAGGGCAAGTTTGGTCCTAAACCCCAAGAAGTGCACAAGTTGCAACAACACAAGCAGCTTGACAGGTTCTATAAGAGACTGATGCCCAAACCGGACACTCCTCAGCACAATTATGAGCTAGGCACTCATCTAGACAAACAGAGAGGATCTTTTTTTGCTCTGTCATTATGATGCAACCCCAATGACCCAGTAATTGAGAGCAGAATTTGACTCCTTCACGGTAGATTAAATATGCATGTATTTAACTGGGACTCCTTCATGGAGTCTGTGTTCATGCCACCTCTGAAATACAGATGGCTCTAAAAACTTCTTGAAGAAACGGGTCCTCATTGGGTAGTGACATTGTAGCCCCTAAGGGCATACTGAAAATGAAATTTATCCCAGTCCAGAAGGCCTCTGAAAGATTCCACACATGCTGATGCTCTTATGTGGGGTGTAAATGGCCTGTAGGCTTTTCCCACAGATCCCATAATGGGTAGATTTCACCCACAGGCAGATTTTAAAAAGTGGATTATTGAATTGAATTTCTTAATATGTGTTTAGGGTAAACAAAGCTAAAAAAAATCTGAATGAACATAATACCTCAATGTCACTGATGCTGAAATGGTTTCTTTTATGTAGAAAGTTCCAGCCTTATCTGAGATACATCAATTCTAAAAATAATTGTTTTTGAATTATGGAGTTCAGCAAATACCCAAGACAGACAGGGCATCTACAAAGGGTAAACTGCCAGTTTTCTCACTTTCATATAAACTTATACAGATTTTAAAAAGAAAACATAAGCCTTTGATCCATGCTACCTTGTCCATTCTTCTCCCAGAATGACAAGGAGTTAAATTCCATATACCACATTTTAGCAGCAGCCATTTAACATCATGCAGGTAAGGATTTGGAATGGAAACTCCAATAGGTCCTTAACTGATGTGTCACTACATGTCCTATTCTGACATACTGTAATACAGGATTATGAATTCGCCTTCAGCTCTCCAGATTCACTGCTAACTCTCTTGTGACACACAATTCAGCCTGTCCCCGCCCAGCTTGATTTCCCCATGTTCTTATCTCTGAATGAGAAGATAATTTCATTAACTGCGGCCTGTGCACAACCACATAATACTCCAAGGCCCGGTCTACACTTACCTTGGTGATTCAGAGGCAGTCGACGGGAGATACGCAGGTGACGTAAATTGCTTGCGTATCTCCCGTCGACTTTGCAGCGTCTCCTCCACGTGGCGTCCACACTGCGCTTCATCGAAGGGAACAGCGCTCCCTTCCACGCAGCGCTACTCCGCTTACAGGGGTGGTTTCCCTGCGTCACTTCCTGGATCGACTGAGCGCGTCTATACAGACCGCTCAGTCGATCCACAGCAATCGATGTGACGGCGGCGAATTTGCCGCCGTCAATGTAGACCCAGCCCAAGTTCAATACTGCTTTGGTCCTGCAGAAGCTTCGACTAGCAAATGCCCCCCTTCCAAAAGAAACGGAACAGGAAATGGATACTTCTTCAAGCTGTCAAGGTGATGACATCTGCTCTCACACAGACATGACACAATGCACATATCTGATTTGATTCAGAGAGGAGATAATTTAATAAAATTATCTATTGATGAGAAAAAACAGCTAAGGTGGAATACTTTCTGCCGCACTTGCAGAGCAATGATTGCAGAGCAACACACAGGCTAGGATCAAGCCTTCGCTGTCAGCTGGAGTACAGCATGACTTCATCCTGACCGAGAGGATTAAGTCATGTTGCACTCCAGGGGATGGGCCTACAGTTATTACTCTGGCAAGTTTTACTTCAAATGGGAATTCTGTTTGAAAGAATTTCCTAACCTAGTCCTTAGCAGGAACTACAAGCATTTGAGCTCCCCAGACAAAGCATCAGAAAGAGCAACCCATGCATTTCAGTTCATTTCAGCAACACTGAAGGAGCAGCTTGCAGTTATAGTTTGGCTTTGCTACAGCGGATGTCAGTGGGCGTAAAGCAAGGGCAGGGAATTCCTGGGCATTTAATGCAGTTGTTACAAGGTTATCACCGCTCAGCCTTTCAGCCTCATCTTGATTGCATGCCAATAGTGTGCAGTAATTCCTAGAGGCTGCCTAACATACCTTATTGCGTACGTAAGCAATTTAGTAAACTATATGAGAGGAGCATATTTTACTGTGAAGGGCAAAATTCTCTTCCTGCATCTATCTGGCTTAAGTGTGCTCTAACGTTTCGCTTTCCTGACCCTGATCTCCTTTTGTTCAGAGTGCCAAATATCAGAGTCTAGCTTCACTGTATGGATGAGAGAGGAGAATTTTGCTCTACCTTTTCAAATAAACACCACTCCTGTAGCAGGATTTGGTCCCTTAATTGTCGATTAAGAGAACACCTACAATGAGAAAAAATTTTGAGGTCAGACTGCTTTTTGCTAACCCCGACCCTTTTCCCCAAATCTAGATAAACTAAGTGTGTTTATCTTTACAATGGCACTCCCCATCTAGCCTGTAGAGAATGCTAGCTACTTCTGATGATACAGAAAGCTATAACCTTCTTGAGTAAGTGGTATGATTTCATAGTGGTGCTGCTACATTATACAACATAAGCACCTATGTGCTTTGAGAGTTTTCAGAATATAGATTATCCCCCAGTGGAGATCTTTATAGGTAAGGAGAGTATTGGGGCATGAAAATCAGAGAATTCTGGAATTAGCTGTAATTGGTCTCCTAGGAGTTAGAAAAGTATTACTATTTAGAATTAACCTGCAGGAAACACAGAGGGCCTTATTATTTGATATCAGTCTGTGTAGTCAGTTACTTATGAACCCTGACATGCATCCATTTACTACTTCAGTTAGTGTTAAGACAGCATGGCTTGTACTATGACAGCTTCAGTTATACCCTCTTTTTTAAATTAATCCCCCCGCTACCTCTTTTCAGCTAAAAAACCCCATAGCTAATTTAGAGACATCACACACACACACGCACACACAGGGCATGAAGGGCGTTGCAATACAAAGTCTTCCCCACCCCTCTCTCCTAAATACAGACATATACAGTCAGGTTGTGATGCTCGCTTGGTAGTACCTTCCTCTGCAAAGAGTCCCTTTGACTTCAATGGAAGAAAGAAATATGTTTTTAGCTGTATGATCACTTCACATCTAGGACTCAATTTCTCTGTTTTTGGCCAACTAAATCCCTCTCTCTCTACTGAGTTATCACAGACATAGAAACCTAGAAAAATCATCTGTGCCCCAGAGATTTCCGATGAGATAATCAGGGCTCCCACTGGAAGTAGACCTGCAGGGACCCTTCCTCTTGGCTTAGCCAGGTTACTGGTTTCATAAATGTTGCGCTAGGGAAGCTCCCCTTCTTTTCAGCTTCATATCGTATTTACCACTCATGTCCTGGTGATAACTAGCTTCTGTGTAATGCCGAGTTCTGCCTTCATTCCATGCTGTGAATTCGCTTCTGCTGTATTTTTTTTTAAACTGAGCTTTCTCTCGGAGATCAAGATGGGTTGAAGTCTTTGTTTTGATGAACCAGACTCAAGGCAATCCCAGAGTTCCCTATTGCTTTCTCTCTGCTGGCTCCCAACAGCGCGCCAGACGACACCAAGGTCTCGTGGGCGACTTTGACTTGCAACGATCAAGCTGGATAGCTGACAATGTTATCCCTACCTCAAGCACAGAGCCATTTGCAGCACACAAATGTTCAGAGAATAAAAGCCATGTATTGCATCAGTGGCGCTGAGAGAGACCCCTTCTCTTTCACAATGGAAATCACTACACAGGACACCCAGCCTACCCAACCCTCCCCATTCCTCCCAAACTCACCTCTCACTCTGGCCCACTGCCGGGCTCCTGGATGGGCCCAGAGTTAATTCTGCAACAGGCTTTAAATTTTTTTTTTTTTTTTTTTAACCACGTGGCCCCTTCCTACCGCTCCTGTAACACTGACACCTTGATTATTGACGAGTACCACAGAACAGGCACATGAGAGTTCATCCCCTCTGCTCGCACAGCACATGTACTGACAGCCTACGGGTACCTACAGGTTCACTCAGAATTCTGAGTGAAAACTCACCCACATTCTGCAAGTTCATTAAAAAAATAGGACTCAGCTCCGACTGACTGTTCCGCTTGGAGGATTCAATACTAGTAAATTCACTGCCTTGTAAATCTAGTATTTTAATGCTTACAGTATCCTAAGTTAGCCACTGTTAATTCCCCTAACAATGGATGGCTTGGAAGCCTACTAATTTAGTTACTGGTTAAGAAAACTGAGATGAATGACAGATGAGCCACTGGGAAATGGTAAAGAGTCCTGGCTTTCAGAGCAGTAACCTGGGCTACAGTAGCTGTGCAAAGCCAACCATTCTCTTTTTATTTCCTTTTCTGCCTTTCTGTTTGGTCAGCCCCCTCTCTGTTTCTTGCTGTGATCCAAAGCCCTTAACCTTTGGCGTGGGGATCAGTAACACACTGAGTCAGAGCAAATGGTCAGAGTCACTCTTCCCCTACAATGCAGCATACGCCAGGAAAGGATGGACAGACAGGAGTGTTGAGACCAGTGAAACTCACATCTGAAGTAGCCAATATGTTAACTTACCTTCACTGTCTACAGCCAATTTGGGTATAAAATTAGATAGTAAGGGTGCACATGAACATGGGAGAGAATGGCAGGAATTTGAGTCTGCTGGCAGACCACACTACCGAGATTAACTGATAGTCCTTAAAAGCCTATTGACAGGATCAAAGACAGATTCTTGGCAGGGGAGTGGAGCGTGGGGGGGAAGAGACAGTGCACTCTTACAAAAGATACAAAGATTACCCCCAATGGACTCCTTTTGCCTTTAGATGGGATAAAAAACCAGGTTGAGAATTTGTTAACTGCCGATGAAACTGAGGTGGTATGGAATAGAATCCCACTCGAAGGCAATGCTTCCAAGCAGCACTCACAACAAGGTGCACTAGGATGGATCTGAAACTAAAATCAAAAGGGTTACCAAGCTCCACCTACAGCCTGTCTTAAAGGCATTTAATTAGCTGTAAACCATTGCTGTGACAAAGACAAAATTGGGGGTGGGGGGGAGGGAGGGAAGAGGAAGTGAACTGAGTTACAGTTCTAGTGAAAATTCTCTTTAGAAAAGTGCTGGTGAAAGACAACTTTGAAATCTGAAAAACAGCTCCGCTAGCTAATGCTTTGAACTAGCAGAACTTTTTACTTTCTGCAATTGGTGCCACTCATCTGGCAATCTACTCCTTTTAGAAAAGGGCCAGTGGTCAGTCAGGGGAGAAAATGCTGGTGGTGATAATGTGTTGTCTGGGCGTGGATGGATGGGGAAAGGCTTTATATGTGTGCCTCAGTGGCCGGACAACCTGGAAGAAGTTCTCCGTTCATGACACTCTCTGAAACCAACATCTTGTCTTTGCTGGAATCCATCTGCTGCTTCTTGAGCATTCTTTGATGTATCAGGGGAACAAAAGACAGGACCAGGCCTCCAATAATTGGGGGAACTCCAGCAAAATAAAAGGCTAGGTGGTAATTCCCAAAATAATCATGGAGGTATCCTGAAAAACAGAAGGACATTGGTTGTTTCTTCAGTCTGATGGCTAATCTAAGCTTCCTAAATTGAAAGGGGAGACAACTTAGTTTCTCTCCAGCTCCATCATAATTAGACTTGGAGGGATTCAATTTTTAAAACATGGAATAACATCAACGTTTACTTCCACAGAATGGGATCTTCCCTACCGGGTTTTAAACATTTGTATCAGAATGGCACTTTCACACTAAGAAATGTAAGAATCAAAATCTCAGATGCTAATTGTTATTTAAATCAGAGCTGAATGTAGAATCTCAGATTCACACCAAAAAGAAAATCAAGGTATTTAATAATTAGACTTTTCAGATGAATTTCTTAATTACTTGATTATCAAACAAATATTACAAGCAAAGAAGGCAACGGCAATCTATAAGTGCAACTGGTTCGTTTTTAGCTTCCCTTCTTTGTAATATTTGGTTTGCGGATGGATATTTTAGTTCATTTTTTCGTTGGGGAGGAAACAAACAGCTACTGACATTTAGCAATTATAAATGAATCTCTTCAAACTCAGTCGTAACGCTGCACTTCTATTAGTTCAGTGACTTCTGTGATGGCCAGACTTCTTCCCAGATGGATGCATTTACTGCCACCATCATTCAAGGGCTATTGGAAGCTCCCTAGGAAGGGGCTGCTGGGAATTTTCCTACATAGGAACTGCAAAAATGAAGGACACCTAATCCTGAGTCTGATAGACCCAGTGCAAGATGCTTCTGATGAATAGTGCTATAATGCTTATAATTCTGCAATAGGCAGAATTTCTTCCTGATATCAGCTGGTGATCAGTTTATGCCCAGTAACCTAAGGGTTGGCAGCACTTATAATTTTTTATCTTACCTAGTGCAACTACAGATGCTCTTCTTGTTCAAGAACCTGTCCTGCAGAGGGCTTATACACATACTTAATTTTAATGATTTTGAGACTACTCCCATGCTTAAATGTGTGTCCAAGTCTTTTTAGAATCATAGCCCAAATGTATATATAACTTTTACATTTGACTCAATTTAGGGCCTTGGCAGGCAAGCCTAACTTGATAATTAGACTCCAAGGCTAATTTTCATATGAGTGGCACCTACCTAACTCCAAGTCCAGCTCTCTGCCTGGTTACTGGAATGTTTATTAACTCTAGGCAATTTTGTTATTAATTTGCATTTTCCAAATCTCTCTTGTGCTCTAAAGGCCACGGATTAAATTGCCTTGAAAATGAATCGTCCTCTGCTAATTTTTTCAATTTACTCAGTTACCAGAAGCAAAAACCGCCAACAGTCAAATAATGGAAAAAAAGAGTTAATCGTAGACTTATATCAGCCAAAGTCCAAGCACATACAGGATCAACTAAATGTAAGAAATTGCACCACACAATATGAGAACTGGGGATGGTGACAATCCTACTCCTCTCACAAATCGTAACTCATCACCCTCCACCCCAAATAATTTAATGCAAAACTTAAGACAGAATTCTCACTAAATCCTGGGGCCCGACTGTCTGATGGTGTTACTGACCTGCTATTGGTGGGCCAGCTGTCATTGGAATGGCCATAAGTCCCAAGAGATAGCCAATGGCTTGAGAAGCTTGCATGGGTCCAACCAGTTCAAAGGCTATGGGGGCCATGATGGTTATAAAGAATCCATCACAAAGTCCGAGAAAGAGGCAGACACCAATGACCCCCTCAAACGATTGGCACTGAGGGATCATCATGCACATGAGGCCCAGAAGCATAAAGGAGGCAACCTGGAGAGGCAAAGTACGGATATTAATAAGGTAACTGACAGACAACGAAGTCATGACTTCCTAATGCAAGTCCAAGGGCTGCAGGGATGTTAGAGGCAGAATATTATTCCCCATAGTTCCCATTCTGTAGTTCCTTCTGGGGACTTGAGGGCATTCTTTTTAAGGGAAAAGAGTTTATTGGAGAAGTTATGCAATTCCCGTTCCCAATTCCGAAGCCTTTTGGCTACAAGCGCCTGGATCAACCCTGCCAAATACGATATCCAAGAAGCTACATGTCTTTCTTCCAGACCCCGCACACAGTCCAGAATGGCCAAACCTTCTTGACTGCACCAGATAATTGCTCCCAGCTGAATCGCTTAATTCCCTGCCACTCTTCTAACCTTGATACATTGCTTCCAGGCATCCCACCTGCCCTCTGCCTTGGAACACTTCCTACTTATTCAACGGGGCTCCAAAAAGCATTTAGGCACCTAAAAATGCAGGTAGGCACCTAGCGGCATTTTCAAAAGCACCTAAGCAGATTCAGCACCTAACTTCATTGAAATCTATGAGTAAGGTGCATGACTCCCTTAGGTTCCTTTGAAAATGCCCCTAGGAATCTAAATCTCTTAGAAAATCTGGCCCTAGGTAAAAAGTGCTCTGTGCTGCAAAGGTTAGCACAGCTGTCCTAAACAGCAGGAATATAAAAGACTGTTTATCAGGCTCTGACTTTGCCTCCCCTATGCCACACGCTTGAGGTAAACATGGCCCAGAAAGGGGGAGACCTAAAAAGAACACTTAACTACAGAGAATGAAGAGTTTGCGGAAATAATGAAGAGGAAAAACTTGCAGGAGAAGAAAAGCCCAGCATATAATAGCAAACCTATGAAGTGTTAACAACATTACACAATACAAAGGCCCTCATTAAGGTGACTTTAAAAGGGTGCAATTACTGCCCACTGTATTTGGTTACTTTTTTACATCCTCTAGGATCTCTGCCAGATCTGCAAGAATAAATATTTAGACCTCTTGGTTCTTGGAACTGTGAGCAAGCCTCTAGTCTTAGTAAATCTATCTATTTTGAAAGGTAACACTAGTATTTCCTTTCCTGCCTGAACTCTATAAAGAAAAGGCAGAAAAGTTACTCAGATTTTAGTTCTCCAAAAGCTCCAGCCCTAATCGAAACGAGGCAACGTAACTATACAAGAGCAATAAGGACAAAGGTGTTTTAGCCCCACATTGTAGACCTACCTGTAGACATTGCCCAAGGCCAGGTTCACAAAGCAATCTGTAGGCAAGGCTACTCTCAGCACTGACCAGCCTAACTTTTAGGCACCTAGACAATCTCTGGGATTCACAAACCCCGAGTTAGGCACCTAGGAATGGGATTCTCAAAGCCAGTAAACTGGTGAGTCTCTGCCTAAACTAGCCAAGGGGAGGTACCAAGGCGAGGGATGCATCCTAATCCCGGCCCCTCAGGGAGTTAGCACCTAAATTCAGGCTGCTGGGAGGGAGGCGCCTCCCTCTACTTCTGATTCTCAGCTGCAAACCTGCTCTTGGAGTTTTTGCAAGAAGCCAGGGAGGGGAAAAAGGAGCCCCCCCCCATCTTTCAGACTCGTGGTTCGGGCAGTCACGTGAGAGGTGGAAGATCCCCATTCAAAGTCCTTCTTCCCTTTGGGCAGAAGGATGACTTGAACCAGGATCTCCCATGTCACAGGTGAGTACTTTAACCACTGGGCATAAAAGTTACAGAACAGTGTTACTCCCTACTGTCATTCCAGTGGTGTGACGGGATCCTCTGTTTTCCCTTGGAGAGCCACTGCACCCGAACCTTGAGAAGGACCTTTTAAGAAGCCTGGAGAAGGGCTAGTTGATGGATAAGCCACTTGATTTCAGCTGTTTGTTCATAAAATCCCAAGAGGAAAGGAGTGTGTCTAGTGGTGAGAGAGAGGCTGGGAGCCAGGACTCCTGAGTTCTATTCCTAGCTCTATCAGTGAGGTGCTGCAAGATCTTGGGTAAGTCATGTAACTTCTGTCTGCCTCAATTTCCACTTCTGTAAAATGGATGTAATAATATTTAGCTACCTCTTGAGGGGCTGGAAGGGTGAATTGTTTGTAAATCACTCTGAGGTCTCTGGATGAAAAATGCTAAGTGCAGAATACTGATATTTGTATGGACAAATCATCCCCTGGTAGTAAAACTGTCATTCTTAGCAGGCACTGATGTGAAGATCAGGCATAGTGTACCTGCAAGAAAATCTTTTTCAGTCCAGGAATGCAGTCACCAATCCGGCCAGAAACCAAGCGTCCAAGCCCTGATGTGGCTCCAAGGCAAACCAAGAGAATCCAGTCCTTTTGGTTTTCTTTAAACTCCTCCTCCACATATTTTACCTAGGGTGCAGGGAGGAAAATAAGAACATTAATCTTCAATAAACCTATTAATTGCACAAACCAAAAATGGATTTGCTAGGGCTGTCAACCATTAAAATGGGAATTTCTAAGAGGAATGTCTAGTCGTAGGCACTAATTATAACCATGTGTAGAATTCCCCTCAGGGGATTAACTGCTATTAGAGAACGGCTGCATTATTGTACAGCACCAAGCATAACAGCAGCCCTTATATAACAGGATCCCACCGTCGCCCACCTTGTCAGCCGTGTCCAGTAACTGCACAGACCTATTTCCCTCACTGCTCGTTATGGCTTCAGTACTATGAAGACAGCAGCATGGCCCTGCCTAAGTTCTGCATTACACGGTGGCTATTATATTTCTTAGGTGCTTCTCTGCTTGAGCCGGGTGGGTGAGTTTGGTCACCTATTCTCATAAACTGCAGCAAGTGCTCTAACCTCAGCACTGGAGGGGTTAGAGCCCTTCACCCTCACGCCTCCGAAGTCCACTTCAGTGGCATGCGATAACTGTCCTGGCTGCCACAACTTATTACCCAGATGAAGTCCATTGGGAGGCTCAGCCCATCAGGACGCTCTGTTGGTGAGATGCTCCAAAGTTGCCTCCTCCTTCTCAGTATTTCTGTGCACAGAGGAGCTTCTGCATTGCACTCCACCCTCTCGTCATCAAGACTCTCTGCTGCTCCCTCCGTTCCTGTTTTCTTCTCATCCTAGGTCCTCCTTCAGCCCTCACCTCGCAGCTTTCTTACGTTTGGAAAATTATTGCACTTCACGTGTGCCTAGCACCCTCCCACTCCTCCAAACCCCTCCATAATACCCATTTCTTCCACAAAGCCGCCCGATGCTGACTTTCTCACCCATAATGCCTTCCCACAGCTCCTGGGGCCTGTGCTCCCGCTCCATTTTGAGCCATCTCTTGGGCACTGCCTATGGTCGAGTGGAAGCTCTTTGGGGCAGGGACCATGTACTGGCATAAGTTTTCTGAAGCACTGCATGCATTCCCAGAACTTTATTCAAGGGGGCGTTTTAGCTGGTAACATGCGTGGGTGTGATTGTTCATAGCTCATGGAGCTTCCAAGCCATCTGTCTGAGCTGTGGAACGGTTCTTCAGGATTGCATCCACCAGCTTAGAATCAGCATCCTTAGGATCTCCCCTGCCCCACCCTCTTGCATCCCCCATGCATTGTGGTGATGCTCCCACCCGCTGAGTACTGGAGATAAGACTCCGACTGGAGCCCATCAACGGTGCTCAGAGTACCAGCCAAGATGGAGAGGGATGTGGGGACAAGCAGCTAGGGGAAGAGAACAGCTGCAAAAGACAAAGATACAAGTCATTCCCGCCTTCCCAGCATGAAGTCATGCTCTGTCTCCCCTAGAACGTTCTCACCAGGTGCACGTAAGGTACAAAGTATCCCAGGACGGCTGTAGCGATCCCAAAAGCCCAAATTCGGTACGTCTTTCTCCGGAAAACCCTCATGTTGAAATACTTTCGCATCTGAGACCCGCATTGCTGTTTCATGCTCCGGATGGCCAGTTTATCTTGCCTATCATGGTGAGAGTCACAAGAAGGTGGCAAGATGGGTCGGAAAGTCAGAGACAAGAGAATCTGGATGAACATAAAGGCACTGAGGACTTGGAAAGTGTGAGCTAGCCCGATGGTGCTCCCGATGGTTTTCAAAAAGAAGGGAAGGGATATGGAGAAGAGGCAGCTCCCTCCAGCCACGATGCCATTCGCTAAGCCTAGACGGCGTTTGAAGTAGTGGCCGAGGATGACCAGGGAGGGCTGGAAAGCAAAGGAACTGCCACATCCGAAGAGGATTCCATATGTGAAATAGCGGACTTCAAGGGACCTATCGGGAAAAACAAACAAAGAAAAAACAACCAGAGAACACCTTGGTTAATTGCAAAGGGTGACAGTTATTACTGCGTATTATTTATATTCAGTAGAGCCCAGAGTCTACAGTCAAGATCAGGGCCCATTTTGTGCGGGGCACTGTACGGATACATAGTAACAAACAGCTGCTCCTCAGAAGAGCTTATAATTCGGGCTGCGAGTCTGTCACAGAAGTTGTGGGAACTCACGGATTCCAGAACTTTCTGTGACCTCTGCAGCAGCTAGTGCAGCTGACGTCAGGGCTGCTGGTGCGGCTGGCTCTGGGAACTGCCCAAGCAGTGGTCCCAGGGACTGCGGGGGCAGCAGTGGCCCCGGAGGCGATCGGAAAATGGTCCCCAGGGGCCTCAGAGTACAGTGACTGGAGTAGTCAGCAGGGGCCAGCCATTTGGCCCCCAGGGCCTTCATAGCAGTGACGCTCCAGAAACAGTTAATATTTAGTCATGGGTATTTATAGTAAAAGTTGTTTATTGCCCATGACCTGTCCATGACTTTTGCTATAAATACCCATGACTAACTCTTAGTCTTATAATCTAGATAGACAAAGCAAGGTTTATCCCCATTTTACAGATTGCCCATTACATCGCATGGGAGATGAAGTTTGGCTTTGAAGGAGAACAGTCACATGAAGCAGCTGAACATCAACTCCCAGGAGCCACTGTGGCAGCATATCTGAATTGGAATATTGTAGTTTTCAGGCATCAGGTTTTTTGATTAACAAAAATATATATATATATATAAAAATATTTTTCCATGGAAAGAAAGAACTTTTTATCAAAAATTTCATTTAGTCAAAACCTCAATTTTCCATTAAAAAACAAAAACAAAAACAACCCCCGCACCCAGTGATGATATCCAACCGGTTCGCACCGGTTCGCGCAAACCGGTTCTTAAAATTAAAAAAATGTAGCGAACCGGTAGTTAGCGCCCTCCCCTGTCACGCTCTGCGGGGCGCTGGTGGGGTTTTGAATTTGACAGCGGAGAGTGAGTTTCACAGCAGAGATTCTCCACTGGGATGCCGAGTCTCCCCTTCCGCCGCCGAAATTGACAAGGCAGAGTCAATTTCACGGCGGAGAGTAGTCTGAAGTTCAGAATAGGTTCTTAAATATCACCTGCCTTTATAGAACTGGTCATTGGAAATTTGGGATATCATCACTGCCCGCACCCCACCCCCAAAACCTCCCCAAAACTCCAGTTCCAACTGAAAATTTGCAACCAGTCCAAGTGTAGTAACAGGAGGCCCTGACCACTCATTGTTAAAGAACCTTTGGCACTTGCTTCAAGAACAGAACTTGAGCACTGCTGTTCAAATTCCAGTTTGGGTAGTCATGTTCTGCCGCTCTAAAATCCCCTGAGAATTTCAACTGGATATTGTTTTCTTCAATTCTGCCTTGAAATTTTATTGTGAGCTATTAAACAGCTGCTCTAACCCACTCCGGAGTGGCTGCCTTTTAGTAGGGAGTGAAATGATTGTTCTATAGACAGACCACGTGCCAAGTCCTTTTAGATGAAAGTTTATTACATTTCAATTGCTAGCAATAAAGCAGGTGAGGAGATTCCTGCTCAGAAGAACCAGAGAAATCAGAAAATGTTTACAAGTGTATCATTAATTCCATTACAAGTCTGTCTGTCTCAGCTAGCCAAGTAGAACATGACTGTTACACGAACTTACTCAAAGACAAAGAACAGTCACGAAAACCAAATTTCAAGCTCCTCCAAAACCAAACCACATCAGAGAATCCTCAGAAATAGAGTGCACTAATAAGTAATAATTTCATAGCTGTTCCCTTACCCTTCACACAACTGCTTCAGGGACAAAGCTCTGAAAAAACCCACAAACACTGGCTGCAGTCTGGGACTGCCATTTAAAATGGAATACAGACACTAGAAGAACATCTGGTTTCCTTACCACTCTCATAACCCAAAATTATCCATGGCTGGCGGTCTTAGCTGAAATAAAACAGTTTCCAGCTCTGAGGCAGGTTTTGTGTTTGGAACGAGTAGAGACATTTAAAACCAAGATCCTGTCTGCTCTGCAGAGGTGTTAAAATACTCTGTAGAATGATTTGTAAGAGCAGGGGTTTGCCTCAGCCTCCTTATCCAAGACTTTCCATTCCAACTCCTTGCTGTGAGCTGGCTGCTGTCCACCCCAGAGGTGGTTGCATTTTAGTGGTGGAGTCTATTTCACCAGGTTAGGATTTACAGTAACCTCTCTCCCTAGTGGCTGCCCCAGAATGACAACTCCCAACTGAAAGAGCTCTCCTTTAGCTCAGGTGGTAGAAGCCTGGGGTTTAGGTGCCAAAGACTGTTTCTACTCCTGCAGATGAGTGTCTGGCTCTGCAAGCAGTTCTTCGTAGGTACAAACAGTTTGTGCTTCTGAGGTCCTTCAGAAAGGAAGGCTAGAGAGGCAAAATAATATTACAAGGAGAATCCCCTCACTGACCATGTGTGACACTTGTATGTATTCCATCTCAAGAGTCTGCCTGACTGACCAACAAGAAAACATTTCTGAAAGAAAAGCCGCCACAGAAAACAAGAGAGAAGCTGATTTCTTGACAAAAAATTGAAAGCACTAAAAAAAAAAAAAAAGGCCTGGAGTTACCATAGCAACAGTAAAAAAAAATTCCTCTAAAAGAAAACCCGCCAACCATGATTTAATCCATCACTGGATTATTAATATTTATGATGAAAGGAAACAGTAACAGCACAGGGTAAAAATTCCATTTCTAAAACACGCTAGCGGAGGAGAACCATCTGACATAAGGGACTACAATGCAGATGCCCCATGATTATTTCACAGTGCACACATTGGTTAGTGGAGGGGAGGGCATGAGAAGAGATAGGCTGGTGACCCTGGAGGGAATAAAGTGCTCCCACGCAACACATCTGGGTTTGATTCAAAAGCTGGTCTCTCATTCCCTGCACTCAGAGCAACACAGCGGTACTGTGTAGGCTGCTCAGCTGTGGGGAAAGAGAGCTGTTCACATGACTCAGCAGAGACCCTGCTGACTGATATAGAGGCTATGCTGATAATCCATCCTCTGTTCAAGGAAGATCACAGAAATGTAGAGGCCTAAGGGGAAGAGAAAGAGTAAAACCTGGGTAGAAAAAGGATGTCTCTCTCTAGGGAAATCCGTCCCTTCTAGAACACCCCCAAACCAAACAGCCACAGAAGAGCAGGAATTAGGGACAGAAAGGTTTTGAGATGTGACTAGATATATGGAAGGGGAAAGCCCCACTGGAATATCAAATGTTTTTGATTCTATTGTTTCCTGCCTTTGCTTTAAAAAAAAATCCAGCTAAGATTGAATAAAAACCCAAACCCAACTGATGTTTATCTCGTCTTGGAGTGCTCATTAGAGCGGCAGCAGCCTCCCGCTAATTAATAGTGTAACAATGCTTGTTGAAAGGCATAATTGAAAGGCTCCCGTACTATTACTGCAATGATGTGTGCCAGCTAATGGGCTAGAACAGGAAAGAAAACTCTGGCAATTAAGGCAAGCTCCCAAAGCTTTTCTTTTAAATCACTGTTTATTTAACAGTTTTCATGTAGACCTCCCAATATTTCATGAGTGTGTGATACCGGACAGAAATAAACTCAAGCTGCAAAATTAGGGAGTAGGATTTCAAACACCTGAAAATTCAGGGAAGTTTGGATCTGGTATTTTAGATCAGCCCAGGTAGGAGCATTATGTAAAATTTGGATGCAGATTCTGAATCACCAGCAAATTCGTAGGTGTTCAGAATTGGGATGCTAGATGAAGCCTATCCCTAATGTTACCTCAGCACTGATATTTCGTTAGAGAGAGAACCAGAAAATGCAGGGGCCCATGGAAATGGAGGAGGAAAAGAAGTGAAGGAATGTTCCCAAAATGTTAATAAGTTCTGTCTTGAGTGATGGACAGAGGTTTGAGTCAATTCCTCGGATTCTATCAAATTCAATCTGCTTTTCCCTCTTTACCATCTGATTGTGAAGAAAGTCCTCCCCTGCTTCCCCCAGGTACAGAGCGAGAAACACATCACAGAATTAAAACTCATCCCAGTAAGGTAGGGTAGCGAGTGACTGGTACATTCATCTCCTAGGGCTGATAAACGGAAGAGCAGTGGGTCTCTTTCCATGTAGAAAAGAGTGAGCTGCAAAGAGGGAGGTTATGTTCTGATTTATAAAATCAACTCAATCCTGACTGTCCTCTCTGCTTTGAATAACTAAACAATGTGAAAACCACTCTAGGACTGCACAGTTTTGTGCATTATGGTGTTTTCAAATACCTTCCTCTGAACTAACATAGGATACAGGCCACTGTCAAAGACACTGCCATAGGAAGTGATGGAAGCCCCCCATTGTTTGGAGCATTTTTAATTGGCCTGGATAAAGTGCTAGAAAATATAAGGAACAGGCAGATGGTCTAGCAGCTCTTTACCATCTCCAGGTTCTATGATTCGACAGCAGATTTACCATTGGTCTATTTCAGGGTAGTAACTGCTATGTGTGCATATAATCTACAGTGTGTGTCACCTGAAACTGCAGTGTGGTTATATTAAAAAATCCCAATGTTATGGGAGAGCAGAAGATGGTAGTTCCAAATTTCAGAACTGCACTTTACAATCCAGATGGAGCACATCAAAATTGCTAAGCTGAGTCACTCTAACCCTGACTTCTACTAGGCTTTGCCTAAGGCAGCCCAATACAATGGCCCCCTCCCTGTGATACAGCTGTGGACGACTTTAATTTTACCCTTACAAGACAGCTGAAGAAATTTAAACCACGAGTGAGCAAGCAGGAAACATGGATTTCACCTCTGAACTACTCCTAATGGAAAGGCCCTCTTTGTTTTTCTTTAAAACCCCTAAACTAAAAGTGCCTTAGTCTGAACAATTGCTTTGCTGTGTATGAACATTTTATAAGTGATGGGAAAAAAGTCTGAAACTTTTGTAGAAGAACAGGGGAGGAAAAGAGAGATGATGGGGTAAAATACTGTATCTCTCCGTGAAGTTATCTACAACTGCATGTCAGTTCAATTTATTCCACTGACATCGATTCATATGCATCATTCCCCATAGGATTTATCAGGCTCTCTTCTCAAACAGCATAGGGTCTTTTTGTATTGCTTTAAACAAACAAACCCATGAAGTAAGACCATTGGGCAGGGGCTACCTTGAGCTGGGTGCTGTGTGTGTGCGTGCGAGAGAGTGTGTGTGAGAGAGAGAATACAAATAAATAAAATATACACAGTGTTCCGGTAGATTGGTCTTTCTGTGTTTTCCACATCAAGAGGCAGCAGCTCTTGCTTGCAGAGCAGGAGGGGTCTGAGTTCTAGCATTGCTAGCGCAAGGCAGTTTTGGGTAGCCACGGTGTTAACACTCCTAGAGAGACTCTCTTTTAGAACAGGCTCTATGACACAGTTCCGATTGCACTTAGCAGAGGAACACGCATGCTCGTGTACGTGCTTGTAAGTAGAACACCAAGTTACGGGCAGGATTTGGGGAATATCAACAAATGGGTAAACTTCAGGCTAGAATTCCTTAATGCACTGATCTGGAACGGGACCAAACAGCCCTGAACTTCTGGCAACGTGTGGTGCCTGGACTCCATTGTCCCGTGCTGTTTAGGAAACCAGCAATGCACACCTCCACTTGTATATTCAATGCCTGGCTGAACAGCACGTGGCCCCTTGCTGTATTTAGATTGTGTGGCATAATTACCCATGGGGATCTCTCTTTTAAAATGTCTGTTTCAAGTGTTTGCTAGGGGAGACCACTGGGACCATTTCCCTTGCCAAAGCAGAAAGGAGACTGAAGAGGTGGGCACAAAGGCCGCTGTTCTGAGCCTCAGCTTTTACGTTCAATGCCCCCTCCTGTCAAGGGTTCTCACTCAGAGTGGAGAAGTGGAATGCTGCAGACAAGTCACCTTCCTTCACATAAGTATGGTTTTAAACAGTGCCAGGGAATGTTTTAATTAAAACTGAAACCAAACCCCAGGGATAGGTTAGAAATAGGCAACCTAGAGAACTTGAGAGTCGCCTCCTTTATCTGCAAATCAGACCGGAAGGTCTCAAATTCCAATTCAGGAGCAAAAAGGGTCGAGAACCTATGAAGCGAGATGTAGGAGCAGACAGAGGAGGTCCTGCAGGGAGAAATTCTGGGTACAGAAAAGCTCTAAAAAAGTTCAGGCTAAGGTTTGTGTGTCTCATTAAGACAAGGATAAAGGACGACTTCAGGAAGGCGGATTAAATTTGGACTGTAACTCATTGTGTGCAGGCAGGCTGTGGCACGGGCTGGGAAAGCACCCTCCGGTAGTGATGATAGGCCTGATCTTTGCCAAAAGACAGCAATAAACTAGCACAGGATTTGCCAAAAACCAAAGCTTGCCAGAAAGCTATGTGCCCCCTAAAGCTAGTTTCAGCCTTACTTTGTGAAAGAGCTGGAAAGGAGTCCAATAAAAGCGATGGCTGCCCCTGAGGCTGCTGTTGTCCGGCAGCCAATCCGGTCGGTGAAGATACTCACGATGGGAGAGCAGAAGAAAATCATCCCCATGGCCAGGGCTCCAACCAGAGCTAGGGAGAGAAACAAAGGAATGTAAAGATCAGCAACTGCTTTGTAAGCAATATGCCAGTGAAAAAGAAACCAAAGCAGATGAGAAGAGATTTTGTTTGTGGTCTCAGTAGAGAGGCCCATCTCCATTGCACAGTCAATCCGTGCCCTACGCTCACAAGAGATACAATCTCTTCTGACCATGGGTGAGGTGTGCTAGCCTGGCATGTATGAAGGTTTGCACTGTCACTGACCTTGTTGTACCTGCTGTGTGGAGAGAACATGGAGGTGTTTGTGTGAGGGATGCTGTATCCACCTCTTCTGGGTTTATATAGTCTAGCAAAGGAATCTAGATTCCTCTCCTTTTATCTAGCTTGCCTTGTAGTCACTATATTCATGTCTCCATTGTTAGCATTTCTGTCTGTAAGTTATTCTGGACAGGTAAGAAAAACATGGAGATGTAGGAGAGAACATCAAATCTTCCTAGTCTATGACAATTATGGTCTTTTTTTCCTGAGGTACTAAGCACCCTCAACTCTTAGGAACCTTCTTGAGCACAGTCACTATCCATCATTGCTCGTTTTCCTAAAGGACCAGAGATTTCAAAACTTCCCTGCATGACATAAGGGTTTTCTGAAGTCATTGTGGTGGTTTTTCATTGCAATGTTCTTTCCTGTTCCAGCAACAGCATGTACCCAAACAGAGCAACTGAGAGATATTAATTACAGCAAACATCAATTTTCCAAACAACATAAGCTAGTAAACAATTCATGACACTCCAATTACAGATATCAGACACCAACCAGAAATAAATAACAGAAAAATGGCAAAACTTAAGAGAACAACTCTGAGCCCCACCAAGAGATGCTGGTTTGGTCCAAGAGCAGATAAAATAGAACACACACATGGTCTGGGGCTGTCCTCACTGACAAATCGCTTCCCAATATTTTGTTCCAAACAGCACACCTTGTTCTGGACAAGGAGATGGACAATATATGCACAAAGCCATATTAACACATGCACAAGGCCAATGTAACATCCCTGGTTTTGTAAGAAGGTCTTTTGTCAAGGGTATGATCCAAAGTCCACTGGAGTCAATGGGGCTTTTTCCAGTGACCAGGCCCAGGCCCATGATGACCTAGGATTTAACACAGCCTCGTGTTCCCTTTTGAAAGGGCTTCTATTTTTATTTTTCTTTACACAAAACTGGAGGAAACTACCCCCCCTTTGTTTTTTAATAAAAAAGCTTTTGCTGCTGAAAAAGATGATTTTAGGCCCATCAGCCTTGATCTCTTTAAACCTATCCTTTCCTTCAAAGAGCAGATATAGAAAGGCAGTCTATTTTAAAAAAATCACCATCCAAATATAGTGACAGGAAACGCACTGCGGAATATATCAGCCCTTGCGCAAAGAATTCTTCTGTTTGGAGCACAGGATTCTGAGGAAAGGCGGAAAAGAATATAGGAATTGCCACTCTGGCATAGATCAACTGCCACTATAGAATGCAGGATGATGTAGGGGGAGAGGCAAGCCCCTTCCAAAATGCATTTAACTGTACAATTTTTACAATCATGACGGGGGGGCGGGGAGGGTGGAGAAGAGTTTCTTTTGGACCTCAGCTGATAATTAGTTTAAGCGTAAGGATTTAAATTAGTTGGCATTTTATTCCAGGAAGTGTACATGCAGATGGCTGCTCTTATTCAGAGAATTACCCATCAAAAGAAGTATAATGGAATACAAAATTAGTCACAAATCAGCTCGGCGTTATATGCCTTACTCCAGAAAACAACAATAAAGCTGCAAAGTGAAGCATGCAAAAGAGAAAATTAATCTTAATTTTGGACACCGTATGTATGTGAATTATTACAGTCTTTATTTACATTATCACATGGCATTCCTTCTGCAGCACCCCCGCCTCATTCAATGTTCAGGTTAGAAGGTGTGCAATGAGCTGAACAGCTGTTCAAAACAACACAGGAAATCATATTTTTAATTGTTGAGTGTGTGGCCCCCTTTCCAGCCCTTTGCGGTAGTCTCTATACCAATCCCAGCCTCATTTACTGGCCAACCTGCACAATGAACAAGGAGGCATGGGTCCTTCCAAAAAAAACCCCAAAAAAACCAATGTACGATCACATAATAAGAGACAACAGGCCAGATCCTCAGTTGGTGTAAACTGGTGCAGCTCAATTTTCTTCAATGCTCCTACATTGGATATTAGGAAAAACTTTGTCACTGGGAGGATGGTGAAGCACTGGAATGGGTTACTAGGGAGGTGGTGGAATCTCCATCCTTAAAGATTTTAAGCTGTAGCTTGACAAAGCCCTGGCTGGAATGATTTAAGTGGGGTTGTTCCTGCTTTGAGCAGGCAGTTGGACTAGATTACCTCCTGAGGTCCCTTCCATCCCCAATCTTCTATGATACACTAGATTGCATCAGCTAAGGAGATCTAGTAGCTGCACAAAGGGGAAAACGGAAGGTTGTGCAGAAAACTGGCATTTTCTGACTTCTTCATGTTTAATTTTGTAATGATAATATTTTTAAATGGGATTTAAGTGCTTTTAAGAGAAAATAAAGAATTTCCACAAATGTTGAACTGTAGTATTTTATCAACAGCCATACGATCATCTTCCCTGAACAACCCGGAAACTCAATAAGTGCACACAGTTTTGAGTATCTTCCCATAGAACCACATCTGAATGAATGCTCAGTAGTATCCATTAGCATGATAGCGTGCAGCAATGTGTGTCTTATAACTACCGAAAGATCTCTCTTGTAATTCAGTGTGGTTTGCATGGGTGGAAATATGCTTCTTTATGGCACAGCTCAGCTTCCAGCATCATGCATTTCTGGGCCCCCGATTCCACAATGCAGCTTTTAAGATCGCAACACTGACCACTGAACAAGAAACTTCCCCTGCACAAATGGTCCCAGTTAAACTCCAAGCCAAACTTGGGCAAGAATGTAGCATGTGGGGATTTGCTTGCACCTGCAGTGAGAGCTCTGCAAATCTTTTCATCCCAGCATACAATTAAACCCAAATAAATACAATGCAACTGGTCCTTGTATAGCTGTAAGAGCTTCCAAAAATAACCAGGTCCCTATAAAAAGAAAGTTAAAGACTGTTGTGCAGTGGAGACTCTCTCTTCCATCCTCTTTCCTAAAAAGCTCAACACAAAGGCACTCTCAGGTCTGAGAACAGCTGGCCTTTTCAAATTAATTATAGGTTTTCAAGAATCAATTTATTCAAAAAAAATGTTCTGGCAATAAATTGTGATAGAGGAAAAAATCCTTTAAGTGAAGAGGCACTGGAGGGTTCTCTAGGGCTCACTTCAGTCAGAATGTGCTCCCAGTTGGCCTTAGAACAAAACAAAATTTTAAAAAAGAGAGAGGAGAGATCTCCCTCTATAGCCTTGGCTATAAACAAGGTGCACAGTGTAATGAAAAAGAACTTTTAATAGGATTAGATGGCATCGTTCCAAACAGCTAGCCAAAACAACTGCAAAAAGGGGGGACGGAAGAGGGGCCGAGGGGAAGGGGCAGGATGAAAAAGGCTCATTAAATTGGATAATATATTTTCAGAAACATTCCCTACATTTAAGCCAAGGCAGTAAAACATTAGATGGCCCCATACTGTTTGAAGTTTGCTGAGTGATGTGGCTATTTTGGGAAATTAATCTGAGAAACAAGGAAATGCAAGCATAAAACAAGGTATTCAACTTAATGGGCCAGATTCTGATCTCAGTTACTCCAGATTTGTACGTGAGTGACTGGTATGAAATCTGGCCCAAAATTCAGATTCACGTGTGCAGTTCAAAACAACGCTCAACCTGCAGGATCAGCAACCTCAGCTTTGAGCTTCTAAAAATAACACCTTGTGAAAGAGGCATTGTTTAGCTAACATTTAACACACACCAAAAAATCCTCCACTCTGTTACTCCACCTTACAGAAACCTCTTACCATGCAGTGAAAAAAAAAGTGTTCTGGGAAACCAGTGCGATAAAATAAGCAATAGTAATAAACAACATTTCCAGGGTGCTTTTTTGTTTTCAAGGTGCTTTACAAATATTAACTAGCTAATTCTTACAACGTCTCTGTGAAGCAGGGAAGCGGTTGTTGCTATCTCAATTTCGCAGACGTGGAATGGGAGGGAGAGACTGGTTAACCATCTTGTCCAAGATCACAATGACACAGCTGGGATTAGAACAGGAGAAATTGCTTGGCTCCTAATCCGGAGGCCTATTTAATGCTGGTTTGTGTTTAACACCAAAACAGGATATGGACAAGTGGATTAATAGTTAACTCTTATATTTTACAGTCTTACGATTGGTATGCACAGGAGCGAAGAAGTAGAGCTGAGCCCTATCTTGTGAGAGGCAACAACTAAATTTAAGATGGTCATTGGGTTCAACAAGCAAGGTGGGTTTTGCCTTGTCAATTTTAGCAAGAGGTCAGGGGGGCAGTCATGGTGAAAGGTCAAAGACCATGAAAAAATTAGTAAAAAAAAGTTTCCAGCACATTGATTAGTACCACATAATCACACTTTTAATAGGTCACTAGACCTGCTCTTGAGCTGTGTTTGCATCTGTCCATTGTCACCAGTGTCCAAGCTAAAGCAGAACTGACTGCTGGAAATCCATTTTAACTCTCCACAATGGAATTAAGCTTCTCACTGTGTTTTAGCAGGTCTGGTCCTGTGGGTCACCACAGCCTAAAAATGCTGATCTCAATGGGGCCAATGCAGCGCTATTAACAGGAAATTCATCATTCCCTTCAGTGGGAACTAGACTGGGATTTATTAGTCTGCTGCACAGGCCAGGATTTCACTCGGCAGCTCTCAAGAATCTTAGTGAAATTAGAACTCGACACAAACTCCCCTGAGGTCAATGGGATTGCAATGAGCTTTGGAATAGGTCTTTAGTTCCTACCTTACCCCACCCCACCCGCCAAAATCCATCATGCAATATATTTAAAATAAACACAACCCTCAGACACTAATGGAATCTTATCAATAACATACCATGTTCCAGTGGAGCATAAAGTATGTTGGACAAAATTTGGACAAAGCCCAATTTAAAACTAAGATCGGAATTTCTTTAAGTCTCGTACAAAATCTGGACAGGAATTGGGTTAAGACTGGATCAGTCTCGAGGCATTCCAGGCTCAAACATTTACTGGAATAAATGTTAAATGGGTTTAATTTGGAGTTGGCTTTCAGAAAGAAGAAAGGCGTGACTGGTTGGCATTCAGACTCTTCCAAGCCAACAGACAAACTGAGCATCTGAAAACAAGGCTGATATTACCAAAGTGTGCATGCTAAGGCAGTGGACAGAACAATGCTCTTATTGATGGGCGTCTTGTAAACTCTCATGTCACTGCAGAGCCCCCTCTGTGACATGGGATATGCTCTATGGGAATACTAAGGTAAATTCAATATATTAAGAAGTTTTCATTTGTGTCCTTTGGCATTTCAAATACAACATAATAGATACAGAAGAGCTGAAACTGAGTATTTAATGGACACAAGCTCATTAAACAAAGGATCCTGACAGGTTCTACTCTGACCTCCTTACACCACATCAGAATGAGACCTAGCATGTGTTTTCCAGTTGAAAAATTTCTGTCAAAATCTGCCCCATCTAGCCAAAAGGATGCCTTTGCAACTGATACAAAAATTCTCACCCAAAAAAAAAAAAAAAAGCCAATCATGATGTTTTGGGGATTGACTATTTTTCTACATGTGGGATTGGAAATACTGCAGTTGGTAGAGGCAGCAACCAACATACTGTCGCCTTCTAACTGCTGGCTAAGTGTCTGATGTGGTACACTCTTACCCAACAGCCATAATGGCCTCTCCCTTAGGATAATAAAACAGCAGCCATGTGGGGGACAATTTTCACTAAAAAGAGTACCAAAGACTGAATTCTGCTAAAGGTTACCTCACTAAAGACGACTGCTGTTTTATCCAAGTCTGCAGGTTAATGATTGGCAAAAATCACTTGCAGGGGGGAAGAGAACAGTAGCAAGAACGTGGATGGCTGATTGGGGCTGGCCGTGAGGGCAAATCATGGCACTTTCTCCACAGCAGGTGGGATGTTCTTAGATGGATGCGGTGTGAGTTTGGTGGGTAAATCACAGTGCACCCAGACGAGAGCTCTCCCTAATATGAAGCTGGAAAAGGAACACGTAGGGATAATCCTCCAACAATCCAGAGGTGGGGCAGCCTAGCACCGAACACTGCAGTGGAAACAGTCCCATCAGTGGCCCTCTGCATTCCAAACCACAGAACAGCAACATAGCAGCCAATAGGGCAACAAGAGCTTCCAAAAAGCTCCTCCCCAAACTGACCCTAATAGGAATGGAGTGGGAAATGGACCCAATGCAGGGTGCAAACAATATAGCATCACACAGCAAAGGGGAATGTAAAAAATCAGCAGTGGGCAAATTGAATGAGGTGCATTGCAGCAGGGCAGGTACAGGACGAGCAGGGCCAGTGCGGGCTTCCCCCAACATGCCAGCATGACTCAATCCTGACCTGAAGTAAACACCACAAGATCAGTCTCCAGGGTCCATCCATTCCTGGGGTTGATCAAGAAGGTGGTTTCCAACAGGATCTGAATTTCTGCATTTGAAACATTTGCTAGCAGAAATCACAAACCCCGTTCTTCTCCAGGTAACAGGGAGCTGAACATCAAGAGTTATCTGCTACAGCAAAAGGCAAAGCTTGCTCCAGCAGCTTAAATCTGCAGGGGATTTCTAAATCACATGACACAGAGGGCATGTTATTTCTTCTTCATTTCTTCCTAACCATTCATTCCAAAATGGAAAACCACTTTCAAAAAGGTGCTCATCCTCCATTTTCTGACTTAATTGAATCAGGCTTTCAGTAATATAACAGCTCTTGCTTCCAGGAATGGAACTGCAAGTTGCACAATAGAAAATTACACTTAAATGATTTTTCCAGAACAGGAAACAAAGGGAAAATATTGTAGTTGTTTACAAAGAAGGATTCAAATTCCCTCTGGTATTTAGCTCATGGTTTTCAAAGCTTTCAGAAAAACATCATTAATACTATGTCTTGGGATACACTAAATCTAGTCTTTTTATTCATTACAAATTAATCTCCAGAGAACCAAAGGGAAGAGACTGTCTTCACTGACCCAGCGGGAAGTTTAAAGCTTATTGCTCAAGAATTGGCAAGTGACTTCAGATCTTAGCCCAAGCTTTGTCCACACTAAGCACCTTGTTCTAAACTTCCCCACTTTTACTACTATTGGTAGTAATGGGTAGACTGGGTGGGAAGGCTAGTATAGACAGGGTGGGAAGGCTAGTGTAAAGAAGATGCTGGCAGTTACCAGTGTTTTAGGCACTGTGTCCTGTAGACCTGCCCTCTACACAGAGTAAGATGAGGACACAGTGCTGAAAGTCCAGCAGTCACTTGGAATTATGCCTATCCTGGTGCTGGGATCATTGTTATTCCTGCTGTAGTCGAACTGGTGATAGCAAGAGTGGCAAATATTAGGGAAAAGAAACTGCTGTTGACACAGATTTAAATATATGAAGTTATCTGTATGTTAATGTTTAAAGGGGAGCTGGAGGCTTAAGGCACTAGTAATGAGATCTGGATGGACCTGTTCACCTGTAGCCAACCCTGGAAAGTCAGAACTGCTTGTGCTCCACTGTTGCACTCCACTGGCTGCTCCGTGGCCTCTACAAAATGAATTAGGGGAATTCAGTCCAGTTTCTAGCAGGCATTGTAAAATCTCTGGCATTAACTGACCGTATGGGTTGGCAGCCTCAGTAGGGGGGTGAAGGATCAAATGGGCAATGAAGAGTGAATTCAGTGCTAGAGGTGCCCATGCATGCACACACACTCCCCCCTCTGCTGCCTGTGCAATACCTGCTACATGGCTTCAATCTCCAGGGTGGTCAATCTGGTACTTGCACTAGAAATTACTAAAAACATTTAACAACACGGCTCCAAACAAAGCCCTAATCAGAAGCTGCTGCTTGAAGTAGCAGCACGATGTCTAGACAAGAATGGGATTTCCCTTCCAGGACATTCTCAATACAGAGATGAACCTGACATACAAATCTTGGGTCTGAAAGGACCCTGAAAGTTTAGACTGATCTCCCTGCACCCCACGGTAACAAAGCCCAGCATGTATGAGAGATAAGACAGAGAATATCATAATGCCACTATATAACTCAATGGTACACCCATGACTTGAGTACTGCATGCAGTTCTGGTTGCCCCATCTCAAAAATGATCTACTAAACTGGAAAAAGTACCAAGAAGGGCAAAAAAATGATTAAGGGTACGAAACAGCTTCCATACAAGGAGAGATTAAAAAGACTGGGAACGTTCATTTTAGAAAAGAGACAACAGTGGGGAGATATGACAGAGGTCTCTAAAATCCTGAATGGTGTGGGAAAAGTGAATAAGGAAGTATTATTTACCCCTTCAAATAACACAAGAACCAGGGGTCACCCACTGAAATTAATAGTCAGCAGGTTTAAAACAAATATAAGGAAATACTTCTTCTCACAATGCACAGTTGACCTGTGGAACTCATTGTCAGAGGATGTTGTAAAGACCAAAAGCATAACTGGGTTTGAAAAGAATCAGATAAGTTCATGGAGGGTAGGTCCATCAATGGCATTAGCCAAGGTGGTCAGGGATGCAAGCCTAAGGTCTGGGTGTCCTCAACCTCCAATTGCCAGTAGCTAAGACTGGACGACAGGGGATGGACCACTTGATAATTGCCCTATTCTGCTCATTCCCTCTGAAGTATCTGGCAGCAGCCACTGTTGGAAGACAGGATACTGGGCTAGCTGGACCATTGATCTGACCCAATATGGCGGTTCTTATGTGTTTTCTATTTGGATCTGATGTGCAAAGTTTAGGTCTGCATCCAAAATTTCTCCAAGTTCGGGAATGCTCAGATCTGATGTTTTGGTGTGGATCCAGTATGACTGAGCACATCTGTTTCTCTCCTGATAGCAGGAGAAAACAAGACTTTGAAAGGACTTACGAGAGAGAGAGATGGCTGGAGAACTGCCAGGATCATTCTGTGCAACAGAATCCTTGTAGACACTGTATGGTAGCTTGTGGCCTTGCTGGAACAGATGGATGCAATCAGATCTGAAGAGCTAGCAGGAAAAGGGAGTAAATGAAGGGTTGCTGGTATTCTTCATCTGAAACCTGAATGCCCTACCTATGGCATAGAGTGCAAGTGGCCAATAAAGTAGCAACTTGGACAATGTGGTCAGGGGAAAAACCTGCAAGCTACACAAACTCAGATGGTGTTACACTGACCATATGCACATGACCACTGGCTCAGTGATCAGCACTGAAACCACACATCTACCTGGCAAAAAATGAGCACAGCTAAATGGTTTCCTGGGTGCAAGGCCCATCTGATCATCCTCTGCTGTCATCAGAGACTGCATTGTATCACCATTTCCCAGACAGTAACGATGGTCAGCACTTAAGTGCCCATCACGGGTTGTTTTACTTGGCTGACCTTTGCATTTCAGCAGGGGGCATTGTGGTGCCTCTGTAGCTGTTAAAATCCCTTTCTATGTATAGCAGCGGATCACATCCCTTTCCTTGTTGTGTATTGAAGGGCTTCTGCACTTACTGGACATGGGTGGTGGAAGAGTTGTATGTTATTTGCCATCTACTTTCCAATGCATTTCCCCCTCTCCCCACCAAATATTCCCTATGCACTTTTCAGGGTTAAAGGTGGATGAACAGGCCTCCCATATTTGGGCCCTTGTAAAATAAGTTCTCCACAGAAGTCAAGGCGGCAGCACACAACTGAGACTGATCTAATACGGGATGTGCTAACACAGCGTGGCTCAGGAAGTGGCACCATTACAATGGGAACCTGGACACTGCACCTCAACAGCTGGTTTCACCAAGCCAAAGGACTTACGCGGCCCCATGACTGTAGTATCTGAGCACGCCCTTTAATGTATTCATCCTCGTGTGAGGTAGGGCAGTGCTATTACCTGAGGCATGTCGGGCCACCAAGGGACCCAGCCAAAGTTACACAGGAAGTTGGTAGCAGAGCAGGAAACTGAACCTGAGCCTCCAAAGTCCCAGCATAAATCCCCAAACCACAAGCCCATTCCTTCCCTTCTCCTGGTGTGTTCCTGTCCCATCCCGGTGCTCTGGGAGGAGAAAGCAGCCTTCATTATTGCCAACGGGGCAGCTACACACAGGGCTTAAAACTGGATCTTTAAAAGAACCCATCGCTTTTCTAATCACAGTCCAGCCAACTCGCTTAGCTTTCAAAACTGATGTTTTCACTTGGCCCTCTCATGACCCTTCCCCCAGCTCTGCTTGAATACCATGAAACCTGTCTCATCTCCCAGCAGTCGCACAGCGCACATTATGAAGCCTAACCACCGGTTCCTTCCTGCACTTACCTCAGCCACACACTTTTACCCAATCCTCTGTAGATGTTAGTCAGCTCTCATGCTGGAGTTTAAACACAGAAAACTCTGAGGAAGAAAGATGGAGCTCGAGCGATGTATTAATTATATCATTACAGAGGTCAGGGCACAAGGTGGGCCCGGGATCCCATACGCTTACGGACTGGAGAATGAGGCATCAAAATTAATGAATGATAAAAATGACTGTGTTTAGCTAACGACTGTCAAACTGAACACCATCAGCGTTAGACTTCTAATCATGATTTCATCTTGTTCCCCTGAAAAAATAGCAAGGTTATTGCGGTACTGTGACGTGCGTTTGTATGTCAGCGCGTCATCTGCCTTTCCAGAATGCAAAACATGAAGTGCTCAAACCAAAGCCGGCTGCACTCAGTGACAGCCCTTCCGCTGACTCCAATGGGAGCTGCTCCAGGCTCTTTAGGGGTAGTGTTCACAGTAGTAAGGGAAGTCCTAAGGCACACCCAGGGGAAGTTCTCATCATTATTTTACGCCCAAAGGAAATGTTAATTTCTTGACTCTCAACTGAAGCGAGAGCCCTGGCTTTACCAAACATAGTAAGCAGCGGAGAGCCCATTGTATGGCCTTCCTCAAAGAGAGGCACTATCTCTGATGTGGGAAGGGGACAGCAAACCTTCAAGAGGCGGTGCACACTCCATCTGGCTCTGACAACCTGCCACAGGTAGCAGCTTACAGGTACGCACTGATTCACTGCTTCGTGTGTGGGCTTGTCGCTGGACAAAGAGAAAGGCACGGTCCCTGTCTCCAAGGGGAACTGACAAGATAAATAATCCTGTTTAACAAACAGAAATGCCCTTGCCTGTGTCAATGGTAAAATCTGCCATTTTAAACTAAGACTTCAGCATTAACATTTACTCTGTGTTATTGCTATTGGTTGACTTTTCGCACAGTCTCCTCTTGGCCAGTGAAAAAGGTCAGTCAGCTTCACTTTTTGATTCCCATGTACAATGCTATGGTGTCTAGAGGTCAGCATGCAAACACAGGCAGGCACACAGAGTTTATAAACAACCGCTGTTTTGGGTCCAAGTAATCCATCAACATCTCTTTTATTCATTAGATCCAATCTACTTTCATGTCCCATACAAAAGGTCCCACCCCACCAAACATTAGGGCACCTCTTCAAGTCTCTGGCACACAGATGGGGCCTCATAAATACAGGAAGGAAACTGCTTCAACTTAGTTTCAGATCAGTAACAGCAAAAGTTCAATTTTAAAGAGTGACTCCCCTAACTTAAAACCTGAGGTCTAAGTGGGAACATATGGGTCAAAATTGGGGTGACCAGGTTTCAGAAACCCCTATAAGCCATTTATAGCACCTCTAAACACTACTATAACACAGATAATTAATACTACTGACAGTTTACTAATCATGGATTTGCTAGGATTTTCTCTTGCAGCTTTGACTTCAATCTACAAACATCCTCTGTTAGTGTGTCGCTTGTTAGTTTGTTCCTCAGAAAAACCAAACCAAACAACCCTGCTGAAAGTCAGCATGAGGCCAAGAAGGACTAAAGAACTACTTTCAATGTCCCATTTTTGGAGGTATTACAGCAGATTAAGGAAGAATGTGAAAGCCACAGAAGGGGTGTTAATGCACTAAAGACTTTAGCCATCACCATCACTATATGACCCTGGGAAAAAACAAGATTTATTAAACTGCTTCCCAAAAACTGAAATACCAGGTTTGTATCACACATCTTCCAGGCACAGGACCATTTGTCAATGTTTAACTGTTGCAGGGGCCTACACATCTGGAACCAAGAAGCCTTGATTAGTCCAGTTTTCAGTTACATTTCTAGAAATCAGATTCCCTCCTCCCTTGACCTCTGCCACCCCAAGGATGCAGGACATAGAGATAACCCTAAATCAATCCCTCAGATTTGAAAATCCCTGCACTTCGAGGCAGTTAAACACCCCAGATCTGGAATTTGATGCCGAAGCTCAGCTCTCTACACAACAGAATTCTGCCGAGATTAAGATAAGGGGGAGCTCCCTCCTGTTTCCTGGCTTGGGTAAACACTATTCCCTCTCAACTCCCCCTTTCCTTGGCTGTCGTGTGAGCTCCCCCTCCTGTTTCAGTCTCCTTTAACCACTAAGTAAGGGAGATCAGCATATGTGAGAAATAAGCCCCAATATTAGCAGGGCTGTGGTCTCCTTAAGTAGAGATCAGGCAACTCGGTGGTTTCATTTTGCCAGTGGCGGGTGCAGAGGTCTTTTCACATGAGGTTGACACACAGTGTTTTTTTCTGAGTTTTAGGTTTGACCAAAGCCCAAAAGAGAAGTTCAGCCCAAGCCACATTTTGTACGGTTTTCACCCAAAACTATAAATCAACCCAAGTTAGTTCAAAATACTGCTCAGGCTGAAGCCTGAGCTGAATTATGGTTTGTGGTGGAAATGCAAGGTACTGTAGACTTTCACCAAGCTAGGTTTGGTGGGATTCTCTCCAGGCAGTCAGTCTCACAAAGACCACAGAGACTCCTGGAGTATGAACCCATTGGAAATGGACCAAAGAAAAGCAGCATGATTCCTCTTCAGAGCAAAGACTTCATGTTCACATGGGCCAGGTATTTGTTATTAACATTTCTGCACAGCTTTAGTGTCAAGCCAACAGGTCTTTGTATGGAGGGGGGACCTGCACATTAAGGGGCTTGAAATTTCATTTTCGGTGTTTTCTTTTGGTTTCTACTTTAGTATGTGATGGGTGAACCAGCTCTGCTAAAGTTACTAGACAAACAAAACAGGAGTTATGAGTGTAAATATTTCACCCTAACATAAAAATATATATATAAACTGCCACACAACTGTTGAAGCGCACCCTGTTAACATATTAACACTGGACCACTGTTCAGTGACCTAACTGCAAAGTGAGCTGGTGTCTCCGTTCAGCTCCCATTTACTTCAAATCAAATTGTGGGTGCTTGGTGCCCCTCGCAAGCATGTCTGTCATGCCCATATTGCAAAACCACCCACCTCTGGCACCACCTGACCCCAACTGGGAATCTCAGCAGAGAGCAAACAATGAACAAGCAATGCAGACTGAACTACTCTCCTGCCCTGATTAGAAGTGGCTTGTCCAGACCATGGTGAGCTATTATGTTGGGACATATCTGTTGTTGTTGCTGCTGCAAGTATGTCCCTGTCTTCATGGTAACTGGAGGCCTTCACTTTTCAGGGCTGTAATCCTGGCACATTTCACCAGCCCTGACTTTAGTCTATAAAGCAAAATCTCCAATAGAGAGTGCTGGTTAGACCTAGACATTGCATGGCTACTTCGCTTACCCGCACCGCTGAACATATACCATAACGTCACCAGCCCTACCCCGCTTCATTTTAATTGGTGAAAATGCCTTTCTGCCACATGCTGAACTTAAAGCCGTAACAAGCCTTTCATGTAAAATCATGTTGATTCCTGACCGAGTTTATCTTGGCACAAATATGCACTCCAAGATGTGCACGCATATAAAGAATAAAAAACTCTGCATTTAATTCTCTCTGCCTGTTATTTCCCCATTGCTCCCAACCCCCTTTTCAAAATACACCTACAGAGAGAATAAAGTACAAGAACCACTACACTAGTCAAGAACTGCGAGAGGAATATTGTCTTTTACAAGACACTCAATGAAGAGTTATATTCTCTGTATTATAATATGGGGAACTTCTGTTGCTCCTGATAGCTAGAGATCTCAAAGAGCTTTACTATTCCTGCTGCACCTGCGTGAAGCAGATGGGGAATTGAGACACAGAGGTCTGGGCAACAGAATTTCTCTCATGTCAGTGGCAGAACCAGAAACAGGACTCAACAGACCTGGTTCCAGTCCTGTGCTTTAATCACACACTCTTTGCCAGTATTTCCTTTCCCATCATTTCTAAGCACTCCATCAGTGGATATCTCCTAAGCAGGTTGCTTCCCCAAGATTCATTCAGCTACTTCCTCTCCATGCAGACATTGACATCATCATCATTCATTCATTCACTTGTATGGTGATGGACTGACGATATCAGAAGTACTGAACTGAGACACTGCTGAATGAATCAAGCAAGAGAATGAGGCAGATGAAAATGGAAGAATTTTGAGGGCAGATTTTCCAAGATCAGCCCCTAAATTCTCCATTGCAATATTTTGGGCCCAAGTTTCTGTGAACATGGAAAATTCTCCACCCCATTATAGGATGGTGCTAAAAACAGAAAAAATATGTAGTGCTCTCATTTAACACAGCCCCCTAGCTCTGTCATCTGCTCTCATCTGGCTCTGCTTTGTATATGGTCACATTTTGGTGGCAGGACAGGATTTGATTTCACTAGTGTCCTGTGGGTGCTAAGCACATTTCCACTGCTCAGTAAAACAGCACTCATGATTTGTGAAATACGGCAGTTTGCTCATCAATTTCAGTTCACAAAGTCATCAGCAGGGCTTTACATTTTCCCACAAATGTTTCCAACCTCTTCCTTTTGGAAGCGCACATTTCAAATAGGAAAGCCCCACCGATGGAATGGAGCCAGCGATAAACAATGAATTAGGATGACTGCTTTCAACGTGGAAGAATGATTTTTATAGCAGCTGTGACCAAAGTACCCAGATTCACCAAGGTCCTAGTTATGTTGCTCCTTGGGAGGTCTGCCTGTGGAATGGAGCTGGCATCTGACACCATGAGGAAGAGAACTATGTGAGCAGAGACTAAAGCAGAAGCTAAAGAGCAACACATGCTTCCGGACAGATGCAACCCACGTGTGCCGTGACTGCAAAGCCCACATGCTTAAAAAGATCCAACCCCACCCGACAAGCTAACTCTGGAATCCTACGGGGCAGCTGTGCATATTGTCAGAGGTAAATCTTGTACTAGCAGCAGTGGTGAGAGCCAGACAGCAACTCATCACACACAGCAGGACTGCCTGCTCTAGATAACTGATCGTGGTACATGTAGGCCTGCAACCTTATGGCTGAGTCCACCTGTCCTGCAGGAAGCGAATGGTATTTGACAGGAACGCAGTGTTATTCAATGGAATGCGCTCTGAGGGCAGGAAGGGCTCTGTAGGTCAACTAGAATTTTAGGGTACGTCCACACAGCGAACAAAGACCCACAGCAGGGACTCTCAGAGCCTGGGCCAGCTGACTTAGGCTCAGGAGGCTAAAAAGAGCAGCACAGACATCCAGGCTCCTGCTGGAGGCCCAGCTCTTAAACGTGGTGAGGGAAGAGGGTCTCAGGGGCCAGCCCAGGCCCGAAACAGCTACACTGCTATCTTTAGTCCTGTAGCGCAAGCCCTGGGAACCTGAGTCAGCTGACCCAGGCTTGGGGATGTGCTGCCGCGCGATCTTTCTGCTGTGTAGACGTACCCTTAGAGGCTTCCGGATTGCCCCTAGGCTGTCCCTCAGGAGCCAGTGTGCTTGCTCAGCAGCACGTGCCCTTTGGAGTGGTTGCCTACACCGGCAAAGTCAGACAGAACTTAGAGCCAGCCATGGCCCAGTAATTATTAACTCTGCTGCCTGACCTGTGCTTACACAACAGACCAAGTCAGCACTAACCCCTGGCGATGGCTGCCAGCTTATTTAGATGGAGAGCATTAAAAAGTGATGGCCTGTACAGACTTCGGCACCCTTTGACTATGATTAACCGGCTATCCCCCGGGGCTCAACCGAAAAGCTACGCATACATTTTGCTCATGTAGACCTGGTTTAGCTTGGCCCTGATGTCTGAGCGCTGCTATTCACCCTCCAGCTCCCAGTTTGAGCCCCGAGATTCTCCTACATGACCCCGGCATTACATTCTAGCCTCACCACCATCCTGGGAGAATTAACCCCCCGCCGCCCCACTACTGCTCACTGGACAGGCCAAAGGGGGCAGGGTTGGGTGACATGAGTATATCCTCCCTGCAGAAACTCTGCATTCCCAGTCCAGCCGGCCTATAAAGCAAGGGCGTGAGCACTGGCAGTGGCGCAGTAATGCAATGGGCTGTCCAGAAAAAAATCTAGTTCTGACTGCAGGCAAGCAAGGACAGCTGTGACACAGACAACTGGGAAACAGTGAGCACCTGGAGGGCTTGGAACACATTCCCCTATTTTACTGCTCCTTCCTTAGCTCCCCTGAGCTCTTACATAAGCAGGCATTACTGCACAACAGAAACAGCAAGCCTCCTCAGATTGTCTCTTCGGCACAGTGAAGGAGAGATGACCTGGAAAAACAGTAACGATGCTGCAAAGAAACAATAGGGCACCACCCAACCTGTCCTCAGTCCCGGCCACATCTCCTAATTGTCCTCCAGCATCTGGTATTTGGTTAGTTCTTTAAACAAAAGTAAACATCCATATCCAAAGTGCAATTGTACAGAACTGATTATCCGCATACTCCTATCTACCTACACTGTTCAGCAGTTTCATGTTGGATGTACTGTCCTATCCCTCTTCAACTGTTGTGCTGAAGTGTGATACAGCATTGCTGTGCACTCTTTAAATGGCTGGTGTTCCTCCCCAGAGGTGTCTGCATTTCAATGACGTGATGCTGCAAAGCTTAGTTAAGGTTTGCAAAACATTTTGAAATCCTCAGATGAAAGATGTGAAATCAGCGCTATTATTATTATTAGCATAAATTCCCCCTTCCATAACCCACTTATTAAGAAAGCACCACTGGGCCCAAAAAGCTACTGCAGGGGGACAGTTATATATTTGCAAAAACAAATGAAAGATGATAAGAAGGGCAGGACTGGGATAGTGGGACGAGAGGCAGAGAGAGAGAAAGGATGAGGTGGGAGAGCTATTCTTGAAATAGCAGCTTAACATCTTAGTTGGTTTTGGATCTGAATCTCTCAGCCTCAGTGGTTTTTAGCTGAGCCCACCTGGAACACATGACACAACCTGCAAGAAGACAGTCTGGTGAAGCAGGTAAAGCCTAGGACCGGGCCATAATCTCAGTTCAGTGATTCACAGCGTGAGCTTGGGCAAGACCCCGTAACCAACCTCTAGCTCAGTTTCCCCATCAGTAAAATGGGGACAAAAATTATAGCTGCTCCCTTTGTGGAGAGCTTTGAGATCCTCAGATAGAAACACTGGCAGTAATTCTTCCTGTTGATTTTTCACTGTGCCCTGCCTCTCATTCTAGTACCCACATTTACACACTGTAGATGTAAACATGGAAACAAGAGAACCTACCTTCCCCCTTCCATTTACTGCCTGAGGTCTCACCTAAATCAGGCTTTTAGCATTTCTCTTGATGCACAGTAGCCTCTTTTTCTTTGTGACAGTCTGCCAGAACAGCAAGGCCATGGCTTCCTTCCAGAAGCATATCAGGGAAAAATCAAAGATGCGTCTCTCAGGGCAATGAGAAAATGGAGCCTTGTTACTTCTAGGCCAATGGTTCAAAGCCAGTACAGGTCAGTAGTAGTGGCCAACATGAAATGAATCAACACCCTCTGTGTAGTTCTTTACAGACAACTGTCCGCATCACAAAACCCAGCAGCACCAGACACATAGCCTTTAGCTGGTGGTGCTAACAAGGCCAGATGGTGGACCAAGTGCAAACCGATGCACTTTTCCAAATTGGAAGAGACAGTGAGATTTCATTCCCTGCCAAATCCCTTGCTAGTAAAGGAGAAAACAGGCCTTCATCTAGATCCTGCATTCTTTTCCACCACAGCTACTGCAGCTCTTGTCAACTCGAATTACCCTAAGAGGGACACAAACTCAAACAACGTGCCCCTGCCGCACAGTGGAATGCATGCTGGAAAGGAGGGGGAAGGGTGGCTCTTGTGGCTTAGGGCACTGAAGATGGAGCCCCTGGTTTGCATTAAACTTTCTTCACACTCACAGATTATACCTGCCAAATGCCAATAAAGTGGCAATAAATTCTAAGATGGGGAGAGGGGGAGAAATACCCTTCTCCCACTGGGGTGGGGGGAAGTCAGACAGAACAGAGGTAAGGAAGGATCATCACAGGTAATCCCAATCACAGGTGGGTCAAAGTCTTCTGAAGACATTTCTTCCAAAGGCTGGATACTAGCCAATCCTTCCTTTCACATAGATACGTAACAGGATCCCTGAAAGCTGAAAGCCTTGTCTAATCTAGGAAGGTTTTGCTGGCATAACTACACCAGCAAATCCCTCCAGGAGGGATAGTCACATAGGCATAAAAGTGCTTTTAATGGTACAGATTATTTTGTTTCCCCTGACTGACAGGTGCTCTCCTGGAATAAGTGCAGTTATACAGATAGTCACATCTTCAATAGGGTGTTTACTGGCATAGCTCTTTCAATTCAAAACAAATCACCACCCCTACCAGACGCAGCTAAGCCAGTGAAATGTTTAAACGTGGACCAGGAGCATTTAGTTTCCCTAGTTGATTGTTAACCTTGCAGGACATGGCAGCTTGCCGGCCCATATATTTTTATTGTGTTTCAAAAGTCATGAATGCAGCAATGCCTTGAGAAGATCTTCTCCGACTTCCTAGCCAGGACTCTAGAGTAGCTAAAACAGATATCCCTCCGACCCCCACTGATAATCCAAAGTTTTTTCAGGGGATCCATAATTCAGTGGGACAGGAGTTTTGGTGAGAGGTCCATCCAAAGTGGATGGGTCTGGAAGTAGATAATGAATTTGTAGAATTAAAGTGACCTGGACTGTAAGTGCTTTGAATAGGACTGGCCAGAAAATTAGAATTTTGTTTTGGGGAAACCTCTTGAGGTTTTGGAATTTGTTTTCGTTCTGCATCAGAGGAGAGAGATACACAGTCACCCCAGAACAGCTAATAGCCAAGTGTTCAGGGCACTCACTTGGCATGTGGGAGACACTTGTTCAGAGCAGGGGCCTGAACCCGGGTCTCCCAAATCCCACATTTGAGCCCAAAATATTAGGCTACTGGCTATCCTAGAATGAATTTCTCTGTTTTGATGAGGAATTCTATCCTCGACCCAAGAAACCTTTCTGTCAGAACAGATCATTACTATGGAAAGTTTTGGTTTCGACAAATCAACATTTTTTGATAAAAATGTTTTGTCAAAAATTTCCCGACCAGTTGTAGCTTGAGATCAGTGCAAAAGGACCGCCCTGAGGAGAAAACGGGATTTTCAAACTCCACAGGGTAAACTCCAGACTGATGCTCCAACACTCTTTGTTTCAAGAGTTGCCCATTGCAGAAGGAAAAGACCACGCAGGATTTGTCTTGTTAATTACAAACTAGCTTTTTCAAGTTAAAAGAGCTTTGTGCCTGCTGAAAGACCACTCTAGTTTCAAACAAAAGCCCTTTCAAAACTGGGCATCCACTGCAACTCCAAATTAATCCAACATCTAACATCAGCCAACCCATCACCAAACATGCTGTGCAAAGATGCATCAAACAGATCAATCCATTTTGATGATGGCAGAACAAAGAGTGACGGGCTCCTTTCAAGAGAGGCCAGGACAATAAAAAAAAAAGCTGGATTTTCCTGTCTTAATGTAACTCAGCTTTAACCATTCAAGGGACTATTTCTCTCTCCAATAACTAGTATTTTAAGAAATATTTTTTAAAGATACTCAAAACAGAAAGAAAGAACAAACTAATACTACAACAACGTGCTATTGAAGTATTTGGCAAAGGAGAAAAATGCTGTGTGACCATGATAAAAAAAAAAAGTCACGCTTCTATAAATGTCTCCCTGGCTTGGCTTTTCAAGAAAATATTATAGCATGTCATCCCAAACAACGTGATTCTCAACTTCTGTATTTGTCTCTCAAGCAGCACTGAAGGGAAAAAAAGAAGGGGGATGAGTTTATTTTGTGCAACTCTCCAGTACATCTATTGTAGAAAAAAGCACTTCAAAAAGCCTCTGATTATTGGCTTGCAGCTGGGAGGTGCCTCACTGACTTCAAGAGAGGCTGCCTTGCAGCTTGTCTGCAGATCAGCCACCTGTGAACCCAGCCACGGTAACATGCACATTAGGATGCTGATAAAGTGGGGTCATTCTCATGCTCATGAGCGAGTTCTGCTCTTGCAGCTAGTTCCCGATGGCAATCTGATAGTACTGTCCAAAATGAAAAAACAAGGAATTAATGCCAGATGTTGAAATGGCTGAAAAATAAATCAACTTCCATCCCCAAACTATATTCTTTAATAGCAAAAGGAAAAGAAAAAACAGGCCTCTGATATGAAAGGATTATCTGTATCTAGTTGGATCGGCCTCTGCGTGGTGGGAGTCATATTTGTTTATGCCAGTGAATCTTTGTATCATAAATGTTACTATTGTATATGCTTGTTCACTCCAAATGTATCAATTTATAATGATAAGTTACTATGTATAACACAGGAAAGGAGCCTCTCCCTCTGCTGACAGTGAGAGTATTTTAACATATGAGAGGTTGTTGTTAAAGTAAGAAGTTTCTGTTGATAAGGAGTTTCTATCTTTTCCTTTGTTGCTTTTGTAAGGAGTTTCTGCCTGCTATTGAAGCCCTAAGGAGATTAGAGAGGAACGTGCAGGGTCTGGGATGGGAGCCCTGGCCAGGTCCCCATCGCAGCCCCCTGCATGAGAACCAGATATACATCAAGGTGATCTGCACATAGTCACGTACACCTGTTTTTTTTTCACCCTATAAAAGTTGGACCCACTTGCAGCGACTTTGGAGACCTCACCTACGGGTGGACGCACCGCGTAGGGCTTCCCAATTGCCGGGACAGGCTCTCCAAATCCTCGCTGCAACCGGGGCTCCCCAGCGACTGTGGATCTGGATGATGGTAATGTATTAATAGGGCAATTGGTGATGTATCTTTCTTAATCACTATAGTTGATCTTATGTAGTAATGATCAGGTGCATTACCTTACTTATTCTTTCTATTGATTATGTGTATACATCATTTCATTTCCTGTAATAGTTAGAAAGAGATAGTAAAGCAACCTTGTTCTTTCTACTGGTGTCTGTGTTCTTTCTGCCAAGCCTGTCAATTAGCAGAACAGCCTCTTAGGTCTATTGAGCATAATGGCCAAATGCTGCATGACCTGACGTGACATTCCATCACCAACACGTTCTGATTCCTCTCCCATGGGAGGAGCACCTGGAAGGATCAGGTAGGAGAAGAGGAGAGAAATCATGGACGGAAACAGCAAAAGAGATACTGGGCCAAGCCAGACTTGCATACAGAAGAGCTGCAGACCTGGGTAGTCGGAGTGCACTGGGAACAATGCCTCTTCTCCACCACAAGAGGCTCTATTAAGGTAGTTAAGTCAGAGCCTAAGCACACAGCAAGTGTCCACAAGCCAGCAGGATGCGATAGAGATGTGATTTCAATGGAAAGCATCACTCCTCCCCGCCACTGCTGGAGCAAGTCCTGCTCTGCACCCTCCGGTGATTGCTTATATCTTACACAATATCAAAGTCTCCTTAAGCTTCTGTGGCAACCTCTTTACTGGAATTCAACAGTTCTAAGTATCGCCAGCGGGATGTACCTGATGTGCTCCTGGACATGCCAGGCCCGTTCCCAGGATTCCACTGATGACCTTGGAGAGCATGAGGGTGAGAAGGGTTGTTCAGAGGCAATTCTTTCTAGGACATGGTACAGCCAAACTGATGGGGCTGCATGGGGAAGCTGGAATTGCCCTGCCTGTACTGTGGGGACTCTACAGAAGGAGGGACTTCAGATGCTGAGGATGTCAATATAAACTTGCAGTTCCACCCACCCCAAAACAAAACAAACCAAGAAAAGCCCTTCTGTAATATTGTTTCTTAAAGAAGTCGAAAAGATTGTGTTTGGGGAATTGATCTGCCTGCGTCGATACACACCCCATGACAAACACTTCACCAGTATAGTTCCGACCAATCAAAAATTGGGCATCAGTTTTGGACTTTGAGGATTGCCTGGGAAGCTAAACAGTCCAGCAGTTTGGCAGCAGTTTCTAGCTGAACATGTACGTTGCTGTAGGACTGTGGGGGCAATGAAGCCAAAATCCAACTTTAACCATGCAGAGTAAGCAGATCATTGAGTAAAAGTCTGTACCTGGTTGCAAAGGGCATATCATCAAGCAATGGGGAGGGGACTTCAGTGCTGTAGAAGACAATTGGGGCAAGATGAGTGGTTTAGATGGCAAACAACATTCCGTGCTGCCAGTAAACACTCTCCCCTCCCAGTGTCATGTAGTTCTGAGAGAAGGGAACATGGGTTAAAGTTACTTGCACTTCAAACCTAAAATAGTGAATGTGAGCTTTACTAATCCTTCCAAAATCTAATTTGCTCGGTTTCCTGGAGGAACAGCAGATTAGCTCCTGTTGTTGAGCTATTAATCTTCACCCAGCCAACTACCCAACGTCTGCCAGAACAGAGCCCAGATCCCTCAGCTGTACAATTGTGCTGAGATTCTGGGGCAAAAAGACATTCCTAACAAACTTCATGAATTTAAAAAGTGGGGCAATTAAAAGCAAGAGAGGGAATGCAGTAACCTTGAATACACAACAACAGAACACAATTCTCAGGAAGAATTCTGACAATTCTGGTCCCCTCCTAATATGAAACTAAGGATGTTGTGGTGCTTCTGAAGGGCAGAGAAGATGGATGACAGCGATAAGAGGAATGGGGCTGATTCACAAATTCCTCAGGTCCCAAAGCTAGAAAAGGAAAGAAAAAAGTGCCTATTCAGACAACTCTTCCTGCTGTGCTCTCCTCTTCTGGAGGGGCTGCAAATTTCAGCTAGTGCAATTGGTAACGGAGGAGTTGGCATGTGTGGAAAAAGGAAGACTCTAGTTCAGAGCAGATTGCAAGGAGTACAGAAGCTATATAGGAAAGGAGCATTAAAGTAGCTTTACCCCTCTCGGAACTATTGATCCAGTGTCTCTGTGGCTAATCTGAACATCCCAATTTCCAGTGATAATGGATTAGAGACACAGTGGCCTCTGTTTCCTTCCCTCCCCTCCTCAGACTCTTAAGCAGATACAATCCCTCCCAACATAATTTCCATTGAACTCTTTAATTATGTAAGTTATTTGCTTAAGACTAATGAGGCCCCAATTCCCCTTCAGACACAGTCTGTTCAGTAGAAAATATAACGAAAGGAAAATCCACCTAGCAGCAGCAGCTGCCTTAGCTTGCTTTTCAAAGGAGACCTTTCTCAAGCTTTGCCAATCATCATTAAAGCTCCTTTGCCTCTCTGGGCTTTGTTCACAAACAAGACAGCCGTCCATTACATTGAACGTATCCATACGTTACGTGCAGGCTCTTGGCTCCATCTACATCATCAGCAGAGCATGCACTGCTAGCTGGCTGGCTGAGGAATGCCCACTAGGCCTGTGCAAAAGCTTTTGAGTTCACTTGGAGAGGAGGCTGCTCATTCCTCAGCAAGAACTAGGTTTGAAAAGGATGAGATTCAAACAGGGTGTGTCTACACTGGAGATGAAAGGTATAATTTCCAGTTGGAGTAGACGTCTGCTAAACTTGAGCAAGGGCACTAAAAACAGAAGTGGGAGTGGCTAGCCACCCAAACACATACCTAACATCTCAGAAGGGATTATCTTTGGAGCACCTGGCCCCGCCCACTGCTTGCACTGCCAAGACTACACTTCTATTTTTAGCATGCTAGCTTGATCAGAGATAGCGTAGGTATGCTGGAAATTACACCTTCCAGCTGCAGTGTAGACAAACCCTTGGAGCTGAATCTGGCTGCAACTGTAGGGGAGGTTGGGCAGGGTGTGATGGGCTTGTGTCCTATTCCCTGGAACAGGAAATGGTATTCAACCTCAGCTCTGCTGCAGTGCTACAACTGGACTCTGATCACAGACAACCAAAATCATTTTAGAAAGGAGGGCAGATGGAGTATTTCAAAAACCCCTTTTCCCTAAATTGCTTCAGTAAATACATAATGGTGACCAAGCTCTAGGAATTCAAGGTCCACTCAAAAGTTTGACATCTAGTTGGCATTAAGGACTGGATCATCAATCAGCCAAGTCTGACTGCCGATGTATGTATGGAGCAATATATAATCAAATGTTTAAAGAGACCTGGGTTTTATTCCTGGCTCTGTCACTGACCTGCTGGGTAACCTTTGGTAAGTCACTTCCCCCCCATGTCTCAGTAAAACAGAGATAATGGTATTCCTTTGTAAAGCACATTGAAAAGCACTATATAAGACCTACGTATTATTCTTAAAATTAGTATCCAGAGGGGAAAACACAGGGATGGCAAAAAAATCCTTTGATTTTTTTAGTCTCCTGTTGTTCCATTGCTTTAGATGCATGTCTTAGAACATGGTTCCTGTCAAAGCATCCCATTCTGTTAAGCAAAGCCCAGTAACTGAAGAAGAAACTGAAACTAAAAGAGAAGTTTCCTAAAACAAGAAAACAGGTTATGCTCCTTTAATGCCATGCGTTAATGACAAAAGAACTGGGGACAAATGAGAATGAGGCAGTTGAATTATGAAGTAATTGACCCTACTTCTCTGTATTTTAGAAAAAGCCCATCTTCCATTTTAAAACTTGATGCAAGATGAGAAATTTAATTTGAGAGGATTCAGTTTTTCTGGCCTGATGAAACCTAAACTTGAATTCTTCTGCAGTGGATGCTGCATTTTGGCTGATGGCTAAAGCCTTACTAAAGGCTTTATGGGGCATTCTGTCATCAGACGTCTGAAGCTGTTGCAGACAGACCGTGGATGCTGGTCATCCATAGGACAATTGAAATGGGTTGGTTATCTCCACTGATGGCCATCTATAAGGCTGTTGATTTAGTTGGGCCTTGTATGTATATTCTTTCTACATACTGACCTCTAAAGCCATTCTGGGATATAGTGACAATGAATACGAGGAATAAAAAGGACATGCTACTGGATCAGAAGAACGTTCTCAATGCCTTGCCAATAAAATCCAAAATATCAAAACCAAGGGTCTTGGCCCACCCTACAATGCCCAAGGCATGCAGCCTCCACAGTAAATGTAGGGCTCACTGCAAGTTAATGTCCCAGACCCATGCAATACCTAAACACAGTGAGGTGAGCTAAGGGCAGACTGAAAGTCATTACACTCTGAAGTGTTTTGTTTTGCGTCAAATGTTAATGCACTTCCCTGGAAGAAACTTATTTGCCTTCCGCAGTACAAAGAGCTCCCCCCCTCCCCTTTTTTTTTTAAATGCAAGGAGTAAAACACCAAGAAGGAAGTTTAATTTGGGCCCATAAAAGCCAGACATTCTGCCTAGGTGACTGGGGGGGGACCTATAAATATACTGCATTGCTGTACCAGAGGTAAAAAGTAAAGGCAAATAACTTACTGAAATAAAAGTATCAGACATTATCTTGGGATCCCTGCTCCTCTCAACTTCCTCATGTGGAAACGAACCTGTGCCCTTGCATCTAGGCTGCAAGGGAAAGGAGACAGACAGTGCCACTTCTGCTGAATGCCTGCCCACCAAAGCCACAGAAACCTCTCTGCATGATTCCACCTCCACAGATGAGGAGAGGCTAGGGCCAATGGGCCAGCCAAGCTCAACCAGATTTGCCTCCCATCCCTCAACCTACATGCAGAGAAAGGCAATCTTAGCTGCAATGAGGTCTCCAGTGATTCATGCCACTTTCTCTTCTGGGAATCAGAAAAACCTCCTGGGACTGAGTGGGTCAATGGGTAGCTGTGCTTGGTGGAGTCGCTGGCATTTGAAGTCACTGCAGAAGCAGGAGGTTTCCACATTGATGCGGTTCATCTCCAGAGATTAACCATCAGCTTGTGCGTGCCAACTCCCTCAACCTCCTGGAAGAAACAAGGAACAACTACGGCAACAATCCACACAGTGGAGGATTTTGGCCACTGAGAAATAGAAGTGCCTTTCAAATAGGTTATAACCATTTCCTTGTGTTAGGCCTAGCCCCTTGCTTAGATAGAATGTACCTAGGACAACAGGCCAGACACAAAATGACTTTTTAGTGTGCATGTTGGGTGGGGTTAAGTCCAGCACTGGCATAGGGACGGGGGAAGGGGACAGAGGGAGACAGTACTGCTGGCTGAAACTGGTGTCATGACCTGGCTGATTAGCTGGAGTTCTGAATGTGGAATTACTGCATTTCCTGCTGCTTTTGCTATCTTTGTTCAAGATCAGATGTACCTGTGAATTAAAAAAAAAAAAAAAAAAGGCAAGCAACTAGGGACATAGCCACGGGACTCTCGGGAAGGATTCAATCCACTCTGGAATTCCTGGCAGCAGACCTCTGAATTAGCATGAGCAACGAGGCATCGCTGATTCAATTCTGCTGTATCACATCCTCAGAAGGAGGCTGCTTTACCAGAGTGCGAGAACACCATCCGTACCATCAGAGTACGTGACTTCAACAGAGGCAAGACGGAGGAAGAGCACAGTGCGTACGCCTCACTATCCTCTAGTCATTCTGAATTCACCACAGCACACAAGCAGACAGACTCACTCCACTGAAAAAGGTGCAACATATAAGCTGGTACTTATACGGCCTCCATTAACAAAGTACTTCAGTGCCTCCTAATTGTTAACAGATTTAGCCTCACAGCATCCCTGGGACATAAAAAGGGCTGACAAATGGGGAGCTGAAGCAGAGAGAGGATATGTCCGCTTAGGGGGTTTGTGGCATGGCAAAGAAGTGAGCCTGGGTTTCCTAAATCTCAGGCTAGTTGCCCTAACCAGCAGATCATGGAGAATTTTTCTGATTCTCTTTCCCCTCTCCCTGCCTCCGCCATCCTACCCACAGAATGGATGTGTTTCCTCTAGATAGCCAGGCAGAAAACCACAAATGTAGTGGGTGCGTGTGTAAAAATCTGCTTTAGAAATTAATCCAAAACACAAATCATTTCATTCAGTAAATCCAAGTAGTAATATCTTAAAAGGCTACTGGAACATTGAAAAGCAACCTATTTGCAGACTCTTCTGCCTCAGCTGTGTCCCAGATCCCTTGCACTTTCATTAATAGAGGAATTTTGCCTTTGTTTATAAAGAATCCATTGGCTCCTGCTCGTTAAATCATTAAATCCCTGAAATAGGGATAATATGGCTAAGGGATTGTGTGAAGGACCAGACAAAGTCCTCAGACACCAAGGGTTCCTATATGCAGCCAGAGAGACTTATTTATAACAGGCAAAGGAAGAGGAAGCCATTTAAAGGGTATAGGCCATTTGCTTATTTGGCTACAGCCCCACATGTCCATCTCACATTTCCAATATTACCTTTAAAAAAAAAAAAAGACATTGTACAGTAGCAGCCCAAACACTGAATGTAACGTACGTTGGATCATTACAGTAACATTTTTAACTATACAAATACATGCACAATACAGCAGCAGAGCTGTATCAAAATAAATAAGTAAAAAGCTTCTTCTAGGTGGCAGCTGATCAACACATTGATCGGCAGAGCCACATGCCCCTGATGGAATAATCACTCTTAGCACTGATAGAGGAGCCCTTTCATCTTCAAAAATGCCACATTAAGGACTGTGGGGAAGGCAAGCTGGATGCATACATATACCCCCACCACAGGCACGGGTGGGAAGAAAATAGGACTAGGAAAGCATATGAGGACCCTGACCTAATATAGTGGCACTGACACTAAAAATGGGACAAGGGAAAGAAAAGGTTTGGACCAATGGTTATATAATTACCAGGGCCCAGTGTAACATATCAGCTTCTGCGTGAGCTAGTCTGTCACCTTCTTCTGGCTGAGTCCATAGCAAGGCTCGGGGACTGACCACCACCACTATAAAAGGGGCACAGGCCTGTGTGTTTAGAGCTGAAGACCCACAGTTCTAGTCCCGGCTCCCCATACGCATGTGATCCCTACAGTAATGGTCTGGTGTGTGCACCGCATGGATTTGTTACCAGGGTGCTGCTTTGGGAGAAGAGCTAGGCTGGAGGAACACTCTAGGCTGAGGATCAACCAACCACCTGGCATTCTTTTAGCGGCTCTGCTGTCTGACCTAGAGAAGGCGTAGCTGCATGCAGGGCTTGCACAGAGGAGCAGTGGTGTACCAGCCAGCAGAGGGAGAGGGGAGGAAGCAGGCTAGCTCTGGGACAAGGGTTGTGGTGCACAATGGGCCCCATCCAAAGCCCACTGGGATCAATGGAAAGACTCCCACCGACCTCTATGAGCTTTGGATCAGGCTGAAGAGGCACGCCAACCCTTTGATCCCCACGGAACGGCTTACAAGTACAGGAGAGGAAGCAAAGAACGTTTTAGTGTCCACGGATGCTTTGCCAGTCCTGGGCTTTAAAACCCATGACTTTTACAATGGCTCCCTCGGTCCCAGTCACCACCCGAACTCCAGTTGGAAGTAGCAAGCTAGTTATTTCAACTAACAAAATCAAAATGGAAAATGGTACCAAAACAATGACGCCACGAAGCCCATCTGCAGGATGCTTATACTCTCCAGGAGCAGTGCGCTCCCAGGCAGAGCAGAAATCAAAACAGCAGCAGCAGCGCAAGAGCTCAGAAACATCTTCCTTCAAAAGTGGGTCAGCCTGTTTGTTGCCTAGCACTGTTTATGGAGCACTAGAGAAATTCAAACAAGCTTCCACTCCACTGACGCTTTACACAGTCTCCAGCTCTAACTCCTCCAGCCTTTTGTGCCCATGGATCACACCATTGGCAGGGCTGTTGCCAAATTTTCCAATGCGCTCACCTTATCGGCGGCATTATTGCTACTCGTATTTCTGAAATCACTCTTATGTGCATTTTCCCTGCCACTCCTCAACACACGCCTACAAGGAATACCCCTATGTGGGTGCATTCCAAGGATTACCTGGACTTTCAGTGCATCACAGAGTATTGACTGAGACACGCCTGGATTTTTTTTTTTTTGAAAGTTAGGTAGCCCAGGACAGTACTGCCGGGGCCAACAGGCCAATCATAGAGTTCTCTAGGGTCTCTACTGTTGTGGGTTGGTACAAGATTTCCCCCTTCTCGCACTCCAAGAAAAATAAAGAAATAGGCAAAATGGGATCCTAACTGAGGTCCCAGTTTTTAAGGCAGACCCAAAGCCAAGTGTTCTTAATGCAACAGATCAAACAGAAGGACTGTTATAAGGATATCCCTTTGCGCAACAGCTAACTCATATATAGAAGCCAATGGCTCAGGTATCAGCTTCCAGCTGCATCTGTTATTGCTGCAGGAAAATAGGGATGAAGGCGGGAGATGGGCCAAGTTCTAAGCAAAACTAACAGAAGTGCTGCGGTGCAAAAGGGCTAGAAGGATTAAAACAGGTAGGCAAGGAAGAGAGTTAGTGACCATTAGACAGATGTGGCTCATGACTGTCATTTGTAATGTCCCTGCAGTCTCATATGCAGAATGTGACTGAGATAAACATAGGCCATAAGACTCCAGTGCCTCTGGGAACAAAGATGGACACCAAAACATGAAGGAATCAGGAAGCCTGAAAGTAAATGGCTGAACCATCAAGGTGCTGGAGCAGTATGTGTGTGTGGATGGCTCACCCATGCATCCTCAATGTGGACAAATTGCACCAGTGCAGATCACCATTTATGCCAGTGCACCATGTCTACACTCAGCGTTTGCGTGAGTTCAGCTGCATCAGTGTATAAAAATCAAAGTGTAAGGGGAATACTCCTCTGGCACCCTATTCACTAGGTGCATAGGCCAACAGCTGGCCATGTGAATGTTAGAAACTTCCCCAGCTCCCTGACCGCTCTTTCTGGCTGACCCTGTGCGAATGAATGCACAAAAACAATTTTTCTCTCTCCTAATTCTGTGCGGTGCATTTGGGGCTGTTGGGACCTGGTTCAGGAATGAGCGTTACAAGGTTACACCTTCCTTTCTCTGGCTTTGTGGTGTGTGTGCGAGTATCACGGCTGCAGCTGCAAACTGAGACGGCTTTTGATTTTTGGTGATTCAACACCATTCCCAGCCCCCCCTCCTCGTTGGGCTTTTGTGTGTGTCTTTGTTGCTCGCCCCGCTTCCTCTGAGGGATGAGGGGGCGGAAGGCAGCCTATTTTGCTCTCTTCTGGAGTGGGCTTTTGTTTCCTAACCGTCTCTTTCCTTGACATTGCATTTCACTAATTTCCATCACGCATTGCTCAGCTCCCAAGAATGTAGTCGTTAAATAACCCTGCTAGCGTGTGTGTGTGTGTGCATGCGTGCGTGCGCATGTCTTCTCTCCGTTTTACAATGCTGCCTGAAACAAAATCAGCAGCCTGGTCATACAAACCCTTTTAAATAAGACGTGCTCCATAAAAATATGGAAAGGGATGACTTTTATGAAGTATTTGTCAGATTTTTCCAGGCCTGGGGGAACTTGGGTTTTATGTTATTTGCCGTAAACTGAAATGGCATCAGCAGGCTAACTCTGAAAATCTCAGAATGAGATTTATCCTCCATGTTAGCATTTTAACAATTAGGGTCCTAATTCAGGAAAGCATTTAGGCATTCAACTTTGCTGAGTTAGAGCTTAGGGGATTCAGTAAGTTTCTTGCCTTTCTCTAAAGTAAACAGCACTGGACACATTTTTGGGATTAGCTGGAATTTTTATCAGTTCCAATAGAGCAGGGAGGTTTGAAATGAAAAGGGTCCAGGACATCTAGCCAGATGCCAAATGGGTCCTTGGGGGAAAAGGTCTGAGAACTACTGCTATTTGTATTCCACTGTGGGTGACGGACAAACAGGACCCCTGTAGGAGAAGGATGCAGGTGGCAGAGATGTCCGAAGTTCTGCCGTCTCAAAAGATGAGTCAGCGCAGGAGTCCTGTACTAACGCATAATGTCTCACGCATGTGTAGCTGCTTTGCAAATGTCAAGTAGAGGTTCTTCCTGAAGCAATGCCAGGCTCTTGTTGCCCTCACCCCATGAGGGGAAGGAAGAGTGGACACCTGACAGAGCAACATACAGCCTGAGCTCTGTTTCGAGATCCCTCTGAGAGGCGATAGCTTGACCTTGAACTCTTTCCTCTGTGGCAATAAACAGTCTGGGCGATTTCCTGACTGGCTTTGCCCTTTGCAGGTAAAAGGCTGCGGCTCATCGAATGTGAAGGGGCTGACCTCTCCTTCAGAGATGGCTGGTTTTGGCAAAAACATAGGCTAAGTGGATTGACTGGTTCAGGGGAAACTCTGGAACAACTCTGGGGAGTGAACTTAGTATGTAAATGTAATGAAACATTGTCTCTAGTGAATATGCAGTGTAAAGCAGATCTGCCATCAGTGCACTGAGCTCACCCACCTTCCTGGCTAAGGTGATGGCTACCAGGAACGCATCCCTCATGGAGAGGAGAGGGACATGGAACCTGTAACGAGTGGTCCAAAGGCTTAGTGAGCACCAAAAGAATAGAGTTTAAATCACATTGCAAAGCATGTTTCTTTACTGGCAGAAAGATTCTGATAGGACTCTTCCAGAATCAGGTAATCAGTGGGTGAGCGAAAATGATGATGATTCTCCATCAACTGCAGCCTTTAAAACAAGAATGGGTGTCTAGAGATACACTCTAGCTCACCCACAAGTTAAAGGCTTGATGCAGGAATTACTGGGTGAAATTCCATGGCCTCTGCAATGCAGGAGGTCGGACTAGGCCAGTGTTCTTCATTGCAAGGCCTGGGAGCCAGCGGCAGCTCCCATCGACCCTAATGTGCGGCTGACTAATTGTTTATATTCCTATGCACGATAACCATCTCTAAAACACTGTGTGCAAAAAATGCTGTCATTTTTGGTCAGTACATATAGCTGCAAATTTACATTTTCAACAATGAATATTGTGAAAGGAAAACATTGTACATTCTACAAGCAGACTTTGTTTTAGTTACACGAGTCGCTCTGTAACATTACCTCATTAAGGAGGAGTAAGCCATGTGTTAATTTAGTAGTTGATGTGGCTCTCACATTGAAGTTTTTTTTGCCAAAGTGGTCCCCACTTGAAAAACAGTGAAGATCACTGGACTAGGTGATCATAAGGGTCCCCTCTGGCCTTAAAACCTAGAGGAAAAAGCAGCGCTTCCCTTCTCCTTGGCTGGTGTATTACAAACTTCCCCCACCCATTTCTGTCTTCATTAGCCAACGACGCATGGGGGAATCAGATTCTTAATGAAATAGAGAGTTTATTTTAAACGAATACCTGAATCATTCATTTTACTGGGACGTGGCTATTTCTAGCAGATAATCACATATACAAGAGCCTGAGCATTTCAAAACTGTTACCTTGTGTGCCCTCCCATCTATTTACTGTAACCACCTGTTGTCCATCTTCTTATACTTAGACTGTAAGCTCCTTGGAGTAGGAATCAACTTTTCGTTATGTGTTCGTACAGTGCCGAGTGCTGTGGGACTGGGGAATTTAGGTGTTATCACAATGCAAATAAATAAAATAATACATAAGAATCAGCTGCTAAAATAGAAGAGCACAGCAGAGAGAGGAATATAATTCAAAGCAGAGATAAAGAGAAGTCATGAATTTCAGATCTGGACTTAATCAAAATTAATGGTGTTCAGACCCAGGAGCGTGGCTACTCTTAATGGGTCTCGCCACAAAGTTCAGATCAGGATCTGGATTTTCAGAAGTGGGGCAAAGTTAAGAGGCTCTTGAAAAAATTAAGAAACTCACTATCTTTTTCACAATCGATAAGACCTAAGTGACCATTTCATTTCATTTCTAGAACGCTAATCGTACACCACAGAATAAAGTAAGACCCATTTGATTTATTTTATTTAAACCCCAAATAACTTACGGCCTCTGCAAAGATTAGTCTTTGGAAAGAAAGAACGATGGCTGGAAACTAAAAAGAGATAGATCTGGAATAAAGAGGGCTTTCCAAGAGAATGCCCTTATAGTGTCAAGGGCTTTGGACTGTCTCTTTAATGGACATTTTGTTTATAATGCAAGCCTTGCACTTGTTGCTGGGCCTTGGGAATCTTTATCAATGGAGCATTAATGAACCGATTTGAAAACAAACAACTTAACCCCCCAAAATCAAGCCTCCAGACAAAGGCCTTAGTAAACAGAAGATGCCTCGAAGGTCAAAAGAATCTGGCTTTGTCATCAGACCAGGCAGGGAAGAGAGTTTTAGAGTTGAGGGCCCTCCAATGAAGACGTCCTGCCAGCAATCCCAGATGGCCAAATCTGGGGAATGCCATAAGTGAGCATCAGCTGATTTTGATTGTCACAAGGCTGCAAGGGAATGGAGGCAGTAATTGAGGTAGTGAGGGTCAGGATTGTGCAAGATCTAGATCAGCATCTTGAACTGTACCCTGAATTTTATGGCCTGTGTTCTTTCTACCTCATTCCACCTTTCAGAAGCAAACACCAGCTGATCACAGAGCCTGGAAAAAGAAACTGCACAATAAGAGAAAACAGAGTATTTTCTTTATTCAGAGCTGGAAGCAGGAACCTCAGAAGCAGATGATAGACCAGACTGGTGCATTAGGTCCCGAGCCATTAAATTGGATAATTAACAGCATCAATGGTCAGCCTGCATGGTAGCGGTACAACACCACATATGCACAGGCACACGCACGCTGACCTTTCCAGACACTGGCTCACGTCTCGAACATTCTGGGCTGGCTGGCAGTCCCCGGGAGGCTTCAAAGCGCCAGGTGTCAGATGCACAACCTTGAGACCCCCACAGGGCAAGATTGCCATCCACCATTTACCCGCTTCCAAATCTGCTGGCTGCTTTCTGTTCTCGGAGGGAACAGACTGGGAGGTGGACACCTAAGAGACACTAAATAGGGCCAATACAAGGGCCTTCCTTAAGCAGAATAAGGTAAGTCATCTTAACAGCCAGTATAAACCACATAGACTCTGTTTCTAATCCATGCCAGTAAACTGGTCACATAGAAGAATACGTGATTTGAAGAACACAAATTTGGAAACATTATGAGTGCCATGTTCTTTGATGCACGAGTTTCGGGTGGGCTGAGTCTGACCCCGACACTTGCACCAACGTCTTATTTAATGTGTGTGTAGCATGCTTTGATAGGAGCAGAAATACATGAAACTGATCAGGATATAATCAGACCTGTTGGATTTCTCAAAGAGCTCAAACGTTACTGAGGTTTGTTACAGCACCTAGAGCAATGGGGTCTCGTGGTCCAGGACGAGGGCTCCTCAGTGCTATGATAAAACAAACGATACAAGTAATAACGAACACACAGCTTTTTAAAGGGCTGACCTCCAATAGCGTGAGCTGTTGAGATTTCACCTCTAGGCTGCCTGTTGCAATGTTAGCCAACTGAACAGGACAGGGAGCCAGGAGACCTGGGTTCTATTCCTAGCTCCGTTACTGACTCAGTGTCACTTGGACAGTGTCTCTGTGCCTCAGTTTCTCCATCTTTAAATGGGGACAACACTTACTCAACTCTGTGCAGCCCTTTGAGATTCTCTGATAACCAGCACTATATGAACTCATTCAGCACTATGAATTAGAGCCCTCGTTGGGTGTCTTGACAGAAAAGCCAAGAATTAATTGGGCCATAGAGAATTAACTACTCCTTCCGGGCTAACTCATGTAAGGCTTTTGGGAGGATCAATGAAAGTGGTAGTGAAGTGCATGACTTCTGCCTACATAAGGATGCTGTGGTTGAACAGACAACTTTAGTTTTCAGATCTGTCTACTCAGCACCTTTTGCCAGCACTAAATACACAGTAAAATGCTTGGTTATTTCTGCTCGGTTTGCATGAGAAAAAGGATAACAACGTGGGAGACAAAGAATGGAGATGAGATTTGCCATGTCAAAACAGTCTGATAGGTGTTTTCATGAAATCAGGCTGGATTAGGGAACATATGTGCACCTCTGTCTCTCACGTGTGGTTTGTTAACCTGGCTGTACAAAATGGGGAAAAACGAAGCAGCAAGTGACTCATCACAACTTTAACAATGTGATCCCCAGAGTCTGTGCAGACAGAGGCGCTTCCAGAATCTGACCTGAGGAACTCAGACATAATTATTCCTGTGGAAAGGTAAAAAGTCTTCCTTCAGGGCCTCCACTCTCCAGTGGGGTTGGTGGGGCACTTGTTGATTTGGGTGTTACACCAGAACAGATACTAATTCTTAGCTCTGAAATTCAAAACAAGTGACAAACCACCTCACTATGCCTCTGGGATCCAAGTAGTCCCGCTTTTTCACAAATGGGGAAACAGACACCAGGTGGGTGGGGAAGGGGTATACACGAATGCAGGGAGTGTGTGTGTGTATGTAAGGGAAGGAACATGCACTGGTTTAAAAAAAAAAAAGTCACAAGCAGCTCATATTTGGCCATCTGGGTCTTCTATCTCAATTCCCATTGCATTCCAGGTACTTGACAAGAGATATTTCATTTGTGAGGGACATTTACTGCTCCAAGGCACAGGTGGGTATTCACAGATCTGCCTAATCTGTGAAAGGTTCCTGGAGGGTAAGCACACAGTTGACTGTTAGCACCTGGGTTCCTGGTAACAGCCATGTGGGCAGGCGGGGGAAAACGGACCCCTTTGTCTGAGGGAGTATTTGCTTAGCCAAAGATTTATGCAGCTCTAGGAGAAGTTTCTTGGAAGAAACAATGTCTCTGCACAAACTCCTGTACTTGCCAGCTCTCCCCACACCCACTCTAGAGGGTTTAGTAACACATGCATGTGCAGAACACACAGCCTTTACAAACCATAGTAATAGTGGAGATTCCTTTATGCTATAGCAGTGTATGTATCTAACCTGCTTGGGGGAAGGCGGCTGATTGGATCTGATGCTAATGATTAGCCAGGGACAACAACCAAAAATGGTCCTGAGGTTTAAACCTAATTTATGAGTGAATTAAGTCTTAAGAGTTTGAGGGACTAACCGTACCAGTGATTAGCTTAAGCCAGCCACAGACAGACAGGTGCTGTGCGAGTTCCCGACGCACAGCTCAGCAGTGCAACACAGATTTGCAACACTTCTGCTCTTCCAGTCCTGGACTCCCCATCCTCAGCTTTGCAGATGAACCTCAATGCTGCCCCACAGGAACCCCTGCTGTTTCAGCCCTCCAGTGCCAAAGGCGCCACACTTCGGCCCAGCAGCACCTCCGCTAGCCTATTGTCCCACTTACAGCTTCCCTTCCCTTACAGCCTCAAGACGAGCCATTCTATGTTATCACCTAAGGTAAGGAGAGTGCTCTGCGTGCACATGCTCTGAATGCAGGCAAGTCGATCACTTGTGGTCATTTATCAGTAATCAAGAGTGTACTGCAAGATATTTGCGGTTGGTCTCACTTCCATTTCACTCCACAGTGCTGATCACAAATCTTTTACATGAAAAGCTTGGAAGAGAGATGCAGCAGCCTGTTCATGTCTTATTAAACTCACAAAAATGTGTCCTTGCATAAGGGGGCGTTTGCCTTCCCTCCAGTACTTCTTCACCAGGGCAGTCACGCTGCTTCAGTGTGGTCTCTGCTGCCGGCCAATTCTGTTTTTCTTTAAAATGATGACTGTACCTTGAACCTTAAACACAGAGGTCTGTGTTTGCAAAGAACCACACTGGCTTGGCCACAGGCTTCTCTACCACCCACACAGCAAGAACACTCAGAAAAAAACCTCCTGTTTCTCAGCTTTTAAGGAAATAAGGAAATGCAATTTTAAAATATATTTTAAATCTGAATTGAAAAATGTGCCTGTATGTTGATTCAACGTGAAGTCTCCCCAAGCTTGGGAATGTTCAAACCCACAGTTTTGGGTCAGGTCTTAAAAAAGCCCTTGTTCAAGAATCACTTTGCCTTTACTTACCTACCAAGACCAGAGTTCAGAGTTTTGTCTTTCACTGCTACAGCCTCAGCGGGATCACTATCAGCTGAAGCATTACAAGGAATGCAGCCCCCTGCTTGGCAGTAAGCTAGTGCGAGCATCAATTGTTGCAGGAGACACACAGAATCCTAAACTGTGGGGCTGGCAGGTAAAACACCTTTCAGTTTATGTTGTTTTATTTAGACTCTCAGAGACAAGGATTGAATGGGCAATGGAAACTGTGCAGGTCAGGAAGGAGGTACACTCTCAGGGGAATGCAATGCCTAGAAAACCTTGCACTATGGACAAACTCTCCACTGCTGTCTTTTTAATAGCACTAACTTCACATGCACATGCACGCACACGCACACACAAATGGGAGAGGGAGAAACACAACAATGCCTGCCAAGTGGAACAGGAAAAACTGGAAGGGAAGGAAACTGTATTTTCAGGCTACTAAGACGGTATTATAGACAATGGCGAGTCAAACAAACAAATTAAAAAGCAATAAAGAAAGGGGTCAACAATGTCCCTTTAACTCTTAGCTCCTCTTATTTCAAGCTGGTTTCTGATCAACTTTGTTTGATTGCAAGGAGAAGTTTCCTGTTTTGTTGGTGGTGCTTCTAAAAGATTTATCCGGTCCAACAGCAGGTTGCACGTCTTTCGTTTTTCAGCGAGCTACTCGGCTGCAATGACAAGGACAAAGAGGCCTTAAGAAAAAGCGTGCTCATTCCACGCCTTGGCCTGAACGCAATGGAAAGAACATTGCCAGGGGGTAACAGACACAGAAACTTGCAGGCCCAGCTAAGTTTATTTTTAAAAGGCTGCATATATTTATCCCCTGGCAATGTTTATCCCAATTACTTAATTTTTTTATTATATTCAAGGATTAAATGATAAAGATGTTATTAATTTTATCTGATGGCATTTGATGCAGCTGAAGCATGATGATCGCAGGACTGGTAATACAAACATCCTGATTGGCCTTCAGTGAAGATTTGGTTTATCAGGTGGACAACTAATTCACCCCAGTTGCTACAGAAAGTTACAAATATAGGGGGAAATTTAGCCTGAATTACACCGTGTACAACCCGAGGGATTGGGAAGAGCAAATGAAGGCAGAATTTGGCAAATCCATTTGTCTAGTAAGTAAGTTTGGGGGGAGGGGAGGGTTGATTTTAAAATGACTGAGGGGTTTGCCCCATTCTATTTCCAACCACCCCCAAAAGTCCTTTTTCACTGGATTTTTGGAATGTAACAAAAAGACTAGTAGAGCGAAAGAAATTAATGATACCGTTTTGTTTCCATAGATCAGGTAACAAGTGAAACCATTTCACAGTTAAATAAACTAACCACATTCACCTCATTTGGCAGCTGTGACCCAAGGGGAATTCACCCCTCAGCGTGCGTAGGTAGTGGGACTGTCACAGCTGTTTCCTATGGGTTCCACTTTAGGCGAGCAGCTTTAAAAGCCAGTCAGGGTGCCATAGGAGACACTGAACAGCCCCTATCCTGGCTGGGTTGGCTGTCAAGGGTGGGCTGGTTAGCTCTGGTTCTCCTACTGGAACAAGCATTGGGCTGTTGTACCCCTGGTCCTGGCAGACTTTCCAGTGCTGGGGATCCAGAGCCCAGGTTCCGTTAGCAGAACCCATGGAATGATTCACTCAATAGCTCCAAGGAGTGTTGAGTTACGGGACTCCCATTGCGAGCACGTAATCTGAGCCAGCGGTGATGTTCATTTGAGGTACCCTAGTCCCTCCCCCTTTGCTGCATGGCAGGCAAGGCAACTGCTGCCGGGCACAGTGCTTCAGTGGCACTGGCAGCTCTGAACCATCTTTCTGCAGCATAGGTACTTCCTTATCTTTCACTGAGCCATTATCAAAATAAAAATCTCCTCCGCCCCTCCAAGATCCCCACCCACCGTGTCCCTCAACCCCCTTTCCATATAATTTACGGACGTTCAATAGCACTGGTCCCAGTACAGATCCTTGAGGGACTTCGCTATTTACCTCTCTCCACTGTGAAGGCTGGCCACTTAGTCCTACTCTTTGTTATCCTATCTTTTAACTGGTTACTGATCCATGAAAAGACTTTCCCTCTTACCCCACGAGTACCTACTTTGCGTAAGAGCCTTTGGTGAGGGACCTTGTCAAAGGCTTTCTGAAAATCCAAGTACAGTATATCCACTGGATCATCCATGTCCACGTGTTTGTTGACCCCCTCAAAGCATTCTGATAGATTGGTGAGGCATGATTTCCTTTTACAAAAGCTGTGTTGATTCTTCCCAACATATCGTATTCATCTACATGTCTGATTTGAGCTGTATGCCAAGTTTTATTACTATTCAGAGGACGTTTGGTCAGTTTGAAGCAGGTCATGAACAATGGTTCTGTCATCTAACCGTAGGGTAGTAATATGGCTTGGAAAACAAGCCAAGAGCTTGCTCTTTTTATTTCTCCATACACAGTCTCTTTGAAGAGCACCCATGAGCCATTCAGTGCTTTCAGAATCTAATTGGTTTGCTCTAGTTTTGTTTAGCTTTCTAGGAATCTAACTTTTGTGCCACCTGTGGACAATGACAGGCTGCAGTTCTGCTCTGGCTATAATACATCTTGCTGTAATTTGCCTCTGTTCAGAGCCTGACCCTGCAAGCTCTCTGTGCACGGTAACTGCAGATCGTAAAAAAAAACAACCTCCACAATCCTATAAACATCTCCCTCAGGAATGGAAAAATTTCCTCCAGAAAGCAGACAAGGAACAGAATAGAATGTAGAAAATTGTTCAGTGCCAGGAGACTTAAAAAAAACACCAGCCATTTAAAAGCCAATTTAAAAGAAAAAGTCATTCCACCGGGGTGATTGCAGAAATTTGAATGAGCCAGAACTACATTAAAATGAGGATTAATATGCAATTAAGTCTTCTCACCAAAATCAAAACTGGCATGGTGGGATAGGGAAGGTGCTAGAGTCATAGGGAACTCCCATACATGATACACCCTGACTGGGTGCGTATACAGTACAGGAGGTAACAGACAAGCGGGCTTCCTCGCAAGTCATTTTTCTCTCATTAGCCTATCATATTTAAAGATAGAATAAGTACTATTAGGCCTCCAAATTACCTGTTACTGTCACCCTGGGGGTCTTCTCCCTCCTGTTCTACACCATCCATCATGCACTGCCACAATGTAGGCCATGAACCAGGAACTCACAGAAATGCATACCTAACTTGAAGCATAAACTGTATTTTCACTGATACTTAAACACTCTCCCACAGAGGGATGCTCTCTTGCATCAAAGCCTTGGATTGTAAGGTCTCCAAGGGAGGGACTGTCTCTTAGCACATGTCCTTGCACTGCCCAGAATAATGGGGTCCCAAATGGAACCTCTGAGCACAACTATTGACACAAACAAACACCAAAACCAACTCTACTCATAACTGTACAATTTCCTTCCCACCAAGATAAAGTATAGCCCCTTGCTGCTATGGAAATCTGGGCCATCCATCCTTCTTAAAGGAAAAGAATCTCCGAAGGAAAAGCTATATACACAAGGTGTATTTGTAAAAAAAAAAAAAAAAAAAAAATCCGATATTCATTCACTTTAGCTTTCTACACTCCAAGTGACTGCCTGGATTAATTGAGCTCTCACATAAATTACATTAAAAGGAGCCGGCTCTGGTGGGGCATAGTCATTTCCTCCATTCACATGCTGTAACGAGCGTGGTTAACGAGGCCGAGACAAGTACTCTGAATCCAATGGCAACCCTAATAGAACCCTCAACGACACTTCCTGGCCATTTTCCCAAACAAGGGCAGGCTAACCTTAATCCTAAAGTCCTGAACTCAAAGGCCATAGAGTTAGATGTGGTATAAAAATCTAGATAGATTAGATAATCCTACCTGAGACCCTGGGGGCCCCTTCCGAAGCTCCAAAAAACCGCTGCAACTGCCCATCCCCACAGATGGTACCAATGCATTATGGCAAGTGGCCTGGCAATTTATATAGACTAATGAAGACAAACCAATAATGACTAGTTAAAACATTAAGACCCACTAGAGTCCAGAAATTCAGCCCTCCGCAGCTAAATTATGCACTTTAGTACAACACACAAAAGAGGCAAACAGGCCTAAAAGGACTGTCTTCATGATCGTCTTCTGTAAAGTGTGATCCAGAGAAGCCACAGCTTCAACTCTAAGGAGAAGGCTCTCTTATCTACTTGCAAATGGACAGTGCTGTTTTTTCCACGGCCTCCAATTAGTTTATGAGCCTGTTCAAATTGAATTTCAAAATAAAAATGATTTTGTTGCTAATCTCCGCTCAAAGATAGGCTGGAAACGCTATTTCAGGCTGTAGGATTTTATGGGTTCCCTTCTCCCACTCTCTTTCCCTGGATATTTCCAAGGGAATGAACACATTCAACAGTTACTACCAATATAGTCTGGGGCTACATTTTAGGGGGTTTGTGTGTGTTCAATTTATAATACTTAGTAGAAATGCTTTCTTTAGTAATATTTAAATCATCACTAAAAATCATTTGCAGAACAAAAGAACATTGAACATCTTCCAGCAGTGAAGGAAACCCAAACCCGGAAACACTGGGCTAGCATAACAGAACCAGGAAGTTAAATTCCGCGAGTTTAGTTCTACAGACCTGTCCAAGACCCCATTCTGCAAGGAGATGTGTGCGGGTGCAACTCTGCCCCCATGTGGAAATACACTGAAGTCGATAGGGACTGGGATGGTGCTCTAGCTAGCTGTATGCATCTTATTGCAAGATCAAGGTCCAAGCAAAGGCCAGACAGTAAAGGGACAGCACGAAAGGACAAATTTAAATTAGATTGTTAAAAATCTTCCTCTTTTAATAATATAAGGTGATTCCAGATGAAAATTTGAAAGGCTGTTGCTGGTAAAGTGCCTCTTTAAGAGTTCCAATTTATTTTCCTTGGAGATCTCATTTTGTTTTATTAAATCCAATACCAAGTGGGACAGGAGACATTCTGAACTCAGAACAAACATATCCCTTTAAGCACCTAATATTTTTTGGAAGTTTTTCTCCTAAACTTTAATTAAGCTCTCCCCAGGTTCACCATCTTGGCGTATTTGACTTTAAAGTAAGATTAGTCCCTAGACCAGTTTCTCCCCACCCCTTAGTGCTCACAGCTTCCATTGTTTACATAAAGCTTAAGAAATAAACGTGCTCTTACGAAAATACATGGATTACTAGTTGGCCAGTGATCAGGAACACTGTGACTGTTGATGTTCCCTCCTCATTTGGAGCCAAACAAATAGTAAGAGTTTGTATTACTCGTTATGCAACAACTCACAGTCAATTTATACCTGACAAATGATCTTATTCTGGGGAGTGCAGAAGAGAAATCTCTTCTACACAACTGATCTCTTGCACCACTCACTCAGATCAACAGCCAGAGAGACGTGGCGAGATGTTTTGGGTATGATAGACTGAAAAAAACGCAGGCTTGTTAGACTAGGTGACCTATATAAGAAACAATGGGTGTGTAGGTAGCATTAACAAATTAATATTTTAATTAACTAATGTTGTGTTTTATTAGTATTTACAAAAGGAAGGATAGTCTTGCAGTTAAGGCTCGGGCCTGGGAATCAGAAGATTTAAGTCTGGTTCCTATCTCTGCTACCGGCTTCTCGCCTGACCTTGGCCAAGTCACTCAATCTCTCTGCTCCACAATTCTCCATCTATAAAAAGGGATACTATTACATCCTCTGCCTGTCTTGTCTATTTAGATTGTAAGCTATTGGGGGCAGGGAATGTCTTTTCCAATGTGTAATTGCATGTTTAGCACTTAGTGCAATAGGGTTCAATCTCCGTTGAGCCTCTAGTCGTTACTGTAATGTAAGTAACTACACGCCATAAAAACTGGGCGAGAAGAACAACACAGGCATTTGAAACTGTTTATTTCATGGCAGGAATGTTGTGGGCGCTACTGTTTCTTTTCCTTTGCGTAAGGTCCTGTCCCGGATGCACGAAACATCAAGCAAGCACCAGTGAGCTACACCATGAGGAGAACACACAGGTTAGACTATATTTTTAAACACCAAACTACCTCAAGCTAAAGAATGGGCTGGCCAAGTGTTCCTGGAAGCAGGGTCTTGCGACCTGTAGGCAAGGTGCTTAGAGACAGGACTGCAGTTTCTTCAAGGTTAAAAAGATAATAATGGTTCCTTGAATTTCCTTTTATGACACCAGCCTGAGTTACTGACAGAATGCATTGGTAACATGGCTACATAATAGCTGTTATTCTGGGTGTTCGTATGTAATTCCTTTCCTAGCAAGTTTCCCCTCTATTGCCTCCCCAAGAATCAATGGCTGCTGCAGCGACCCTCCTTTCTGCCAATTAGACTTGGAGGCACTGGACATCAGCAGGGTAGGAAGGGATTTTAAGGGCAGGCTGCTCAACCGTGAGCCACGGTCTTCCTTGCTCCACCATCTGCAAACTCCCAGCCCCAGGCATGAGGTACCTCACTCACCCTCTGACATCGCTCTTTAGGCTGGCCCAGCAGCAAGCCAAAACTAGCTGAAGTGGGGCAAAACATCACAGCGCACCTCAAAGCCACTTCAGCTGAGTCTTGCGGTAAGACATTCACAACCCTCAGGCAACCTAGTGGATGCATTCCCCACAGTCAGAACCTCATGAGCCTCCTTCCCCATCAGGATATACAAGAAGTCACAGGACCCACCTAAAATAGGAGGGAATTCCATGGCTTGATGGCATGTAGGGAACATGTGGGGCAGGGTTTGCGGTTGGAGACTTGAGTGCACCCAATCTGAACCTCCTCCCTTTCATGGAACTGTCCAGTTGAATCCAGTGGCGAACAAGATCCTTGTTCTTGGCTTCCTATGGGTCACTGTAACAGGCAAAAAATCCTTCCACAGTCAGGCTCTCACTCCAGATTCCACTGCACAGGATTTTATGGTGATTTCTACAGAAAACTATTTGTTTCAGTCATGTTAAAATTCCACAGAACTTTATAAGAGAAGTGAGGCAGCCAAACGTAAGCACAATTGTGGTGCTCAGTTGCATAGATCTAGCTAACAGCTATAAAAGTTATATGCCACATTCCTCCTTTCCACGTGCCCTGCAGCGCACGCAGCTTTTTGCAATGGTGCATCATCTTTAAACAGATTACCACCTGGAACCAGCTTCTCAGCAAACTGCTCTTTCCCCTTCCCCTCCAGGGAAGGCCTTTGATCCAGTACACCAGTTCATTTAAAGGCAATGAAATAGCTTGGCCTGGAGGTACTCAATAGCAGCACGCAGAAGTTTGATTCATGGACCTGGCTCTTGCTCCCATGCTGAGCACGCTGTGGTAGCTACATGTCCTGCGAGGGCTGGGATGGGGAGATCATCCAACTCGCGTTACTCAGCAGTGACCACAACTGAAGGATGAATAAGCTGATCAAGGCAGGGATTGCACCTTCCTGTATATGTTTGTACAGCAAATAAGATAATATGGGAAAGGAGCTGCTGGAGACCAGGCCTTGAGAGAGAGGATTGTAAAAGGAGAAGGGATTCTTACCAACCCTAGGACAGCACCTCGGGTGCAGGGGCCTTACAAGAGGGAAGAATAAAAAGTGAAATGAGATCCACTGCTCTGTTTATATCGATACAGTTTTCATGCAGGAAGATTCTGTGCTACATCACTGGGAAAACTACGCTGCTATCTCTTTAATGAGCTGCTTGTTTACAGCACCTGGCAAGACCTGTTATACTAGGTAACTGGGTGATATTTGAAACGCTTACAATTGAAAGCATGTTTCGGCAATTCAGAACATACGTAATGTGGGTTTTGCAACATCAGCCTGCTCAGGGTGGATGAACAGAAATAATCGACAGCAAAGCAAGTCACCCCTCGAGCCTACTAACAGAATACACACGTTTACTGCACATACTGTAGTTTGTCTGAGATTGCTCTAAGAAAAACCTGGAGTGAGGAAAAATGTGTGTGACGCTTATGCACATGTGCTATGTATACTATAAAATACACACACTACACATCACATACATGGCTTAATTTTCAGAAGTGCTGAGCACAAAGAGTTTCCATGTACTTCAACTGGGATTTTGGGTGCTAAAACCCTTCTGTAAGATCATAGCATGTCTGCATGTGTATTATAGAATTGTCGGACTAGAAGGGACCTTGAGAGGTCATCTAGTCCAGTCCCCTGCACTTATGGCAGGACTAAATATTATCTAGGCCATCCCTGCTAGGTGTTTGTCTAATCTGCTCTTTAAAATCACCAATGATGGAGATTCCACAGCTTTCTTAGGCAATTTATTCCAGTGCTTAACTACTCTGACAGTTAGGAAGTTTTCCCTAATGTCCAACCTAGACCACCCTTGCTGCAATTTAAGCTCATTGCTTCTTGTCCTGTCCTCAGAAGTTAAGTAGAACAATTTTTCTCCCTCCTCTTGTAACAAACTTTTATGTACTTGAAAATTGTTATGTCCCCGAGTCTTCTCTTCTCCAGATTAAACAAACCCAGTTTTTTCAATCCTCCATCATAGATCATGTTTTCTAGACCTTTAATAATTTTGGTGGTTCTTCTCTGGACTTCCTCCAATTTGTCCACGTCTTTCCTGAAATGAGGCACCTAGAACTGGACACAATATGCAGTTGAGGCCTAATCAGCATGGAGTAAAACAGAAGAATTACTACTTGTGTCTTGCTTACAACACTCCTGATAATACATCCCAGAATGATGTTTGCTTTTTTTTTTTTTTTGCAACAGTATTACACTGTTGACTCATATTTAGCTTGTGATGCACTATGACCCTCAGAGCCCTTTCCACAGTACTCCTTCCTAGGCAGTCATTTCCCATTTTGTATGTGTGCAATTGAGAGTTCCTTCCTAAGTGGAGTACTTTGTGTTTGTCCTTATTGAATTTCATCCTATTTACTTCAGACCATTTCTCCACTTTGTCCAGATCATTTTGAATTTTAATCCTATCCTTCAAAGCACTTGCAACCCCTCCCATCTTGGTATCATCCGCAAACTTTATAAGTGTTCTCTCTATGCCATTATCTAAATAGCTGATGAAGATATTGGACAGAACCCAGAACTTGCAAGGCACCCCACTTGATATGCCTTTCCAGCTTTGTACCATTGAAAACTATTCTCTGGGAACATTTTTCCAATCAGTTGTGCACCCACCTTATAGCAGCTCCATCCAGGTTGTGTTTCTCTCTTTTGTTTATGACAGGGTTATGAGAGACAGTATCAAAAGCCTTACTAAAATCAAGATATACCACATCCACCGCTTCCCCTTAGCCACAAGGCTTGTTATCCTATCAAAGAATGCTATTGGGTTCGTTTGACATGCTTTGTTCTTGGCAAATCCATGCTGACCGTTACTTATCACCTTATCATCTTCTAGGTGTTTGCAAATTGCTTGCTTGCTTGCTTCATTATCTTTTCAGGTACTGAAGTTAAGATGACTGCTCTGTAATTCTCTGCATTGTCCTTATGCCCCTTTTTATAGATGGGAAAACATAGTGACACTTTAGTCCTCCGGAATCTCTCCCAACTTCCCGGACTTTTTGAATTTAACTACTAATTGCCCAGATATCTCCTCAGTCAGCTCCTTGAATACTCTGGGATGTATTTAATCAGGCCCTGGTGATCTGAAGACATCTAACTTGTCTAAGCAATTTTTAAACTCGTTCTTTCCCTATTTTAGCCTCTGATCCTAACTCATTTTCACTGTCATTCACTATGTTAGATGTCCAATCGCTACTAATCTTTTTGGTGAAAACGCACAAAAAAGTCATTTCCATATTTTCTGTTACTGTTTTTCCCTCCTCATTGAGTAACAGGCCTACCCTGTTCTTGGTCTTCTTCTTGGTTCTAATGTATTTGTAGTATGTTTTCTTATTACCCTTTATGTTTCTAGCTACTTTAATTTCATTTTGTGCCATGGCCTTTAATTTTGTCCCTACATGCTTGTGTTATTTGTTTATATTCATCCTTTATAATTTGACCTAGTTTTCACTTTTTGTAGAACTCCCTTTTGAGTTTCAGATAATTGAAGATCTCCTGGTTAAGCCCGGGTGGTCTCATGCCATACTTCTTATCTTTCCTACGCAGTGGAAAGATTTTGTGCCCTCAATAACATCTCTTTGAAAAACTGCTAACTCTCTTGAACTGTTTTTTCCCCTTAGACTTGCTTCCCTTGGGATCTTACCTACCAACTCCCTGAGTTTGCTGAAGTCTGCTTTCTTTAAATCCATTATCTTTATTGTCCTGTTTTCCCTCCTACCATTCCTTAGAGTCACAAACTCTACCATTTCATGATCACTTTCACCGAAGCTGCCTTCCACTTTCAAATTCTCAACCAGTTCCTCCCTATCTGTCAAAATCAAATTTAGAACAGCCTCTCCCCAGTAGCTTTCTCCATCTTCCGGAGAAAACAAATGGTCTCCAATGCTTTCCAAGAACTTGTTGGATCATGTGTCCTGCCGTGTTATTTTCCCAATAGATACCTACATACACAGAGGATGTGTGCATATAACATATACACTCAAAATGCAGCTGTATATTTATAAACACAGGTATGTAACTTCAAGCTCATGAAGGTTTCCAAGGGACATCCATAACTATAACTGCAAACTCCTTGGGTCAGAGATTCTTTTTTGTTAGGTTTGTACAGCACTTAGCACCATGTAGCAGGGGCCCCAGGTGTTACCACAGTACAAGAGTAATGAAATCAGGGGTTCAGAAAGAAAAATAAACACGGAAATAAGGGATAACTCACTTAGGGTGAGGGAAACAAAGGTATCTGCAATTAATTAAAATGAGTTTTCCAACTCTGAGGTTCACAAACATCAGAATAGTTCTGTAAAAATAATACAGATTGTATTATAGCATATGTTCTATGCATTACGCACGCACACACATACGTGCCATATAAAAACAAATGCACTGTTGTTGGTCCAGTAAAAGATAGCACCTCACTTACCTGGTCATTCTAGCCACTGACATTTGGGTCTTTACCAAGCAACAATACATAACAGTCACTAGGATAAAAAAGTGCCCAGGTCACTCAGTTTAGAGTCTGCCGATAAAAAGGGTGCTGTCTCAATCTATATTCAAAATGCTGCAAGAGACGAGCAGTGAGCGTCTCCTGTTGGGATTAGCTCCCTATTAGCTCTGTGATATCATTGTTTACTATCATTCATATCACAAGCAACGATTCCCCTGCGGACAATGCAGGTTACAAAAGGGACTTCAGATGCTCCTGTCAGCCATTCCACGTCAGCTCAGGGCACTGCTAGAGGAAGACACTTGGGCCTAGCTCAGAAAGGGTCTTAAGCACATGCCTAATTTTCTTGTCCCCTTGACATCAATGGGATGACTCCCATGCCTCAAGTTAGACAAATGCTTAATTACCTTGGTGAATCAGGGCCTTACAAAGGAATTTACCAATTAAGAGCGATAAGGAGATACGGACAAGACATCCTGACAGCCTTGTCCTGCAGGTGCTGGACTATAGTATACAACGAGTGGTGTTTTTCTGTGCCTACAGCCCATCACAAGCCCATAAGGTGAGGAAGCAGTTAAAAGCCCACTGAGCCAGGGCTTGCCCTCATCTACACCGAGTTTCTTAGGGTGTGTTGGGTTTTGTAAAATACATACAACTGATCGGGAGATCTTGATGAGCTGCCATGAAAATGCAAATTCTCGTGTACGCTTGCCAGCCTGTTCACAACAAAATCATAGCCACAGCAAGAAGACATGCTGGGTAACGTGGACCATAAAAGGCAGCCTCATCAGAACGTGCATGTTGGTAAGAACATGAGGTGCTCCTAGCACATCTTCGGACAGTCCTTCTGCCCTTGGTTAATCAAGTCATTGATTAATATGGATTACCACAAGAAGAATCGGGGTTCGGTGAGAACCTGCTGTGCTGTGCATCACTTTGAAGCAAGGCCCTACACCCTACTTGACTATGCAGCCAAACGCTAAAGCAATTTCCCTCTTGGTTCAGATACTGAGTAATTCCAGGGTTGTGCCACAGGATGGCTCCATTCTGCACTCCATGCTGCTGTGCTTGACAGTTTGCTGCTCTTTGCAGAGCACAACAGGACAGAAGGGTAGGGGCAGTCGCGGAGGGAGGCAGGTTTGAGGGACCAGTGCCTTGGCAAGCTGAAGAATATGCATGTATGGTTGAAGAATATGGGTGACCTGCACTGTCTCTAAAAGGCAGAGAGGAAGAGACCCTAGGGGTGGCTTGGACTGGCCTGTGTGTGAAAGACGCAGAAGATCATCTAAACTGGCTTGGCAGTCAAAAGCCACTGCAATTAAAACCAGATTACTTTTTCAAGATGGAAGTGACACACTGGAACCCGGTCCACTGCACCCACGTTCACCCCAGTCTAGCCACACACAGTTCACCCCACTTCTCCTATGCCCAACACCTACCGGAGAAGGAAACTGCTTAGTAGAACATAAGGGCTCTGCTGACTATGAGCCTCCTATTACAAGTCTCCCCCACAACCAAGCACACAGATCTAGAGTTCTTGGCACAACATTTAGGACTAACAAGCAGCATAGGGCACAGGCCTAATTCCATTATAGGATTAGCTGAGCAGATTTTTAAACACACTGTAGTACTGGACATTTTCACTGGAACACCATGTACACCAATTTCCCACTTGACCTTTACCCTGAAACATGCTTTCAGGACAGAGCAGCAATGCTTGTGGCCTCTGATTAGCCACACGTTTCTCTCTTCCACCACGGAGCTTATGAAGCCAGCAGGCTCCCAGTCCCAACTGCTCTCCATGCTGAAATAAACCGATGCCAACTGGTGGGCCTCAGTGCTAAAAGACCTCAGCAGTAAGTGCTTGGATATGGAGCGTCTCATTTGACTCCGGGTCTGTAGGAAGCACTGTCTCACACTGAGCACAGGAGGGGAAGTTGCAATTCCGAGAGTTTACTCCTGATTCTCCCATCGTTTCACTGTCTGACCTATCCCCCACGGGCATTTTTCGAGGCCTAGTGCCAAGGGTCTGATCCTGCAAACCGTTACCCTCTTGAGTAGTCTCAATTAATTCAGCGGATTTATCCGTGTAAGGGTCTGGAGTAGCAGGCCCCTCACTTGTGTACACATGGGTGGATTGGCCGTCTGGCAGTTCTGGCAAATGCCAGAGGGGCTGATGCACTCCCCCTCCTGGCCACACTCCTTCCCCCACCCCTCTCCCTCCATGTGGGCCCAGCGGTGCCCTGGCTGATGTGCTTTAAATACCAGGGCCGATTTTTAGTCCCAGTCCGTCACTGGTCTTATATTGTTCTTCTGCCTGCAGCATGGCAACAGCCGCCCAGAGCGGCCATGGCATAACGCACACAGTGACTGCTGGCATGGGTGCCGTTGCAAATCATGAATTAATCAAAGGCAAGAGGAAGAAACAAAAATGCAACCTCCCAGTTGTCAACAGAAACGCTGCCCCATCAAACAATTGTGTGTCACCAGGAACAT